>OW569324.1:15327748-15927748 GCA_937595015.1 Polyommatus icarus
TAAATAACTTATGTATATTCACTTACTTTTCTCTAATTCATAAAATAAGCACCTACTTACTTTTTACCTAAAACTAATACGTCTTATAATCTCTTCAAAGGATAAACTTAAGTATTTTCGGCAGCTATCTCAATTCTCTACAAAATGTTATGTTCTTCATATTAAGAGGTGCGACAACACGATAAACGTCAATAAACATTATTATAATGATTATGTTACCCTATGTCTACGAATAATAAAGTAGCCCTATGTTTAATATTATTATAAACGCGAAATGACTGTTACCTCTTCACGTTTTAACCGCTAAACCGAGTTAGATGAAATAGTATAGAGATAAATTAATACTTTGAGTAAAAATTTAATGTACAGTTCCTGCGCAACGAATTGCCGGGCTGCATCCATTAAGTAACTATTCTTTCAAAAGATATGACAAAAATACGTCATATTATTCAAGTAATTTTAAAGAAAATATAAGGAGCATATTGAAGCAGTAATTTCGCATTAATAGCATTAAGGTTAAGTGCGTTTATGAGTATACTAGCTGTTGCCCGCGACTCCGCCCGCGTGGACTTCAGCGTATAGCGCGCGGTAGTTCCCGTCATAGAGTAACTTTTTAACCGACTTCCAAAAAACGAGGAGGTTATATGTTCGGCTGTGGATATTTTTTTTTTATTTTTTTATTTTTTTTTTTATTTTTGTATGTTCAACGATTACTCCGCCGTTTGTGAACCGATTTTCGAAATTTTTATTTTGTTGTATTAGGTTTCACTCCAATTTGGTCCCATTTTCACAAAGGTGGTGACCTGATGATGGGATCCATGAGTAATCGAGGGAACTCCTCGAAATTTATATGGAAACATATGGTGATTTTGGTTTTATGTGAAGTGTACTAAGAATACGCTACCAAAAAGTCAAATATTGGGTCAAGGTATACCATGGTTTCGATGATGCTGAGAGAACTCCTGATTCCTTATAGATACACGTTTGGGAGTTTCGGCGTTGTTTTAAGAACAGAAAGCATAAACTACTATGCAATTCATATTCATTATCATAATCATCATCATCATCATCGTCATCATCATCATTACCACGTCGTGTTAAGGCCACGAATGTCTCATGGCACAGAATAGATAATAGTACAAGGCATAGGTATGGATATACTAATAATAATAATGATGTACTGTATAACAATTAACAACACCTGTTTGTTTTTAATACACGGCGGTCGGCGGAAGACAGAATATCGAATACTTTACTAACTACTTTATAATATACAGATCGAATACTTTACTACTTTATAAAATTTTAATAGACAAATAGAATTAAAATAAAGTTATTTTAAAAAGAAAGTCACAAAACAAAGTCATTAAGTGTCTTTTTAATTAGTTATACTTATTAATCGATAGATGGTGCACTAAGTACCTATCGATTTGAATTCTTGATAACAAGAACAGCTGTCAATAATAATTATGATAATATTAAATATTATGCTACGCTACATCCTATGCAAGTTTGTACAATTTTTTATCTGATAGATCCTTCGATCGTGGAAAAACGAGACACAATAGCCTTTCTATTGTTATCGCAATCGCCGGTGACCGCTTCGGGCTTGAAATATTAAAATTGTTAAATTACTTAGCACAATATGTTCACTTCACTGATAATATTATATTATTTTGTGAGTGTGAGTTGTGACTCTTAACAAATTGTAATAAGATACGTAAAATATACGCGAAGATTTATCTACTAGTGTAACTAAAAAGAGTGAAATTATTATTATTTTTAACAAAAAATTAAAACCGACTTCCAAGGTAAAAACAATAATAACATTAATATGAACTAAAAAGTATTAAATAATTTTACTATCTAATAGTGCCTTTTTCCGAATTCGGCTAAACCTCAACTATTTCTGTACTCAATCTTCATAATTTTGAAGTCGGTGCCAGTTCCAAAAATTTTAAATATACTGTCAGAGGACTGAAGATTCAGCTATCTGGTACCGACTTCAAAATAATGAAGATTGAGTACAGAAATAGTTGAGGTTTAGCCGAATTCGGAAAAAGGCACTATTAGATAGTAAAATTATTTAATACTTTTTAGTTCATATTAATGTTATTATTGTTTTTACCTTGGAAGTCGGTTTTAATTTTTTGTTAAAAATAATAATATTATACTAGCTGTCCCGGCAAACGTTTCTTTGCCATATTATGTAAAGTATATCGCCAGTATTATTTTATTGAATTGGTGACTAAATAAGTATGTCACCATGGCAACGTCCATCGCTATCCCGTGACCCGCGTCGCATAAACAATGGTCGCTCTTTTATATAGACAAGTAATTTGCAATAAAATAAATTTTTATAATTAAAGATCTAAGCTATCCTATCTCTCAAGTTGGAAAAAAGCACACATTTAAAAAAACATTAAAATCGGTTAAATAGTTTAGGAATCCATCGCGGACAAACATCGTGACAGGAGATTTATATATATATTAGATATCGCCCGAATTATTTTATTGAATTAGTCACCATGGCAAAGTCCATCGCTATCCCGTGACCCGCATCGCATAAACAATGGTCGCTCTTTTATATAGACAAGTAATTTGCAATAAAATAAATTTTTATAATTAAAGATCTAAGCTATCCTATCTCTTAAGTTGGAAAAAAGCACACATTTAAAAAAAACATTAAAATCGGTTAAGTAGTTTAGGAATCCATCGCGGACAAACATCGTGACAGGAGATTTATATATATATTAGATATCTCCCGAATTATTTTATTGAATTAGTCACCATGGCAACGTCCATCGCTATCCCGTGACCTGCGTCGCATAAACAATGGTCGCTCTTTATAGACAAATAATTTGCAATAAAATAAAATTGCGACTATAATTAAAGATCTAAGCTATCCTATCTCTCAAGTTGGAAAAAAGCACACATTAAAAAAAATTAAAACATTAAAATCGGTTGAGTAGTTTATGAATCCATCGCGGACAAACATCGTGACAGGAGATTAATATATATTAGATAGCAGGTAGTTGAACCATGTAGGCTACAATACTGCTAATTGCAAAATTGGTTGACAGAGGTGCTTCCGCGGTACGCTTACTTCAATGTTTAGGTACACTTTACAGACATGAGACACAAAGGCACGTCACACTTAAAACGCTCCCATTTTTGCGTAGGGGGTTAAAAACTGGGGAGTGGGGTTGAAGTCGAAAAACAACTCTTCATTATACTTCAAAAAACGTAAAAGGCTCCATCATCCTTACCACCTCTTATAAACACGTGAGTAAGCGCTTGTGCGATGTAGGAGACGCACGGCGCCATCTATTATGAATTTTTGGAACTAACTTAATTTTCAACAAATTTACGCATTTTCACCCCCTTACAACCCCTTTTTCCAGTTAAAAAGTAGCCTATGTCCTTTCTCAGGCTTTAGACTATCTGTGTACAAAATTTCATTCCAATCGGTTCAGTAGTTTTGTTGTGAAAGCGAGACAGACAGACAGAGATACTTTCGCATTTATAATATAATGCACTCGGTACTCCGGCGGCTCTATGTCATTGTCACTGCGAGTGACCTGCCAGCCTTGATATTTTGTATTCAAGACTATCTCATCGCTGCTTAATATGAGGTCGCACTCACCATCAGCACATTATTTTTATCACAAAGTCACGAGTAAGTTTTTATTTATCAAAATAATATTTTTGGGAGCTATCTGTTCCCACATTAAAATGCTGATCAAATATTTTTATGCGTTTTCTCACCGTTATCAATGTTATCATAAATGACAAAGATAAGATATTGTTAAACTTTTGCTGTTCGTGAGGTATTTGCAATCTATACTAATATTATAAATGCGAAAGTATCTCTGTCTGTCTGTCTGTCTCGCTTTCACGCCAAAACTACCGAACCGATTGTAATTAAATTTTGTACACAGATAGTCTAAAGCCTGAGAAAGGACATAGGCTACTTTTTAACTGGAAAAAATGCGTAAATTTGTTCAAATTAAGTTAGTTCCAAAAATTCGTAATAAATGGCGCCGTGCTGTCTTGTACATCGCGATGACGCTTGCACAAATGTCTTTCTATAAGAAGTAGTATCATCTTGCATCAAATTTTCGATTTTTTTCGGTTGCTACATCTTTGTTACTTTATTAAATAAGTCAGTACTTTATCTATGCAGTGACGTAACCTTAAATCTTTCAATGATAAATATACTAAATAGTTTATGGGTATATGTAATTGTGTAATTGGGGGGCTAAATATACTTTATTTGGCATAAATAAAGTTTAATTTTAAAAAAATGAAATAAGTTATGTCATATGTGCACACTGCACAGCTGTTTTTGGGTGTTTTGATTTAATGGGTACTAGGGTTTTTTTTAAATAATTTGACACCAATTTTGTTGACATCGCGCGCTATAAACTGAAGTCCACGCGGATGAAGTCGCGGGCAACAGCTAGTGTAGAATAAAATCTACTCCTAGCATCAAAAAATATGATTACATTTTTTGAAGGCTGGGTGGTGTAAATCTTTTGATTCGTATTGACCGTTCAAGATTGATGAAATTGCTTTAGCAACCAAGTCACAAAAAATATTTTTTACATCTAGAGTTCATAGAACGTCAATCGTCTGGATGAGACATAGACCAATTTGGTATTGGTACGTGAAAAAAATTATAAAGGGTCTAAATAATTGCACAACGTCCGCGCACGTTCCCCTTAACGAATGATGTCATGCATCAGTCAAGGCCTCCACCGGCAGTCATCGTCGGCACACAGAGCAATGAGAACGCAACGCTACCAAAACACACATTTTATCGCTTTCTTGTTGTGCAAGTGCATTTACGTGACAACCTAATTTGATATCATTTTATTTATTTACCGTAGAATAAATCGGTAAAAATTCCGCGCAAAAGGAAGGTAAGTGCACGGAATATTTTCGAGTTCGCCGGCTCGCGGGAATTGTAAACAACGTGACTACCTATTTCGGTAACCCGTGCTTTAAGACTCTTATATTGTATTTTTTTCTTTCAATTTAATTTTCCATTGTAAAGTAAATGATCATTGTATTTGCTATTTATTTACATAGTCCTTGCATCATTTCTACATTGTGTAACAAAACTACGAGTAAGTGATAATACTTTAGAGTGTGCACGTGTTCCTTGTAGAGAATTCACTGTGAAAGTAGCAGCGCTGAAAGAAAAAAAAAATTTTCACTTTTGTATGGGCAAGCGCTCCAGCGCCGCTAGCAACCAGTTTTCCCATACAAAAGTGAAAAAAAATTTAGTCTTTCATCGCTGCTACTTTCACAGTGCACTCTCTACAAGGAACATACACACCCTAAAGTATTATCACTTAATTTTGTTACACCCTGTATAATTTGACCACGAGGAAACATGTATAGTTTCCAATTCGATTTAGTATAAACGTTTCTGTTTTTACTTTCTCAATGGCTATTTCAGTTATCCTATTACCGTGTTTCCTGAAGCATAAAGAAACCGCGTTTTCGCCGGCTATTCGATTGTGCGAAGACCAATTTTCAACGGATCTTATTAGTTTTTGAAAGGAATTTATTATTTATTTCAAATACTATGACGCCCGCAACTGTGTTGCGTCGCGCGTGGGAACCGTGCATTTTTCCGTCTACTGTGCTATGTCCATCCCGGGAAACGAAGACGTGTCTCCATACCTACCCATTAAAATCGTTGAACAGACAGAGGGACAGCACACTTTCGTTTTATTAAATTAGTATGGATTTGTCACTAGGAAAACAAATTTAATTGCTATGATTTAGAGGTGATTCAGTTTTGTAATGTAGTTTAGTTTATTCTTATTTATTTCTTACTTCTATCAAGTACCGGTTATTTTGGTTTTAATTGCTCTTGAATTTCATGTAAGCAGGTAATAAAATTGCAATAATGCAAAAATGCTATTTATTTTAATGTACAGTAGGTAACTACTAATGTTGTTATTATAATTTACAGCTGAAATTACCTAAATAATATTATGTGAATGATAATAAATTAATAATATAATGTGTCCACTGGCTATAAAGGTAATTAGACCGAATTTATACCTAAGTATGTTGCCTTAAAATATTCATCCTACTTCCTATTTTATAATGATCAGCTTATTAAATGATTAAATCGGTTTTAACTAATAAATGCTTCAGAGAATGATGGTAAATATCAAATTCAACAACGACTGTTGAATCGAGTAACTGCATTTAATGAAAGCCAGTTTCAAAAGTTGCATTGCCAAATATGCAATTGGACAGGTGAACGTATGTTTTGCGAAACGTTTGTTTTATATATCGTTGCCATGTCAACCTCAATAAACGTTATTATAAAATCAATGTATGTCTGTCTGTCTGACTCATATCCAGGTCGTGTCACCGATTGCGATAAAACTTTGTCAGTTTAATGTCACTTTAATGAAATTTTACTTTTATATTTCTCATAATATATCTAACGGCTGCACTCAAAGACATAGTTACTCAGGTAAATATTTTTGAAGGCTTCAGCAGACAATTTATGGGCTATACTTAAGTCAAAAATTTTAATAAGCAGTAAGTAATATTTTAATGTCTCAGAGTGCTGCTCCTACTAGCTACTACTTAGCTTAGTCCCTTTGAGGCATAGATTGGTGTTATAATATTATGTTCCACATATCCCTCGAGTCACATATGACTAGACAATGCGTCACATTTGCTGTCCTTGAGGTTCAATTGAACAATTATACCACAATTTACACCTATTTAACACTTTAAACTCCTTGTTACAAGGCTTGAAAATCCCTGAAAGTTATAGATCACGATAGTTCCAACTCCCAACTTTCAAGATAGACCAATCGTCGGCAGTCGCCTACTATTATCACCTTAGATTTATTTTCGTTTGAAAATGGTAGAAATGTCAATAATAGGACTTTCTGTAGCATGAACTTTATAAGTGTCAATATTTGAGTGCTTTATATTAAATCTAATTTAAAGTAAAATATGATGGAGACTAATGCTGACTAAGCTAGATATTTATTTTGAATTAATGTTAGTCACAAGTTTTGACTTCCAAGAAAGTGATAATAATTATTTCTTACTAGCTGTGCCCCGCGGTGTTACCCGCGATTCAAGTGATATATATAATAAAACACTATGAAAAGTACCAATAATGTTACTTTCATGGTTTGTGGTAGTGATGATGATGATGATGAATGTAATTTGCATAGTAGCATATGCTTTCCGTTCTTAAAACAACTTCGAAACTCCCAAACTTATATCTAAAGAGAACCTCCTCTATTTTGAAAGTCGGTTAAAATTATAGCCTATGTGTTATTCTGATGTATAAGCTGTATTATTGTAAAGTTTCATTAAAATCCGTTCAGTAGTTTTTGCGTGAAAGAGTAACAAACATCCATACATCCAAACTTTCGCCTTTATAATATTAGTAGGATTTCGGTATTACTTTATCATCATTAGATTATAATTTGACTGAATGATAAAAGAATGATGATGAATGAACTAAGTTTCAATAAGTATAATAGACATCAAGGATCATTTAAATAATCGTATATATTATGTACCTCTAGTTTTGGTCAGTTCTAACTTTACACTTGTTATAACAATGCCAGTATAAGTGATTCTGAAACCTCATTTTGTAAACACAGCCAGACTGGGCAGCTATAAATAGCTTAACGATTCACCATGCAACGGTTCAAGGTTTTTTCCGCAGATGTGACCAACGTTTTCGCTTAAACCTCCCTATTATAACCGCATTGCAAAAACTGTAATATACCTTCCTGTTTGACAAGTACTATTTAAATCCACACTAATAATACTATAAATGCGAAAGTGTGTCTGTCTGTCCTTTCACGCTCGAACCGATGAACCGATATTGCTGAAATTTGGTATGGAGATACTTTGAGCCTCAGAAAAGGTCATAGGATACTTTTTATCCCGGAAAAATATATGGTTCCCGCGCGATAAACTAATTTTGTTGTAGTTGCAGGCGTCATCTAGTTATATATAAAACTTGTATAAATGAGGAAATTCAACTACATTTTTGTTAAATATTTACCATAAAAATATTTCTGGTGCAGTTTATGGTACTTATCAGCGCAATCTCTGATAACATTGTAAACAGTTGATAACGGCTAACTGAAGTTTATTACTTACTGTGAAAATTCTTTATAAAAATTTTGCACTGCTTGGTGCATAACTTATACAACTTATGTAACACTATATTATAAAGTTTCTATGCTTTATTACATGGAACACATTTTGTTTAAATGGATGTTTAAAAATTATGACGATAGAAAAATCTACACTATCTTGTTCTTTTGACCACAAACCTCTAGACGAAAGCCTAATTAGTAGCAAGTTGGCAACCAATTTCTGTGTTTCATTTACATGAAACTACTCATAAAAAAGTGAATTATTTTGTAGGCATCTCATGTGACCCTTAGGGTTAATTCAGACCACAACACGACGCGTAGATCTACGCATAAATGCATTTCGAAATTTGTATTGAACTGACAGATTTGCATGACGTCTCACGCAATTGAAGTCAAATCCATACTTTAGAAATACATCTACACGCCCGCGTTGCGGTCTGAATTGACTCTTAGAACATTTTATGAGGGGAGAGGGGGTAATAATACATCTCATAATATCGTGATAGTCCTTTAATCGTTAACATCGTTTCCTCAGAGTCAGCAGCCGCTCCTCGACGTGGTCCGGGAACGGGCGCGCGAGCTTAGCAGCGGCGCGGACGCGGCGAGCGGCGAGCGCGTCGAACACAGGACCAGGGACCTCGCTGACACCTGGAACGTTGCCTGCGAAGGTAAAAACTATTGAGTACTATTAGGCTGATCGCACGTTTGTCAGCACCGTACGCATCGTACGCGCAGCATTTTTTCGTTGTATGAAATGACGTGACGGCAGCGCGTACGGTGCGGACACGTTGATCCGCACCGTACGCGCCGCATGGCGTACAGTGCTGACAAATGTGCGATCAGCTTCAATGTTTGCGAAGCACGTACACATTCGTACTATCAGAGAAATTGATTTACATGCAAATGGAAGACTATTTGGACGGCCTATGTCAAGCTCAGCCGATAAATCACGACTTACATTGACTTGTCATAACCCGAACAAATGTCGTTGACCTGCCATCTGCCACACATCTGCTATGGACTAATTTCTCTAATGGTACATTATCTTTTCGCTGGCCTTTTTCACATGCTAGAGATTTCGCTACCGCGTTATCTAATACTAGGAAAACAAGAACAGTTGATATTCTAACGCTAGTAAAGAGACAAATAGTATAAGGTACAAGTTTATACGTGATTCGCGACCGGACTATAGGTAGTACATATTATCATGGCCTAGTAAAGTTTCTTATTATGACTTAAAAATTGAGACCACTTCTTATGCAAACGTCAAGATGAAATAATGTAGGATTGTTATATGAGCAGAGTACATATTATTATAGTATTTTTTCATACAACATCTAGGCATGCATCGTGATAAATAATTTTGGAAACTTGAATAATGTAACTTCCATATAAGGCATGACCTTACATCCTTAAAAGTTTGTATGTCCTACTTTAGATAGTAGGAAACCAAAGTAATAAGAAAAAAATACGTGGGCTGAGATTAATTATTCAGTTCAACTCGTTTGTTAACATAATCATCGTTCTCACATGTTTTAATATTCGTTTTGGTAAAGTAAAAAAAAAACTACTTACTTAAGATAATAAAATGCCTTACCACCACTAAACAGCACAAAAGATTCTAAAATTTATTTATTGCAAGAAAGCTAGAGCAAAGATATGTATATCAAAACTTACTGCCAGTATACTGTTACAATTTCGGAACACACAAATAATAACATAATATCTCCAGGTCTAGCGAAGCGCGCTGCCACAGCGGACAGTCAGCTGCACCGCTGGACGCAGCTGCTGGACACGCAGCGGGGACTGGCGTCGGCCGTAACCGCCGCTGCCGACCGCCTGCGACAGCTGGACGCCGCGCCCGCCACGCGCCGCCGCGCCGTAGACACCAGGCACGCGCTGCAGGTAATACACCTCGACACCTGGACCGTGATTGTGCCGCGGACAGTCAGCTGTACCGCTGGACGCAGCGGGGACTGGCGTCGGCCGTCACCGCCGCTGCCGACCGCCTGCGACAGCTGGACGCCGCGCCCGCCACGCGCCGCCGCGCCGTAGACACCAGGCACGCGCTGCAGGTAATACACCTCGATACCTGGACCGTGATTGTGCCGCGGACAGTCAGTTGTACCGCTGGACGCAGCTGCTGGACACGCAGCGGGGACTGGCCGGCCATCACCGCCGCTGCCGACCGCCTGCGACAGCTGGACGCCGCGCCCGCCACGCGCCGCCGCGCCGTAGACACCAGGCACGCGCTGCAGGTAATACACCTCGATACCTGGACCGTGATTGTGCCGCGGACAGTCAGCTGTACCGCTGGACGCAGCTGCTGGACACGCAGCGGGGACTGGCCGGCCATCACCGCCGCTGCCGACCGCCTGCGACAGCTGGACGCCGCGCCCGCCACGCGCCGCCGCGCCGTAGACACCAGGCACGCGCTGCAGGTAATACACCTCGATACCTGGACCGTGATTGTGCCGCGGACAGTCAGCTGTACCGCTGGACGCAGCTGCTGGACACGCAGCGGGGACTGGCGTCGGCCATCACCGCCGCCGCGCCGTAGACACTAGGCACGCGCTGCAGGTAAAACCTTGACCGTGACCGAACCTCAGACGGTCAGCTGCACAGACCAGCAGGACCAGCTCTGAATTTATTTATAGGCAGTATAAGGCCATGTCCTGTACGCGGCAGTGTCTTAGGAAGGCGGCAGAGTTCGTACATAGGGGCGACAAAATTAAAGTGGCCTATCATAAAAATATAAATCCGGCCCTGAGCAGGACTATTCACGATTACCACTCTACCACTCTACTGTGCGGGCAGCGTTTATTGACTTTATTGAATGTCGCGCGATGAAGTTTCCGAATCCAAGTCGAACTGCGCATTGTAAAACAGGGCCCTGGACCTTAACATCAGAGATATTGATTTAAACGCAGATAAATCTATTATATATAAATCTCCTGTCACGATGTTTGTCCGCGATGGATTCCTAAACTACTTAACCGATTTTAATGTTTTTATTTTTTAAATGTGTGCTTTTTTCCAACTTGAGAGATAGGATAACTTAGATCTTTAATTATAGTCGCAATTTTATTTTATTGCAAATTATTTACAACCTGAGACTGACGGCGACCTTGTGCGACGGGATAGCGATCGACGTTGCCATGGTAACATACATATACTTAGTCACTTCAATAAAATAATATGGCAAATACATAATATATTATGGCAAAGCAACGTTTGCCGGGACACCTAGTCTAATATATATAAATCTCCTGTCACGATGTTTGTCCGCGATGGATTCCTAAACTACTTACCGATTTTAATGTTTTTTTTTTTTATTTTAAATGTGTGCTTTTTTCCAACTTGAGAGATAGGATAGCTTTATTTTATTGCAAATTATTATTTGTCTATAAAGAGCGACCATTGTTTATGCGACGCGGGTCACGGGATAGCGATGGACGTTGCCATGGTGACATACTATTATTTAGTCACTAATTCAATAAAATAATACGGGCGATATACTTTATATGATAAGGCAAAGAAACGTTTGCCGGGACAGCTAGAATAATTATTATTAATTACGTTACATTTGGTGGGGTTGTGACAAGATGTTAGTCGTCTGGGCTTGACATTAGCCGAAAAAATAACGTAGGTCCGCCATTAGCATAATATAACGCAGCATCTTGGTTCTTGTCTAAAACAAGAGATCTTTATAATATAGGCGCTGAAATACACTCGGTAAGGGTTGCTTGTTTATTGTTGCATAAAATAATAACGCATTCTGTCACAGTATGTCAGTGCCATATTTCTAGTTTAAAAATAAACTCAAGCGGTAATCTTGTTAGAGCATTCATTTTACCGTAATGAATGCGATATCATAGACATAGGCGGTTGAGATTTTTGCGCAGCTCATTCGCATTTAAATGTAAATGTTGTTTTAAAAGTGTTAAATTCCAAATTTAAAAAATACACTTTATTTAAAATGTGACGTTGTGTTTTTTTTTTTAAATACAAACTCTTTGTTATAATTTGTGTGTTTTTTTTGTTGCCTAGGAGTTACAGAGTGACGTGTCGAGTTTGGAGGAGAGCAGGGATGATCTACTGGAGCACGCAGAGTTCGTAGTGTCGCTACTGAAGCCGCACTCCAAGCAGGCGGCTGAGGAAACTGACAAGAATGTCAAGGAGGTCGTCGACGCTTATGAGAAGTAAGTTGTGTGTGTGTGTTCTTACGGACTTTCAAAAAGGATGTATTCGAGAAAACGTAGGTAGTGCCCTTGCGCTTCGCTTGGCTCGTCTCGGCGGTAAATTCGTGACCAAACCCACTGAAATTCGTTTGTAAAGAAATTTCTCATTTTTTGCTAAAATGTAGGCCCCGTGCGAGTTTATTTTTTATGCCGGTTCTTCTTGCCGGGAAATTCCCGAACCCGTGGTAGGCTCCATGTGGACATTCTAAAAGTGTTAGCTTCTAAACTACTTATTTGGAAGAAAAATTACACTTCATTTCAGGACATGCTCAACGTTAATGAATATTAATCTTTCGATCGGAGGTTCTAGGAATTCCCATTGTATTCTTTTGTTCTCGTGATCACCGGTGCTCGCGCGGGGCCTGAAGGATTAAATATATTATGTTTTGTTTCACAGGTGATTTGATATGCAATATATTTAAATAAAAATCGGCCAAGCGCGAGTTGGACTCGCGCACTAAGGGTTCCGCATCATTATAGAGCAAAATTAGCCCAAAAATTTTGGTTTTTTGTATGGGAGCCCCCCTTAACTTTTTATTTTATTTTAATACTAGCTGACCCGGCGAACTTTGTTCCGCCTTAATGTCAATAAATAAGCAGTTTTTTTTTTTATTGGAAAAAATACAAAAAAAATTAAATTTCTACATCAATCATTCATAATTATTTCTGTATTTTAGTACATAGGTTGCTCTTCATTTAAGTACCTTGTGATACACGACATTTTTTGTTTTATTATCAGGCGCAAAAACAAACAACGCAGATGGTCTTCCGACCCGTGAACATGCCACGTATAATTGACCATGGGAAAAACATGAATGTTCTAGATTTAAACCACAAACTTTTAAGGATTGGCCTTGTGATTTGTTGATGGTCATGGCAAATGCAAGACGTATCGGAAATTGAAGTCTTTTAAATTCAAACGGCATATCGGTTGGGATCATCGGTATCCTCGGAATGAGAACTTGCTCACCTTTGAATTTTCCTATCATTATCGTAGCGTAAATTACATTGTTCATCAATTTTCTAACCACCAAACGCGTACCGTTGCACAGTTTTGGTTGGTTTATGTTTCGAAGCATGATTACTACGGAGCCAACCTTTAGGCGTAAATTGTGCGGTGGTAAGCCAGGCACGTCCAAAGAGTTTAAAAATTCAATTGGATAGTTGGTGGCTTCATCTTCATTTGTGACGCAGTCAATAGATTTGAATGAATGCATTGTTCCAATGATCTTATTTTGAATTATGTTGTTTAGGTCATCTACATCTTTATTCTTAGCCGCTAAAATTGCTCGCTCACTCATCCATTCATAATTTTTGTAGTTAGAAATAATTTCTGGAAATACATTGTTGATAAGTTCGTCTTTTGATGAGACAAAATTACAGAAATTATTTGGAAATGATATTAATCCGCTCGATTCATCGACAGGTACTTGACCATTACCGATAGTCAGCAATTGCTCCGAGAAATCTTCAGCAGATGTATCATTAAGCAATGCAACTCTCATGTTTGTTGTCAGTTGCAGTTTCTTCACATGGCGCCATAGATTTGACGATTTGAGGCAAGCGTTTATTTCGTCGGCAGCCGTAGATCTTGGAATTACTGGCAGTATTTGGCGGAAATCACCAGAAAGTAAAATCATTGCTCCTCCAAAACATCTCGAGTCATTGCGTAAATCTTTTAATGTTCGGTTAAGTGCTTCTAATGCACGTTTATGCGCCATTGTGCATTCGTCCCAGATGATGATTTTCGATACCGCTAAAACTTTGGCCATTGCTGAGTGTTTTGCAATATTACACGTTGGTTCTTCAATAGTTTGAAGATTTAACGGTAATTTGAATGCTGAATGAGCCGTACGGCATCCTTCTAACAATGTGGCTGCTATTCCAGAAGAAGCAACTGCAACCGCTATGTTAGATCTCGCCCGAACAGTTGCTAAAACTAATGACATGAGGAATGTCTTGCCAGTTCCACCAGGGGCATCTAGGAAATATAAACCACCATTTTCATCATCGATTGCCTTCATTAAAGTATCATAAACTTTCTTTTGTTGGTAATTCAACAGGGGTACATTCGTTTGAACTACTAAATCTAATTCCTGGTGATCATATTCACGTTCCCGTTCCAATTCTCGATTAAATGCGTCATTCATTTCACGATATGGTGCTGGCATTCCTAACCTGATTAATAAATTACCGCACATGAGGTAACACATATCTTCGATCAAGAGTAAAGCACGATTATGTATCTCCTCATTCATCTCAATATCGTGATTTCTGGAACTGACACGAATTTGATGTAAAATATCTTCTGACATATTATCCTTGTATTTGTGCCACAGGTTACATGGGTTTGATGGAAAACATGTCGAAATTATGATAGCGAATAATGTGCGTATCTGACTTGGAGATGCACAGATAATGGCTTCAGCGATTGTCGTATCCCAATGACTATCGTTTTCTAATAACTTCAATTCTTCACATGCAGCACGATATGTTGGGAATATTACACCATTAACAGTTCGTAGTGACTCAAATGACGTTGGCCCACGCACATTTACCAGCAACAACCGCAAATAGAAACATTCATTATTCTTTGGATGAACTGTATACATACGACCAAGAGCATCAGTAGAACGCACATCTGGATACCCAGGAACCGCATCGCCTTGCTTCCGTCTTTGAAAATTCTTCGATGAAGCATTCCAAGTATAATAACGTGGCATCTCCGAGTAAAGCAAAGTTCGTGCAAACTGATCGCTTTGGCAGATTGCAAAAAAACTGGTCAATGTAGTTGCTGGAGGTGTTTCAGCACGTTGCGTAGCATTCGAAGCCGTGAAATATACTCGTTGACCATTCTCCAGATGCACCGCCAAATGCGTAACAGTAGGATGACGTTCGTGAATGGGAAATGCGAATATACGCCAAATCGCTTCATTACAGTTCACATAACGACCAACTTGATAGCGTGAAATTTCATCGTTGGTATTCGAGGATTGCAATCCAAAAACCGCCATATCACTGCCTTTCGTGACATATTTGCAAATATATTTTATGGACTTAACTGAATTGCAGTATTCAACGTTGCAATGTGTCTTGAACGATTTAGAAATAAGTGGCGAATATGGAACAATCCAACTGTTGTCGACAACGAAATCCATTCTTTTCACTTTCGTTGTGACAGTTCGACCGTTGTCATCTGGTGATCGACGCCGATACAGCGGATAACCATCATTGCCAGTGACAGTCTCCGCCGTTAATTTCCGTGGATATCGTTTAGAGCACTTTCCATCGACCATGCAAGGTGATTGGGGATTGATGGCACCACACGGTCCATGAATCATATTAGTAGTAACAACATCATGTAGGTCTGGATCGACTTCATAATCAGGAATCTCAGCACATATGATATCATCTATTTGGTCAGGCTGAATTCTTTCCACTAACCAAATAAGAATGTGTGCGTGCGGCAGGCCTCGCTTTTGCCATTCGATTGAATACATCCAGCATCGAGTATCTCCAAAGACGCGTTGTTTAACAATAAAGTTCATCAGGGACCGAATTTTTTGCCTGAATATACGTGCTGTGATGTCGTGTCTATCACTTGATGTTTGTCCGGGAAGCAGCAATTGAGTAATTTCTATCCATTTTGGATTACAGGTAAAAGTAATAAAGAGATCGGGCCGACCGTAATGACGAACATATGTCATTGCATCTTGTGCATATTCATGCATATGACGTGGACTACCAATGTATGTCGCCGGCAGAATAGTTAATCGACCAATATTAGCTGCATTTCCTTCAGTATTAACTGCATCACGTAAATGGATGTACTCCTCAGAACGCAGTTTGGCTTGGTTCAACCTAATGAATGTTAAACGTTCCGTTTCTATTTTTACATACATGTCAACGCAATACTGCTGAAACAATCGACGAAACCGCAGCAAATAGTTGTCAGCATTTTGACGAATCATCAAACGATATGCGTAATAATTCATTGAGCTAACTTTCTTTGTAGTTTCTTCACCTGAAATTAAAAATTTGATAATTAACCATTTCAAAGGCAAATTTTAAAGGCAAACAATACAGACATTAACCATTTTTTTAATAAGCATTATTTTAAATCAGTGTCTTTCACAAATAAATGAAATAAATTATGATACTGATACTCACCATTCAATGGATTTTTCATTTTAATATTAAAATAATATCCATCTTCTCCTTGCCAAAACATCAGCGGGTATTGCAATGTGTCATATGATCGATGAGTTTCAGATATTTGTTGCAGTTGCCCAGTATCGCGACGTGTAAGCACAATATCGCGTTTTTCCAATTGTTCACCAACAATCAGGATGGCAACTTCGTCTACTGTTGGAGCATTAAATGTCCTTTCGTGTGTTCCAGATGGTCGTTTATCTGCTTTGATAACAACTTTATAGTCATCACTTGGCATGCGCTCTAAAGCACTCTTAAACAACCTGACCAACGCATGATGTTCATGAAGCAGACACTGCAAGTCTTGAAGAATTGCTCGCTTCATTCCTGCATTGATCTCTAGGCGTCGATCAAGTTGTTCTTCCATGTTGCCCATGAAATATATTTGTAAAAATTTATTCTGTGTATCTTCGAAAGGTAGTAATGATCCAATTCGATGATGAATCTGTCCTTGTATCTACAAAATAAAAACCAGACAGTATTAACTGGGTTATAAACACTTTTTTCGGTGGGAGAGTAGAGTTCAGAATTAGCAAATATACTACATAGGTACCAATAGATAAAGTAAGTTATTCTTTAACTACATTCTATATAAGTACAAAAATAAATACCTTAAATGTCGGATTAAATCCCCGTTCTTCGATAATATCTGCCCCAAATGACGTCATCTGGAAACAACCATTGTATTTTTGAGTATTTGCAAGAAAGTGGCGTGATTCTTGTGTTTCGCCACAAAGCAATGAATACAATGGCTCAGGTGGCGGAGTCAACAATGGCAATTTCACTTTACCATTAAGGCAGCATAATCCAGGCGTTTCTCCGGAAAACTTTAATGCACCACAATACTCGCAAACTACGTCCATTTGCCCAATGCAAACGCTAGGATGCAAGCTGTAATCATTGCTGCAATCGTATTGAAACGCTGCTCGATTCAAATCAGCACTTGATAAATATCTTGTTCTGCGTCGCAAATTATCTATTTGTTGACCTCTGTTGTTCGCTCGACGATTCTGCATTGCCAACCGAGCTGTTTCACGGGCTGCTTCACTTTGCTCTCGTGATTGAGAAGCACGAAGTCGAGCCATACTATCGCGGCGCTGTTCACGTGCAATTTCTTGTTCTTCTTCAGTCCTTTCATTTGCAGTATTTCGTATTCTTCTTGCATCACGGCTTTGTCGGGAAAGATTCGATCGTCTTGGTCGCGGCATTATTAATTAAACTTCACTTCACCTAAAAACTTAAATTTTTAACCATACCGAGTTTTATAGTTCACTTCACTGTTTATACGAATGGGCAATTGGGCAATAATGTTAATTATTTATTTAATAGAAATAGTTATATTATTGATTTCTTACAAATATCAAATAGTCATCCATACGTCATTACATAGCTGTCATTATACGTCAATTTTGTTATTCCAAGTCTGATTCTTTTTTGTTATACCACGTTTTATAGTGACTGACGTTACATGTCAAGTCACACGGGAATGATGTCGAACGGGATAAAAAGTATCCTATGTCCTTCTCCTGGCTCTAAACTACCTCCCTGCCAATTTTCAGCTAAATCGGTTCAGCCGTTCTTGAGTTATAAGTGAAGTAACTAACACGACTTTCTTTTATATATATAGATTTATTAAATATTAAATTTATATTAATGTTCATTTTTATATATTAATGTTCAGAACTTGTTCTTATCACATGTTCTTCTAGACATACTGAAATCTATTTCTGTAAAGAATTTACAGACCATTTAAAAGCACTTCGTGCTATCTAAAATACGTTCAAAAATAACCAAAACTATTTATACTTGCCTATTTAAATATTTTAAAGTTTTACGAAATAGTGTTTCGCTACATTTAGCTGAGGACTGTTTACAAATTGCATCCAATTTTAAAGTTACAATGCCTACAATTGGCTGAGATACAACAATTTTTATGTAGTCTGAGTAACAAGTGCCATTTTCCTCAAAACCTGATCTAACGCACCGAAAATTATCATTTTGGTCTCATTCGATTCGGAATAGCATCTAGAACATTCTATCAAAATTCCAAGAGGGGCTGAAAAAAAAATGCAAAAGTTATAAACAATTAAGTAAACATAAAAAGAAGGGTTTAGTTTTTTTAATATTTCGAAAACTATTTGAGATGCCCAAAATATGAAAATAGATCCTTAAAGAGCAGGAAATTTCCTAAAAAAATCCTAGATCCTGGAACCTTATCTACAATCCTTATAACTTTAATTGAGCGACGAAAGTAACGGTAAAAACGCGTAGTTCGGGTTTTGCGTGAATTGCCGCAATCTGCCACGTGAACTAAAAAATATTTTTAGCTGATTAAATATTAATATAAAGAAATAAAAAAATTTGGGTACTAAGTAGACATATCAATCAACAATAATCCGTCAACAAAAATAAATTATCACAATATGTTTAATTGTGATGCTTTTGTTAATTTGTTAATAGTCAAAATTTTCTTGTTAACAAAAAAACGCTGATTATTTCAAAACAAGAAATATAGAATTTTTTATTTTTCTTTTGAGCTAATCTTAAAAGGGCTTCTAGAAGAGATATCCGTTGGAAAAATTCACTATTTTGGATTTTTCAATTTTTTTGTAAATATAGCAATTAGGGTTTTTTCATCAATAGAAATGATTATTTAAATTTTATTAGTTATAATTTATAAATAAAAAAATATACATTGTTATCTGGCTTCTAACAATAACAAAACAAAATAGTAACAATAATTGGATATAAAAGTACCGAAATTGCTTTATTTATATGAAAAATTTTGAATTTTTTCAACGGGGATCTCTTATAAAGCCTTTTAAGATTAGCTCAAAAGAGTAATAAAAAAATCTGGATTTCTTGTTTTGAAATAATCTGCGTTTTATGTTAAAATTAAAATGGTGACTATTAACAAATTAAGAAAAGCATATTAATTAAACGAATTGTGATAATTGATTTTTGTTAACGGATTATTGTTTATTGATATGTCTACTTAGTACCCAATTGTCTATTTTTTATTCCTTAATATTATTATTTAATCACTTAAAATATTTTTTTAGTTCACGTAGCAGATTGCAGCAAATCACGCGAAACCCGAACCACGCGGTTTTATCGCTACTTTCGCCGCTCAGTTACAGCTATAAGGATTATTGGTAAGGTTCCAGGATGTAGGATTTTTTTAGGAAATTTCCTCTTTATTAATGATCCATTTTCAAATTTTGATTATCTGAAATAGTTTTCAAAATATTAAAAAAAAAACCAAACCCTTCTTTTTATGTTTACTTAATTGTTTATAACTTTTGCATTTTTTTTTCAGCCCTTCTTGAAATTTTGATAGAATGTTCTAGATGGTATTCCGAATCGAATGAGACCAAAATCATAATTTTCGGTGCATGAGATCAGGTTTTGACGAAAATGGCACTTGTTAACCAGAGCAATGAGCGCTTTCCTAGTCCTAAAATTTTGTGTCTGTATTTTCGAAATACTGACAAAGTACTGTAATAGTCTCCTGTCTCTACTGTGTTGGTATTTACTACATACTAATGAGTAGTGATCATATTCAAACACTACAAGTACTAATTAGTATAAACAGAAACCTTACAATTTAATAACATATTTATCCATTAAGTCATTTAACTGTTTTCCTGTAAGTACTCAGCCTTGTAAAATGATGACATTCGCAGGCAAAAAATCTATCATGGCAGACGACAGAGGCCTAACCTAACCCATATTTTTAAATAATATGCCTTTTTATTCCTCTAAATCCGGAAGTATGTATGAATTCTTGGCAATGCTACAGCGTGTTGACAAGTCATGTTCGCGCTAATCATCCCAAAATGACATATTATGCAAATATCATCTCAGTGTATTACACGGTTAGGCATAGATTCGCTTAAACTTGACGGCTATAACGAGCTTATTTATAGTGTGATGTCATATGCTGCGATAGAGCGATGCTCAAATAATTGGAACTCTATAATGGTTACCTATTCGTTGCGGCGGATTTCACTTTTAGTTCCGCTTAGTTACAATTAGTTCATTTCACAGTTGGTAGATTTACGGCCGTTCCCAATATTCAATCTATCTCTGGTTTGACATACGACCGATCGCAGCTAACATTGAATTGACATAAGATAGGTAACTATTCCTATCTCTAGTAGGGCATAACCATAAATAGATCAAAATATATTGGGAACGGCCGTTAGAGGAGACGGTAGGTAATAGAATGAGATAGAACTACTCACTAAAATGATAGAGACCTAACGGCCGTACTCAGAGTGGAACATTAATTTAAATACATTAATACCTAAATGTAATTTAAAAATTTGACATAAGCCTCATACATTATCTGTCAAACTTTTTATTAAATTGAAGCTTCATCATAATTAATTTGTCTCCGAGTAAGGCGGTGAAATATTTAGTTGTGAAGGAAAATAAATAATATTTTTTATTGGAAAATGTCCTCGATCAGATAATCTCTCAAAAGTACTTACTTAAATTCTAGGAAAAAATAATAGTTTTGCTGTAACAATGACAAATTATCTTCGACAGCCGAAGTCGACAGCAGACTGCAGACTGAAATAGCGCCATGTTTTCATCATCACACTCAACACACGTTCTCAGAATTTGCTATAAAGAAAAAATATAATTTATATATTATTCTGTCAAAAATATTTTGTGCAAATATTATTGTTCATTAAAATTCCGCGGACACAATCGTCCATTGTTATTTCATTTTGAAATAAGTATTATTCGAATGGAGGATACCATGCAAAGAATTGCTTTTCGACCGGCTCACATGGGTCGATCAAATTACTACTTATGTGTATGGCAGTAAAGTTGATGAAGGGGCAGCGCTTTGTACCGTCGACTTATTTGTACGGTCAAGGGCAGTCAGAGTAAATGTTTAAGCGACACCGACGCGCCGCAATAAAAACTTAAAGCGGACTTTTAACCTCGTCTGAGAACTTCGATCACTAATATACAAGATACACAATCCGCGGCAAAAAACGACCTCACCAAAAGAGCACCAAACTCAACATTCTGGTGCACTTTTGATTTAGTAGTGCTCGAACGCTCCGCCGGGAAACATGCCTCGGTGCGCGTTTAATAATTGTAGAAATCATACGTCTAAAACCAAAAAAAAGGATGGAATTTCATATTTCCGGTAAGTATTAATTTTATCCTAATATATTTCTTACAATTGTATTGTAAATATTGGTATTTCTTTAAGAAATCACCAAAAGACAGTTTTAAAATTAAGTTGTAAATAAATCAACACCAGGTATAAACCATCTCAATTGCGAATACTCATACTAAAGGTACTTATCGTAGTTTATCATGCCCACTTGAAATGTTCGGGTTATAAGCTATGTTTCTGTTCCATTTGATGGAGTCGCTATTACTATTATTTTTTTATTGAGGATTTTTTTCAGGTTTCCTCGAGATCCAGTTAGATGTGGTAATAATATTATGTTCCCATCTTCGATCAAATATAGTTCCCATTGTATCATTATGTATATTCAACATATTTTTTAAGTAGGTTAAAAAGTATGGGCGTTGGGTGATGTGAGTTGTCCTTTGTGGCCTATCGGAAAATGTATGTACACTTATGTATATTTTGGTTAATGATAAAATTAGACATAACATTAGAACAACATAATATTACAAGTAAAAAATAATTACTCCTCACTTTATACATTAAACTTCGGAAAAATAAAAAAATGGACTATTAAAATTATTACAAATTACAATCAACAAAAAAAATTTGAACAGTTCGACTCCACTCATACTTCACTTCGCCCTGTTCCAGCGGCGAATTTCGGTCGTAAAATTGGATTTTTTTTTTGGCACTATACAAATTTGAACTTAAATCATATAAGCGGATGGTTGAATTTAGTATGAAGCGTGCATCGGACGTAAAAATTTTATTGCTTTGTAAACACAAATGTTCATTGTTTTATAAAAAGATCTTTAATAATTACTATAATTAAGGTTGATTTTAGATAAATGTATACTTCATTAAACTCTATTACTCGGGGACAGATTTTCGAGAGGTTTTGTATGAGACTGTGTATCTTGTATATTAGTGATCGAAGTCTGAGAAGTAAAAATATTTTCTACTGGGATGAAACTTGGGCTCCGGGTGTATGATTCACCATTTATTTGGGAAAATCAGCGGCATGTCCTATTTCTCATTACATCAGCGCAAAAATAGTCAATATTGATAGAACGAGACACCTGTCGTCGCGTGTATTGAGTTTATTTTTAAAGCAATCATTAGAATTAAACGATTATGTTGCTCTGTAGCTATGTAGAGACACGGTAATCTAGATTCTAGATGGTTTTTCAATAGTAGAGTCAACTCTAACAGAATTGATGTTGACGTTACTGTAGGCTCCTTTTAGGACATTAGGACACCAGTTAGGATGTTAGATAATATATTGTTTTGTCAAATTTTAACCAGTGAACTACTGACCCCAGTCGATAAGAACAGACCCATGACGTCAATATAACACCAATGACAAATGAAATCAGCGACGTTTTTACTTTATTCCGTTGATGATGACATCATTTCATGCTTTGTTGATGAAATCATTATCTATTCCTATGCTATCTAACCTTGGTAACGTAAAATAGGAATAAAAAGACTGTAGCTAGATTTTCTCCTAACGCTATCCGGGATTTTAAAATAAAACCAGGAAATATCTTCGCTTAATAAATAAGTAGGAAGCAAGGATATTTCTTATAGGCTACTGCTCTTTTTGCTAAAATTATTACAGTATTATATTATTTTATTCAAGTTTAACAACGTTTTATTTTTTGTTTAAATATAATAAGTTCATAACAAAATAATATACAAATACATAATTAAACTTAAAAATTTGCTATTATTCATTTTCATACTTTGTATAAAGTTAACATTACGTTAATCAATTCACCGCCATAACCGCTGGATACCTCGATTAGGTTTTGTCGATAAAAATGGGAAGCTTAACGTTCTCCGCATAAGATTGTTTTTCGATCGACCGAGTTTCCAGACGCCCGCGTGGGGATGTCTGTGTGATCGTTATGTATTCCGAATGGCAGACAACTATTTGAGAAAGCATGGCGCATGCGTAGTCCACGCTTAATGGGTCAGGGCCTCCCAGCGCCGACTGCAGGATTATACATAGAACGACCGACCGGTATTACTCAGCGCTAAACATACGCGAAACGTAGGAGCTATGCGAAAAGAAACTCCATATAATATTGTGCTTAATCCCCGTGAAATCGTCGACATAAAAGTATTTCTGTTCAAAAGTAATCGCGGCTCGTGCCCCGTGTAAATTGTCTCTTTTATTCGGGTCACATTTTCGCTAGCTATATTATAGGTGAGTCATTGTGTCGCATAAAATGTACAAATGCGTAGATTTCGAGATCCCCGTGAGCCGGTCGTAGTTGGCAGGCGCTCTATTAATGTTTACTTCGCCCACCTGCACGTCACGGCGCCGGCCGGCTATGGCCGGCTAATTTCGATCGCGCATGTCAGTAAAGTTGCGCAACAGCTGTGGTGTTGTATTAATTTTTCCCCGTCAAGTTAAACGCAAGACCCTAAACGTCACGTCATAATCCGTGCACATGTCTCCGGTCTCGTGAACGTAAACATTATTGCACTCAAAAATTAGATGATGTCAGAGCAAACAAAAGCGCGTATTAAATTTAGATTCGGCGAGCGTGTTTATCGGCTCCGGCTCCATTGAGCGACGAGCGGGCATAGCGAGCGGATCGCCGCGGGCCGCTGCCACGAACGATAAGGTAAACGTGGTGCACTGCGACCCGACGACCTTGCGGCGTCACGCCGCGTCATACCGAGCTACTGAATTATTTTCGTCGCTGTTTGGCAGCCGCTCCCGCTAGCCAGAAGCCCCGTCGACGCCACTCCGTGTACGTGCTTTGACCGAAATCTTTTTTGTTTTAGATTGCGACAAACGATAGCGGCGAGACTCGCGGAGATCGACGAGATCGTGTCGGACTTCGATCGCGTGTCCGAGAAGATAGAGCAACTCCGACAGCAGATCGAGGTCTACGTCGCTAAAGTCGGGACGTTCTACGTGTTCGGGGACGACGGCACCGAGAGTATAGACGGATTGGCTAAGGAAGTTTTGAGCTTGGTGGACCAGACGAAAGCTTTTGTGGACGAGAGCAGAAGGAGATACGGTGGCTCCGCGCCCGCTGACGTGGCGCAGGAGCTTTCGTCCTTAGAATTATCGTCGGAATCATTAGCCGCAGCCATGGAAGAAAAAGAAAGGGAATGGAAGCGTGCCCGGACCTCGCGGACCGATTACGCGACGGATGTGGACAGTGTGCAGGCGTGGATACGCGCCGCCGAGTCGCTGGCGAGGGATCGCACTCTCCCGCCGGAACCGTATAAAGAGAGACTGGTGGCGACGCGATCGGAAGTACCGCATGTCGCGGATCGGGTCGAACGTCTCACGCGAAATGCCCGCGCGATTGTCGAAGGTAGCCGCGACCCTACTGAGCGGCAACTCATACAGTCGACGGTGTCAGCGTTGACAGAACAGTTCGCGGCCATCTGCAGCGAACTCGAAGCCAGACAAGCTGCCGTCGAAGATGCGTGCGATGCCGTAGCCAGATTCCTTGCTCTGCTAGAGAAAGTTTTGCTATGGGTGGAGACCCAGCGTGCGTTCCTCGCACGACCGCTCCCGTTGGCCGACTTGCAGGAAGTTCAACAAAAACAAACCGAATACGGGGTAAACATACTTCGTGTCAAATTATTATAGAAATTCTGAAATGATGCAATTTTTAATTGTTTTTATTGACTGTTTTAGAACGCGCTCAAGAGTTGCAAGCAGCAAGCTAAAAATCTAGCCGATATGGCGAAGGAATTGGAAGCTATTGAACGAGTGACTAGTCCGGGCGATTTACCGTCCAGGCTGGAAGCGGCCGAAAACGCCACAGTAGACGTAGAGAAAAAATTAGCTAAAACGGTCTGTTCACGTGTAAATATAAACATGGGTAATGGGTATATTTTGAAAAATGATACTAATATGTAAGTTTATTCACAGAATGGATTACTTCAAGAGCTAGCCGAGGAGTGGGAGAGGTGTGAAAAGAAATTAAAAGACGTCGGCCACTGGTTGGAGGGTACCACGAGAACTTTGGAAACTTCGCAAACCGCGAAAAAGCCTCTCAGAGACAGACTGGCCCTCAGAGAGAAGTTACTCAATGATATCTCAACTCAGAAAACAAAAATATCATACGCAGTCGAAAAACTTAATGTGAGTTAAACAGTCGAAGGGGGTATTTTATTGATGTTTGCAATTCTTTGAAATTTTCAGTATTCGGATATCAAGCGGGGCGACGTTTTCATCGGGCGGTGGAAGTAATGTACACACGTCTGTCCTACAGGTACACTTCGGACCCGACGGCGTAGCGGCCCAGTCGCGTTTCCCCGAGGGCGTGCAGCGAGCCGCTAACGAGCTGACCGCAGCGCTGGAGGCGACGGGCGCGCGCGCCGCGGCGCAGGCGCAGCAGCTGGCGGCGGCGCTGGCGCAGGTGGACGCCTACTGCGCTGACATCGCGCGCCTGCGCACCCGCCTGCTCGACGCCGAGCAGCAGCTGCGCCAGGCCGTGCAGCCCAACTACAGCCCCCGGGACCCCGAGCGGGCGCAGCGGCAGCAGCAGGTTAGCGCTTTTTTATGTCGTCACTCTACACTATCACACTCGATCGCACACAGCGAGTAGGCTAGAAATTCTAGTTTTGTTTATCGATTTGAGAGGCAACCGATCGTCCGTCACGGTACCGATCTCGCTTAGCACCGATAGTTTCGAAACTACACTTGTATACTTTCACCGACCTCGCAATTCATTTTTTGTTTTTTTTTCTGTTATCTCCTCGTTCTCCCTACTAACTTTTCGACGATATCCTCTGCTAGGAATGTCGCGAGAGAATAAAGTCGCTTCAGAGTAAGATTCAGGCGCGGAACGAACGCATCAAACTGTTGGTCCAACGCGGGGCACCGGATGCGGAACCGCTCGGAGACGCTTAGTCATCGTGAAACGCGTCACATCTAGCTTTAAGTTCTTTAGATCGCTCTATTCCTATTATAATTTTTTAAATACATACTTTAATTATTTCGAAATACACGTTATTCAGTACCGCAATAGCTGTCGTTTCCTTTCATGAGCCTTAGCTTCCATTACACACTCGACGAATTGAGCTAACGAACTCTCTCTATAACATGAATGTCCATACTTGCGTATCAGGAGGTCATCTGCCGAATCGAAGAGCTGACTCGGTGTATCCACGAGCTCGACCCCTACTCCGTGATGCCGCCGCCGACTGAAGAAGACCCGGCGGCGACTCTGGCCATGCTCGTGTCTAGCGGCGAGCGCGCCCGGCAGCAGCGGCGCGGGCGCTCACCCGAGCGTCGTGCGCTGCTACCGCCGCCGCCTCGTCTCGCACGCAGCCCCGCCTGGGCGCCCGGCGGCACCACCTACGCTGAGATAGTCAAAGGCTGTAACTCGCGTTCCAGCTCCGTTCATGAAAGGCAGCCGAGTGTTCAAAGACTACCGATGCACAGAATGCGATACGAGACGCCCGAGATGAGACAAACGGAGCCTGTTAATATCGAACCAGAAGAAGTTTATAATACTGCAATTATAAGTGATGTGCAACAGTGTGCGCGTAGCGAGGATTTCGTAGATAAAAGTGAGCCTATCGATTACCATGAATCTACATATTACGAAAGTGAATGTGACGTACCAGTCGCGAGTGATACGAATGTTTATTGCGAACAAAAACCGGTGATAGACATACACATAAACAAGAAACCCAGCGTAATTAATCAGAAACATTTCCAAGAGGAATCTGTTTCACATTTACCTCAAGATACACAGAATACATCTACTTTGAGGCCTTCTCCTATTAAAGAGAGATCTGTTAGCCCTGCTACCAAATATCGTTGTCAAGATTTATCTTATGCAGAAATTTTAGCTTTAGGGCTACGTAAACAAACAAGTGTACAAAATGTTACTATTTTACCGAAACCTCAAACAGCACAAGTTGAAATAGTGACAGAAGTAGTTATCGAGGAAGAAAAAATGTCTCAAAATGAAAGTAAATTACTTAAAGATGTATCTTTAGTCAAACAGGAAAGACTAGAAAAACCAGTTCAACGTAGTCGA
Organism: Polyommatus icarus; assembly: GCA_937595015.1. NCBI lineage: Eukaryota > Metazoa > Arthropoda > Insecta > Lepidoptera > Lycaenidae > Polyommatus > Polyommatus icarus. The sequence goes on from OW569324.1 coordinate 15,355,566, forward strand.
TCGAGGGATATGCCAAGACAACGTAGAGCACCAGAAAAAAGAAAAACACCTGATATTCAATTAACTAAAAAGAAAAAAGGAGCAAAGAAAGTAATAGAAGTGGAAAATTTTGATGATATTTGTGATTCGATGCCAACAGAGGAAGTTCTACGTAGTACTTATAAAACTAATATCGAAAAACCTAAAATCATAGAAAAACCTCATTTGGAAAAGCCGGAAGGTATATCAGTAGTCTTCAAAAATGAATCTGTAGTAGAAACAGAAAAAAATAAAACTTTGGTTAAAGATACAATTACTGCTGACGAAGAAAAGAAACCAAAAAAGAAAAGCAAAACAAGAAAACCTAAAGAATCTGAAGATGACATCGAAAGAGCACTTAAAGAAATTGAGCAGTCAGATAAACAAAAGAAGAAGAAATTAAAACAAAAAATGAAGGAAAATGATGGTGAATGTTTAACGGAAACAGTTTGCATTAAAACAGAAACTATAAGTTCTTCTCAAATTATTAAAAAATCTGATTCTACTATCAAGCCGAAGAAAAAGAAAATTAAAGAGGTTCCTCTTTTGGACCCAATCACGACTTCTTTTACGGATAGGAAAGAAATAAGCGAGCAACATAATGACGACTCAACAAAATTCAATTCTGTGAAAACTAATGCAAGTACTAATCCTAATGAATCTAATCCTGTATCGATGATTCAGGACGTTATTTATAATACAACTGTCAATATTGAGCCCGAAGATAAAACAGATGAAAAACATCTAACGTCTAGTATAAGTGCAGATTCTTCACTAAATTATACTTGTACTAATCAGTCTTCACAAAAGGATATTTTGTCAATGTCAGAAAATATTAAAAGCAAAAAGAAAAAGAAGGATAAAAAACAAGAGCCTCCAAAAGACTCTAATTTGCAAAAGAGTGGAACGGAAATTGTACCGTCACACATAAAACCGCCAGTAACTTCTATTCAAAGAAATATTATTATAGAAAATAATCGTAATATTTGTAAAGTTGAAGAAAATTCTCTGGTAGTAGAAGATAATCAAGAAAATCTTACAGACAATTCAAACATTATTGAGAGTCCAATAGAAAGAGATGATAATAAAACAAACCAAAATGAAAGTGAAAAAGACGATAACAATGCCAGTGGTTGCGATGCAGCTACTCCAACTAAAGTCGATGTTAGTAACATTGATTGGGTAAAATTGATGGAAGAAGAAGAACAAATTTCTTTAACAGGAAACAAAGACAGCGTAGGTTGTAAGGAAATTCAAGAAGTAGTAGAACAAAGAAATAATGAAGTTCTTAAAGTTTTAAATAACGCTAATGTTGACGAGACAAATCAAGATACTCATGTGACAAAATTATGTCGACAAAATAGCGATTTAAATCTAATACAAACATCTTCAAATGAACAAAATAATAATGACATTTCTAATGAGATAAAAGAAGATTCCGCTCAAATTACAACAGAAATCAATGTTACTGAGAATTATTTTCCAAATGAAAAAACTCATACAGTTTATCTCATAACACATGAAGAAAAGAAATTACCTCCTATTAGAACAGTCAAAGTTTTTCGAAGTAAAAGTAATTCTTTAGAAGAGCATCCCATCAGTGATGTAGACACCTTAAATTCTCAACTACTGTCAGAAATAGAAGAATTAAGCAGTTCCACACGGCCTGAATTTGTACCTGCACATCAAGGCACAGCCTCTGAAGCGGCTGAACACAAAAATGTTGAAGTTGTTGAAGATATTTTATTAAGTTCTACTACTAGCGCTACAAATGTAGGTGATCTCGAAAAAAATGACGATAATGTTGAACAGGCTATATTTGGATCAGTACAAATAAGAAAAAAGAATATTTCGGAATCTAATATTCCGTACACAGAACTTATAGATGACAATAATATTGTCATAGAATCAGAAGCCAACATTAAAGATACTGAAAAACCTTCAGTATTATACCTTCGTGAAGAAAATTCCAGATTTTCGTATTTTGAGTTACATGATGCCGAAAAAAGGCTCTATTCTACTAGAGCACAAAATGATGATTTGAATGTTAATGTCACTGCTGAAGATATAAAAACAGATACAGACCTTTCAAAAGGATGCTTAAAAACTGGAAATCAGTTAACTGAAAATGTCACAGATAGCCAATTGGATTGTTCACAGCAAGACAAAAATTTAAGAATAAGCACCGAACGAGTGTTATTCGAACAACCCTATTACAATTATGCTGCCATCGTCGATGCGGAAAGACTTTATGCAAATAATGTAAAATATCATGATTTGGAAATACCGTTAGAAACATGTAACGCACAAAGTGCTAGTAGTCAAACAGATCTGCTGTTGAAAGAATTACGCAAAGACATTTCACTAGAGGAGTCTGACAAAAAGATAAGCAGTGAAGACCAACATTCAAGTTTAAAAAAGCACCCAATGATTGACGTTAAAGAAGTTCCTCAACAAAATTACCAAGACGTTGCTGATGCAGAACATTTACTTGGTTGTGTAACTAATAAACAGGAAGCAAACTTTGTTGACAAAGATTTGAAAGAATCTAAGGAAAATATTAATGGTCAAACAAAAGCTAATGTTGCATATGAAGTGTCAAAACTAAATTACCAGGTTATTGAAGATGCAGAACGATTACTTGGTTCTTTAACTTCGAGTAAACAAAATTTGAACTCTCCTCCTTTCGTTTCCGTGTACACAGTTTCACAAAAAAGTGATAATGTTGATGATGACAAATCAAAAGTTATCTGTTATGATGAAATACCGAGGTTTAACTATCAAGAAATATGTGATGCTGAAAAATTATTAAGTATTTGCAATAAAAGAGACTATGATTCTTCAATAGAAATAAACACAAAGGAAGCCGAAGTTTTAAGTAAAAGTAGTAAAGTTCCTCAATTTGAAATACCAATACATAATTATCAAGAGCTGATTGACGCTGAAAAGTTGCAAGCTATACAAAATAACAAAAATGAGGATAAACTAATGTTACCTTTAGAACAACTAAATAAGGCAGAGGCCAATAGAAAAATATCAAAAATAGAAACTGATATTATTAAAGATTCTAATTTAACTATAGAAGTCATTGACATTTTACAAAAAGACAGCCCCACGCAACACCATTCTGAAATTGCAAATGTGATATCAGAAAATGTTGAGTCAATGCAACGTGCGGAATCATCATCCAGTTATGAGAACATAGACAAACCAGTCCAGTTGACAGAACCATCAGTTGAAAGTAACCAACAAATTACAGATGTTCAAAATGAATCCATTATTGAAGCTATGTCAGATAAGGAAGACGATGGTTTTGTTTTGGTAGAATTAAGTGATTCACAGGACCAAATAATAAATGATGATAATATATTAGAAAGTAACTATATTGAACCTGTAAGAGACACTACAGAGGTTGCTCATGAGACCATTAAAGTTGTAAGCGAACCGCTTTCAAAGGAACCGACTTATCAATTACAATCTCAAATAGCTAGTTCAAAAATTCAAATTACCACAAATGTATCAGATGTTCATCAGTCTGAGGATTTCTTAAAAGTAAGTGTCTTACATCAAGAAGCTGCAAATGATTATGTAATAGTTAGCGAATCTGAAAAAGTGCCATCTACAAATGAAGTAATAGAATCGAACATTGAAGATAAAACAGATTTACTCTGCAATCTGAATGTAACTGCTGATTCAAGTACAACCGTTAAAGATCTGGCTGAATTAACTTCAGAAGAACAAAATATTATAACACAATGTAGTTCATTTAACATTGAGAAACAAATTACTACAACAGACGCTACTGTTGTTAATTTAACTGAAACACTTTTAACTAAAGAAGATGTTTCAAATGAAGAATCTGCAAATGATTACGAAATAATTAATCAAGTGGAAAACATCGAATCGATAAACCAGATAAACATTAGAGCTCAGAAGTCAGAGTCAGAAGATAAAATTGATTCCCTTCCGAGCACAACTTCATTGAACCCTGAATTTTCGATTGAACCTGAAAATGTAGTTACATACGATAAAAATGAAATGAGTACTACTCGTACAGAAAAGTCACCTATTCACAGTCTGCATGACCTGTTACCTGAAATTGATTCTATTCCTGAATTCAAACCATCTTATAATAATAAAGCTCTCTTCTCTAATTTATCTGCTGATGCACCAGAATTCAAACCCTCATATTTATATCATACCACTGAAACAACTACATCTTTACCGGAAATTAGCAATGCAGATTCTGTGATAAGTACGAGCGAAGGTAACACCACATCTATTTTAACTGATAGTAAACAACACTCAGTTAAGAGTCAGCAAGAAATATCAGATGAAAAGGTAAATACTGCAATTGTTAATATTGTATCTGATTCTCCGCAAACTTCCGATTGTAGAACAGCGTCTGATGCGGTGTCTAAAGTAGAAACTAAAAAAAGAAAAAAGGCCGATAAGCCCAGTTCATCTCATAAATCAGAAGTACTGCCTGATATTAATATATCTGCAACGCCAGTGAATGTGTGGACGAAAGCAGCTGATGAAGGAAAATCTTATGCTAAGATCGTTGCCGAAGGATTGTCTGAATTCCCAAAGATTGAGAAAAAAATTGAAGAACGTGTAAAGAGTAAAACTGAAGACTCACAATGTGAGATACTACTACCTCCACCTAAAGAAGAAATCAGTATAGAAGCTCATAAACATAAAGAAACTTCAGAAACTTGGGCCAAAATTGTTGCAAGCCATCTACCATCTCCGGATAGATTGTCAAAAGTAGATATTTCTGTACAAGAAGTTACACCTATTCCACACAAATCTCCCATTATAGTAGTTGAAGGAACTGAAAATGTTGAATGCAAATCAGATGTAGCAGTGGATGCAGAAGGATTCATAACAGTTGATAGAAATAGAAGGTCTAGATCTAGGTCTCGAACTAGAGATATTAATTCGCCTTCAGTATCAAAAACCCCATTACGAACAGAAGCGCGAGAGAAATCTATAAATAGATTTGATGCACTCGTAGATAACATAATATCGGATGATACCAGTGATATACCAAACATTGAAAGTAATGAAGAAAAACTACGTAAAAAGGAACGTGAAAGTCCCGAAAAAAGTGTCGATTCTAAAGATAAGAACGTTTCTGCTTCTCATAAAAAAAGAGATAAATCTAAAAGCTCTTCGTCTCAACTTTCGTCAAAGAAAACTGATACTACTCAGAAATCCGAATCGAACCAAAAAGAAATGTCTGTGTCAATTGTATCGGTTGAAAAATCAAATGTCTTTTCTACCGATAGCCAAAAAGAAACTCAATCAAAGAAAAAGAAAAACAAGAAAAAGAATAAAGATAAAACAGTAGTTCAAAGCTTAGTGGATACGACTACAAAAGAGGAGGTTAGTGTAGCGAAAGATCCGGATATTGAACTAAAAGTACAAGAGGAACAAATACAAAAATTGATAAGTCCTATTGGTACGCCGGAGTCAATTGAAACTCCCGTTAAGGAAAGAGTTTATTCAGAAGCACAGTTCTGGAAGACAAGTCCCGATATTTACCTGGAATTAAGTAGTGCTTCCGAAGTTATCTCGGTAGAAGTACCCGAATGCAGCATTGGAACAATAAAAGACAAGCTTATTTCGGTAGAAGATGATTCAAATATTGAGATTTCGAACATTACCCATTGTGAGGAATCAGAAACCAGTATGATGCAAGATATCAAATTGTCAGATACTAAAATATCCGAGGAGCAATCACTGGAAAGTAATACGACAAATATTGAAAGTGAAATTTCAAGTATGACGCATCATGAGGAACCAGAAGCCAATAAAATGCAAAAAACAACATACACAGACACTAAAATATCCGAGGAACAGTCCTTGGAAAATAAAATGGCAGATTTGCAAAGAGAGATTGAAGAAATGCTTTTACCGGAAAACGACAACTCTACGATAAGTGAAGATTTACCAAATGAATTAATGGATTTGGATAATTCTATAAATGAGCATCAAGATGAACTATTAGATAACATGTCGCCTTCACTAGCTTCTCCTGAACCAGAAGATACTCTAGGATCACAAGAAGAAATACCACAATTTGATATTATGCCTTTACCTCATAAAAAATATGATTCTCTTATGGCAGAACAAGGTGTAACTCTAGTTTCCTCCAAAAAAGATAATACACTAGATACTAAAGACCAACTATTAAGTTCACCTGGGAATTCGAATGAATCTTTAACGTATGACGAATATGTAACGAATAATTTATCAAATCTACTGCAAGATTCATTTAGCTTTAGAAACTTTGCTGTAGAGGACGCAGAAAATCTTTACGCTATACAAAAATCAGCAGCTCCGCATACAGTCATTGACAGTCCTATAGTTACTGTAGATGATAACATTATCAAAGAAGACCAAACTCTTAGGATGGAGAAAAATGAAATCACAGATAAATTTATTGAATCATTAAAATCAGAAAAACAAAATGATAACATTAATAAGAATATTTTCAATGATCAAACATTTTGGTGCGATAAACATTTGTATCACGATGCTGAATGTCTTTATGTTACCTCTTTAATGAATAAGTCTAAACCGAGTTCATCTAAAAATATCGACGAGAAGTCTAAGGATCAAAGTGATAGAGACCGAGACCCTAACGGATCAGGATATTCTTCCGAGTCGGAAAAGGACACTTTTAGCTCTTTGGAACCGTCATTTGATTCAAACTATATTTCTATGGATCTGCCAGGTGGAATCTGCAGTTGGCAAGATCAAAGTTCTTACTTAAGCTTAGAAACGCCTTCTGAATTGATGGAAGCTAATGTAGATTTATCGCGACTAGATACCGACATTTCAGAGGATACACTAACAAACCTTCCCTTACATCCGGTTACCTTGTCCATACCCATACAGGAGCCGTCCGCCGAGGAAGATGGATTGCAAAAAGCCAAGGTGACTGAGCTACAGTCGTATAGTACAAACTTATATTTAATTTATGTTTGGCATGATAATGTTACCAGTATTATGATTTCACTTATTACATTAATTTATGCAGTCAATTGTCTGCCGATTCTGCCGATCGTCTTGTAGCCAGTACATGGCGCTCAATGTAATTTATATTTGCTATTTTTTTACGCATTTCATGTTATTGAATTTAAATATTGTGCTTTATCTAACATTTCTAGTCATGTCTAGTCAAACTCATTTTATGCTATTTAGAGTGTTATTTTAATAAAGTAAAAGTGTTTATGCGAATTGTTTTATTTAAAATAGATAGTTACCCTTTTATATGATACGTCATGTACTGAGGTCTATAAGACGAACGACAGAAACTTCGCTTTCGATGGATTTTAGATGCTTCAGTTTGGGCTTAAAATTTAAGTTAAATATGGATTAAAATATGTATATAAATAAAATTTAATTTGTTAGAACTGAGCCGAAGTCAGTAATGTAGATTGACCATTTGAACGCTTGCCAATTTATATTTGGAGTGCATACAGATGAAAAGTATATCAAGATTAATTTTGCAACAGAAGGCAAACGATACTCATATAAGTATTCGTTCCTCATATTTTTAGCAGTCAAAAAGGTATAATTCGTTGTGATTTTACCCTGAATGATTTCCCCGTTTTTATATTTTTATTTTTTATAGAATTCCGTATCCTTTACTGACTTTGAAAGCTTTTACCACACTGCACATAAGCTGTTAATAGCTAACATTTTGTTTATACAATTATTGTAGATATAATCGACGTCTAAACGATACGGAATACTTATATACATTTTAAGCCTGAATTTGTAATTTTTGTTTGTTTAAAAAGCATGTCATGCCAAGTATCCAGACCTTTATTAACAAATTTTATTTGTGCATTGTTGTTGTTTTTTTGTTTTTGTTGTTGTTATTTTTGTTGAAATTTAATAATAGCTACTTGCTACATGATGAGTTATTCTATGTTGTAATAATATGTTACAGCTATTATTGGTTTTCACTGATTGAATGCTCGAAGATTGTAATTATTGTAGTGCCAGTTGGATGTTTATTGGAAATCGTAACAATGATTTACTTAATAAATATCTAACCAAAATAATTTTATTTGTGTGACTAATAATTAGGTGTGTCTTCAGGATAACATATCTAATGAGCTCGAAACCCTGTTGGACGAAGTAAAGATAGTTCAAGCTAATCTGACGGATCTGCCGAATGAAAGCTTGCAAGCCATGGAGCGAGGACTCGAGGTAAGTTTCATTGTAAATATTTCATTTTTGGTATGTCAACAGCTCCTACCGTAGCATTACATTCCTAGTTAGAAAATACTCGGTATCAATAGATTCGGCTTACATACTTTGTCAAAATATTTCGGTACACTACATGCTAACCTCGCATTTTATAAATAGCATAATACGTCTCTAATACCACGTTTCTAATCCGACGACAATCATAATAAAATAGGCACATATAAAACCTAAATTCAAGGGCATTTGTAACCCATTGAGATTTTAAATCACTGTCAGTTATGCAAGCCTCAATGTAAACAAAACTAGAATCCGTTTCATGATCTTCGCGCGTCGGCTACACGAATACATCATCGACAGAACTGCTTTTCCTGTACTTTATCTGACTCCAAAAATAAACGCGTTTGGTATGTAGTTTTGAACAAAATTCCTATCAGTTACTCGCTTGTGTAAATTATTATTATCAATGAATAATTATTATAGCGTGACTTTGTCACCTTAAAGTGCATTTTACTCATCTATGATGTCATCGCCTTAGAGTAATCTTTAAATATATGACCGAGGCCTGGCATCATTTAGTAGGGTTTCCGAAGGTACACGCTACTAACGAATCTTCGAAACGTATACGAGTTATTCGAATTTTTTTAACGAAAACTTCCGAACGCTACAAGCAAGGATTTAAATGATCAGTGAAAGTGTTATATTTTTTTGTGGATTTCCTGAACTACCTACGAGTTTTTCCGGATTGTAAGTTATAATAATATTATATATTACGAAGTTTCAAAAAGTTGATAAAACTCAATACTCATTAAATATTATGAAAACTATTACTTGAGTCGATCCTAATTTATAATAAACATTTACTTATATTTTATGATAAATAAAAAAATATATTAAGCACCTTAAAAAAAGTTAAAAAGTAAAAAACTATCTAAACAGTGAAAAGTTTAACATCACGGCCGGGTACCATTTCTTCTTTATCTTCTTAAATTCAGTTTGTATTTGAATTTATTTACAATGTTATACAGAACAATACAACGTTCTAGTAGAGTAACGGATTCGGTTCTTTACTAGGTACATTTAATTTTTATGTTATGAGTTATGACTTATGAATGAAATAAATTACTATAAAACAAAAGATTTTCAATAATGTTTGATACTCTAATATAATTTTATATATTCACAATATTTTATGTTATTAAAATTACCCGTTTCACCTTATGGTGTGTGTATAGTCACTGTAGTGGTGAAGTAGTGGTGATGTCATACGACCAGTATACGACACTATCGGAAATAGAAGTATGTCATAATTTATAATATTTACCTGTAAAGTGTACATATACCTACTGTGTTATCAGGGCTCCCGCTACCATATGTGCAATGTGTGCAATCATGCAATGTACACGGGTGCCATCCACTAGGGGCGCCAAAACCAAGGTCCCAAAAAATTTGCCTAAAGGGGCGCCAAAATCCTTTTTCGCACACAGGCTACTTGCGCCTGTGTGCGAAAAAGGATTTGGACCTTACGGGTGCCCTGTGTGTTATTGTAGAGTTTACGTGCGTTTTTAAGGTTCTGTACCCAAAGGGTAAAATATTCATGAGACTTCGATGTCTGTATGTCCGTCTGTCTGTCTCCAGGCCGTATCTCAAGAACCGCTATAGCTAGAGTTCTGAAATTTTCACAGATTGTGTATTTCCGGTGCCGCTATAACAACAAATACTAAAATAAAAATAATATTTAAGGGGGCACGTGATTTTTTTGACCTTTTTTGCTCGTAATCAAAAATGATAAGAGGTAAGCACTTGAAACTTTCACGAAGGCCTTAAATATAATTGTACTTTAATAATTAATAATTATATTTAAATAAAATAAAAAGTTCCCATACAAAAACACAATTTTTGGCCTATTTTTGCTCTATAACGGTTCGGATCCCTTCGTGCGCGAGTCCGACTCGCACTTGGCCTATTTTTATTATTGTGAATGAGGTTCACATGTAGTACACCGTTATATCGGCGACTATACAATATTTGGTCACATTGTTTTACAGATCATTATAATACAAGATGTTTGTGTAAACACCGTTGTCCTTGAAACTATCAAATGAGCCCATCAAAATGAACAACTTTTTCTATGAGAACAATGCTGAGAAATACAAAAAAAATTTCATACCCATACAAATTGCCGATCCGGGCATCCGTAATGGGTATGAAGGCGGCATTTTTTTTTTTGAGTTCCCAGCATTGTTCTCATAGAAAAAGTTGTTCATTATGACGGTTTCAAGCTCATTTGATGGTTTCAAGGATAACGGTGTTCACACAAACACACTGTATTGTATTAATTATTGTTACTGATATCTGTGAGACAGTTTTGTTGTAAACAAGACATTAACTAAACATTATTGATACCTGACTTTAATCCGTAACCTTGCGAGTTTCTTACGCCGGTTCTTCTCGCCGGGTTAGTCCCCGAACCGGTGGTTATCGACGTTCGGAAATATTTTTGTAAAAAAATTACTGTGAATAAAAATATTTTGATTTTGATTTTAAACTTTAGCTATTGTAAACAGTCTCAACTCTTAGACATATTTTTGCCGAATGATTATTTAATAGTATAATTATTTTGCATTGTAAAACGTTCACAAAGTGAGAATTAGAGATGTATAACTCTGCTGTAAAATGCGGAAAATAAATTATAATTAACATTTTAACGATTAATAGGATGCGCTTTTTATTTTAATAACGATGCATTTTCCAGGAGGGTATATCTATTCTAGTCAAATGCGAAGAAGCAGCAATACTTTTGGAGCAAAAAATTATGGAATATCGTCAAGAAACTGAAATTCAAGCACTGATCAAAGAATTAGTTGTAATTAAAACAAGAATTACAAAACTTTTGTCACAAGCTAGACAAGGAATCGCAGTTATTCAGGTAAATTTTAAAAATTATAACATGTAGATTGTAGATAATAATTTATTATTTCAGTATTTCAGCAAAAGTACCAATTTTGATACCGTCTCATTATATTATATTTCAAATCAAATTTCAAAATTTCAAGTTTCAAATTCTTTATTAAGCACACAATATTATTCAATAGTATAAACTAGGTAGCGTACATCACGTCGTGTCCCATGCTAAGTAAAAATATGCAAAAATCGTAAGTACTATGTTTTTAATTACAGGAGGCCAAATCGGATATGGAAAAGCAAAAAGAACAAATTGAAAAAGAGACACAGAAAATTGCCAAATTAGATCACTGGCTCGAAACTATTAATAATGATCTAAATGAAACTGCTAAACAATCAAACGCATTAGTGGAAGAAGATATTATAAAGTACATTACAATATATGAACGATACTTAATAGAATACAATGAGTATGAAATTATTTTAAAATCAATAAGTGTGATAAACTGTGATGATTCTAGTCAGTTAGAAAAGAAGTTAATCATGACAAGAGAAACATTAGAAGAAACGAAGCATCTAGTCATTTCAGAATTAGAAAGGCTAAAACAACTATTGACACAGATAAAATCAGGTACTGAAACCATTGAAGAAGAGTTATCGCAAAGCGATCGTACTATTGACTCTACGTCTATGCCTGAAGAAATAGTTTCACCAAGAGAAATCGAAGAGGTTTCTGAAGAAATAAAACCTGACCAAGAAACAACTACAAAAGAAAAAGAGGAGAAAGAAATAGCACAGTCTTATAAAATACTAGAAGTAACAACCAGTCATAATTTACAAACGGCCAATATTGAAACACAGACGGGAAAAAGTCTCGCCATAGACTCAATTTCTATTGCTGATAAATCTATTATGTGTCAGCCAAATGTGATTGATACTCAGAATGTTGCAATATCTTGTATTCCACTGCAAGACGTAGAAATACAAACAAGTGATAATTCACAAAATAAACATACAAATTTATTGGAAAATTTACAAATCCGTCAAACAAATACAGAAAACGAACAAACGATTGAAATTTCTAGCAAACCGATTCCTAGCAGAAGCCAAATTTTTGATGAAAATATGGTTGTTGTAAATGCTGACTATAAAGATGGTGACAACTACAGAACATCTAAGCTTGACATTTCTCATACTATACCTCAATCTTTTGAAACAATAATGGTAGAGCCCGATGAAACTACTACAGAAGTTGTGGTAGATGCTGATGGCACCAAGAGAATCATTGTCAAAAAAATAAAGAGATCTATGGTAACTAGGCAACATTTGGTTTATTCTCAAAATGAACCAATTTTCTTTGATACTCAAAATCCTAGTCAGCAATTTTCGCAAATAACTTTAGCGAGCGATAAAGGTATAGTATCAGATGCAGATGCTAATTCCAAACAGATTCAATATGAATCGTATGGAAGCCATATTATTTCCGGTGTACCTGACAGCGAGGTAGTTATTCAAGAAGTTACATCTAAACCAGATACAATAATTTCGTTAGAAAAAGATCTGAAACCTGACGACATATTTAAAATAGCAGAAGGCCAAATGCAACCAGTTATTGAAACTTCTTCTTCTAGTGTTACAGCAGTAGTGCAACAAGTAACTAAGAGAATTGTTAAAACTAAAAGAAGAATTATACGGCGTGTTATAATTGTTGACGGAAAGGAGCAAGTAAGTGAAGAAATTGTTGAAGAACCCGATGATATCGAAATAACAGAAGAACAAATACCTCGTGTATCTATTACTGTAAGAGATGATAAAACAAAAGAAGATTTAGAGTCAACACACAATGATGATAATAGTCCTAAAATCCTATCTGTGACCACACCGAAAGCTGAAACATCACATACAGACGATGAAAAAAAATCGAGCACGGTAGTCCAGCAACAAGAAAATATTGTTCATGACAATCAGAAAACCGAACCTAATTCAGAAAAGAAATCTACTGTCATAGAAAGCCAGTTTGATGCAGATATGATTATTACACCAAAAGAGGTAGCACCAACTGAAATTCGAAGTAGTATACACGATACAGACAGCTCTCATTTGACTGAACTCTCAAAACATGCGATTGAGAATTTGTCTAGCTTCGATAATGGAACAAATATTCAAGCAAAGGTCGTTTCATCAAAAAGACAAGTTATAAGACATGTCAAAATTATTGATGGGAAAGAACATGTGACTGAAGAAATCATAGATCAACCAAGTTCTACAGAAATATTAGAAGTGCCAATGTTGGCTTTGGAAGGTAAATTTGAAATTGATCATACGAAACTGCCACTGAATTCCACGGCGCAGTTTCAAGTATCTACTGAATACCAAACACAAAGCATACCAGAGTCTTTAATTAAAACTTCAAATGTTACGGATATTGTGGATAATTTCCTGGCATCAGAAAGAGTAGTAGGGGACAGTGATAATAAATCTCCAAAAGAAATTTCAAATTTTGATTTAACGTCAAACCTCGATAGAAAACAAGTAGAATTTATAGGTGCTGATACAACTCATATTCAACAAATGACAAGAACGATATCACGAACAAGGAAGCGAATAATACAACATATTAACATAGTGGATGGTAAGGAACATATCACTGAAGAAGTGATCGAAGAACCTGAAGAAATTGAAGTGATAAAGGAAGATCCAGTAATAACTCAATCGACTGCCAGCCAATTCAGCACAGATGATTATCAAGGCAAACGCTTAAAAATTATACGACAAATAAAAGTAGTAGATGGCAAGGAACACGTTACGGAAAAGATTATAGACGAAACAGGGGATGAACCTATAATACTCTCGAGTGTTGGTGATAAGGTTGAAGAAACGAGAAACACAGAGCGACCAATGTATACAGATGAAACAGACTCCCCTAAAATTGAAATTGCAGATGAATATAGTGTTCAAAGTTCAGAAACTTTACCCGTCGTACTAAGCCAGTTACAAAAATCTAATGTACAATTAATTAACACAAATATTCTTACTAGTCAAAAAGTTACGAGAAAAATTACAACAACAAAAAGACGTATTGTGAAACATATAACAACTGTTGATGGAAAGGAACATGTAACTGAAGAAGTTATTGAAGAACCAGATAGTGTAGAAATCGTTGAAGTGCCATCTGAAACAGAAAATGTAAAAGTAAAACGAGTAAGAGTCGTGCGCCAAGTTGAAATAATTGATGGTAAAGAGCAAGTTACAGAAAAAGTTGTTGAGGAATCTGATGACGATGAAAGTCCATGTCAAATATCTATTCAAGAAATTAAAAACGTCGAGAAAGATATCACAAGTATAGATCCTACTAAGCATGAAAACATTTATACAAATAAAGAAATAACTAAAACTGTTGAATCAAAAGACAATATTAAAGCCACAGAAGAAATGTCATCAAAGGAAGGTGTTGATGATATAAAGGAAGCAACAGTTATTTCTGATATGAGTATGTCTGATTATATTAAAAAAACAAATGTTGATTCTAACGTTTATAAAGGAGACAATATTGCTTATCCAGAAGAAAATAAATCAGATTCAAGTATGGTATCATCTGAGACCTCAACTAAGAAGAATAAACGCTCTAAAAAAGTCAAGAGAACTGTAGAAAAACGCGAGGAATTTACTGACCCTAATATAGCTAAAACCGAATCTAAGGATATTATTATTGATGATACCATAAAACCAGATATTTTGTTAGAAGCTGAATCATCTAACCTTATTACAGAAAGTAATGAAATGCTAGAAAAACCAAAAGATGAAAATATAACACAGCATCCAATAAAATTACCTGAATTACATGCTGATGAATTGCAAGATTCTTTTGTTTCTACAAAACCTTTAATAGCATCTGATTTATTTACAACAGAAAGCAGAACAGAAGATCCTAAAATAAATAAATCAGAAACGAAAGTTAACAAAGAAGACAATAATATTATTTTAAGTTTCATTGATAATGAAAAGGCGCATTCTGAAACTTTGATACTTCAGTCACCTTCAAAACCTATTCCTGAGGAAAAATACACCCAATCGGAAATAAAGTCGACCGTTCAAACAAAGAAAGATAAAGCAGAAGATAATTCAGATAAAAGACGCGAGGAATTTACTGACCCTAATATAGCTGAAACCGTATCTAAGGATATTATTATTGATGATACCATAAAACCAGATATTTTGTTAGAAGCTAAACCATCTAACCTTATTACAGAAAGTAATGAAATGCTAGAAAAAGCAAAAGATGAAAATATAACACAGCATCCAATAAAATTACCTGAATTACATGCTGATGAATTGCAAGATTCTGTTGTTTCTACAAAACCTGTAATAGCATCTGATTTACTTACAACAGAAAGCAAAACAGAAGATCATAAAATAAATAAATCAGAAACGAAAGTTAACAAAGAAGACAATAATATTATTTTAAGTTTCATTGATAACGAAAAGGCGCATTCTGAAACTTTGATACTTCAGTCACCCTCAAAACCTAAGGAAAAATACACCCAATCGGACATAAAGCCGACCGTTCAAACAAAGAAAGATAATAATAATTCAGATAAAATCGAACATATTGTAAAACCTGAGACAACAATCGATGATTCTGTATGTACTGAAGCAGAAAATTTGAATGTCATTAACACATCTCCTGAAGTATGCGGCAACATTTCAGCTTTGATAAGACCTTACAGTGAAAAATCACATGAGAAAGAAACTGAAAACAAAAACTCATCCAAACACGAGGAAGATTTAAATAATGTTAGTAAAAATATTGTGGAAGATATACCTAGTACAAATGAACCTAAAAATGAAGAAACCAATTTAGATCAGAAAATTCCTTTAGAAATTGATGAAACTTTGCATGTCACAGGCACATCTGATTTAGTATTGAAGACTGGCATTGCAGAAAATATAATTATTGAAAGTGATGTATATAGAAAAACGGCGAATATTGATCCAAATTTAAAACTAGATACACAAACGCTTTTAGAAATGGAAAGGCAAAATACAAATCCTCGTTATACGTCAGAAAAATTAAACGATGGTATTATGAAATGCCAAACTGTTGATATTTCTATGTCGCTAGCGAAAGCCAATGAAAATGTAGAACCAAAGGTCCAAATAGATTTAAAGATTGAAGACATTGGAGATCAAAAGCCCGTCATAGTAAAAAAAGACATAAATATTGATCTTCCCGTTAGTGTTAAAGTGTCTGAAACTAAATCTGAGAGTGATAATTTAACAAAAGACTCAAAGCTAGAGTACACTTCTGATGATTCTAGTCATAAGAAAACTAAAAAACGAAAGAAAAGTAAGAAAAATAAAGATGAAAGCCAAAGCAGCAACTCTCAAAATATAGAACCAATTGCGCAATCAACAGCTGACAACACATTTGTAGATTCAGATAGTTCATCTCTAAGTCACTATGTTGAATTACCAACTCCAACGCCAGAGGACTCATTAAAGCCAAAAGGTGATGTTACGGTTGAACCTATCCTAGAAGAATCAAGACAAGAAGATTCACTATCATTGGAATCGAAACCACGTGAAACTGAAAAAGGGTATGAAGCAGATGATACTTCCATTGATGTTGAGGTTCTACCCATAGATAAGAAAGGCAAACACAAAAAACGAAAATCTCACGGTGAAAGCGAAGATACTGCGTATCCCAAAACAACGACATCAGAAAGTGAAACAAGTAAATCTCCCGTTGATATAAAAGAACCACAAAATAAAGACAAAAAATCGAAAAAAGGAAAGAAAAAACACCTTCCTGAAGACCCAATCAAACAACATGAAAGCACTGAAAATGTTACGTCACCCAAAGATGAGTCATGTCATACTTTCAGTGATACATCTGAAGTAAACACGGTCAAAATTGTCGAGGAGTGTGTTAACAGTAGTCCGGAAATTATAGCCAAGGATAATGTTACTGCTACTCTAACGTATCCTGTTCCAGTTTTAGAAGAAGTTCAAATACAAGAGCTTTCTTCTCAAACATCCCCAGAGTTAATTGAATCTAAAAATAAGGAAAACGATACCAATACCCATGTGAAATTAGTTGATTCAGAACTGCAGACATCACCGACTCCTACTATAGAGACATTAAGCCAAACTTTGCCAATCGATGATAAAGAAAATAGTACACAAACGTCTGAAGATTTCACTGTTATCCAGACTAGAGAATTATTAAACTCTGAAGTTCAAACAAGCAGAATTCAAACACCGGATCCAATTGTCACATCTGAAGTGATGACTCAGATAGAATCTAAAGATATTATTCCGTATGATGACAAGTTTTCACAAACTGCTACAACTAAAGAATTTGAATCTGAAGTCAGAGAAACTCAAACATCGCCAATCTCAAATGTAACTTATGACGAGAAATATACTGA
This sequence comes from Polyommatus icarus, assembly GCA_937595015.1. NCBI lineage: Eukaryota > Metazoa > Arthropoda > Insecta > Lepidoptera > Lycaenidae > Polyommatus > Polyommatus icarus. Next base: position 15,373,148 of record OW569324.1, read on the forward strand.
AATAATTATACCAACGGCAGACAGTGGTACAGAAACTGAAAAACATGAAAATGTTGATCAGCAAACTACAACATCGCCTAGTGATATTGAAATTGCGGAAATAAGTGTTCAAACGAATAATATTCCCCTTGTAAGTACACACACTCAGTCAGAGACAGTTGATGAAAATATAGTCCCATCTCCACTTACAAATTCCCAAATTCAAGAAATTATCATTGCCGAACGATCTCAACAAACGTCGCCAATAGAAAGTTCTGTAAGTGACATAAAATTTGAATCAGCAAAAATGATTGATAGTGAACAACAAACAACACCTAGAAAAGATACATCGCATAATCTAAATGAAAACATAACTAAAGAAAATGTTACTCTTGTAAGTAACACACAGCAGACATCCCCAAGATTGCTTCAACAAAGCGAAAATATCTTAGAATTCATAAAACATAATATTGACCAAAATCAGCAAACATCACCTCGAGAACTATACGAAGAGACGACATCAACTTCTACGGATGAACCATATGAAGTACAACTACGTGCTCAAATATCTATCCCCCAAGCATCGATTGACTTTATTAAAAATGAACGTGAATCAGAGGAATTATCGGATTCTATAACAGGTGACTCGCACAAACAAAAAAGACGAAGACAGAAGAAAAAGACTGAATCGCCGCTTAAGTCACCTGGAAGTCTTTCAGATCCTCTTAATACCGAACTTTCACTTTCTGTTTCGCCAACAAGTGACGATTTATCAAGTAAAGATATTTCTTCCATAGATGAAGGCATCTCTCAACATGCTAGTCCTATTTCGCATAGTCACCGTGATGATAAAAATCTTGCATTAGCAAAACTTTCCTATTCTGACGTAGTCCAAAGATCTAAATCTAAATCTCCCTCCCCTAGTAAAACTATTTTAACTCAAAAATCTGGGAAGGCTAAACTTTTAGACGCTTTGGAAAAAAGAACAAAGTCAACTATACAAACGCCTAACATTTCTGACGATACAATGACAGTTGCCCTATTCGAACCATCAGTAGAGCAATCGTATGATCTCATAATAAACAAAGAATTAGACGTGGTGAAAAATGCACTCAAAGCTAATGATTCTACTCAAGTGGAATCGAGTGTCATTGTTATCATCGAAACTATTTCGATTTGGCTAGAAGAAATTCAATGTAAAATTCAAACAAACACCTTATCTGGTATAAGAACTCAAGATGAATCGGTAAGAATCAAAACTTTAGAAACCTATATCAAAAATCTAAAAGAAATTATCACTGTAACTGAAATAAGGACGGAAATAAGAGAAGAAATTATAACTTTGATTGAGACATTAACACGCCAGGTATACGCTGTAAATAACTTAAGTCATCAAAGGAATGAAAAAGTTCAAGAATTAGAAAACAACTGGAACAAATTTATATCCGATATAGATAGACTGTACAAATCTATTCATAACGTTAAATCTTCTTTAGATAATTTAATTATGACAGAAACAACAACGCAGCAAAAATTAGAATACTTGGATAAAATTGAGACTGAAAATGTTGAGAATATGGTCATTGTTAAAAAAATGTTTAATATTTATAAAAATATTATTGAAAGTAACCATAAAAAGGAATGTCCAACACGTTTATATACCTGTGATGATTGTAGCCGTCAAATTGAAAACTCGATTAACACTGAAAGGGATCGTCTTTTACAACTTGCGTCATTAGCAGAAGAATACGAACAAACTTTGCAAGATTTTAGACAAATCACTGATGTGGCTGAAGCACTATTAGATGGTAAAATCATAATATCAAATCTGGATCATCTCCATGAAGAAATCCAGAAGCATAGAAAATTCTTTGTAAATCTGAGTCACTGTAGAGCTATTTTGGAGTCTTTAGAAGACAATTTAGATAGTGAGACACGAGCTAAATATTCATCTCTTCATCATTCACTTCACGATAGAGCAACAGCAATTATCGACAGAGCAGCAAGCCGAGCACAGCAAATGACATTAGCCGCATCAAGGTGGAGATTATTAGATCAAGGTATGAAAGAAGAACAGCAATGGTTGAGGGTAGCTCAACAAAGAATCCCTGATGCTACCAATGTTACTTCAATGGACTATGAACAATATATAAACTTGTACCAATCTATAAGTCTTGATGTGTCTCAACATTATGCTAAGATGTTACGCCTCATTTCAATAACAGAGGGTCTTCAAGGCCTCGTCACATGTTCTGGCTTAGAGACCGATTGTTCTTTAGCACTAGACACTTTACTTAAACTTCAAGAAGAGGTTGATTCTAGCCTAACGCGATTGATAGCATTTAAAGAAAATTGGTCCGCTTACGACCATCTCGTCGATAGAATCGAAGGTTGGATAAAATTAGGTAACCGGGAATTAGAAACTATTACCCCTGAAAATATCACTACAACAGCTAACCTACGTCGATTCTGGGAATTGAAGGCTCAACATGAAGTTCATAATAATTTAAAAACAGAATCTGGCGTGCAATTTGAGAAGGCGTTAGAAATTTTACCAATATCCGACGAAATGGTGCAGCGTCAGTTCTTCTCTAATATTGAAGATAAATGGAGGGCTCTGTCGCAACGAATAGGCGATTTACACGCAGCTGCTATACAGAATATTTCGGATAGAGACGTATCCACAGGTGAAAAACTATATATACTCGAAGACGAAATAAGAGAGCTTCGCTCAGTTTTAGATAGCCTTAATGGAGTCATAAAGAGCGACGACGAACTTAATTTATACATAGAGAGACTGCAAGTCATGAGCGGTCGTATCGACAGAATTCAGAATGAACTAGGTAGATTAAGTTTGTTACCGACTGCAGAGTCCGAACGATTGGGCGCTCTCTTGACGCAATCCGGAATGTTGAGCGACCAGTTTGCCGAGGAACTGGAAAGGAGCTTACTACTCAAGGAAAAAATTTTACAAGTCAAAGCCGGTATAGCTAGGTGCCAGAAGAGCCAGCGACGAGCAAAATTAACATTGGAGGAATGTGAAGCCGGTGAACGTCTGGGAAGCGACGTAGTCGAGAGGGCCTCGCAGACCTGCGATAAACTCGTGGAAGACTTGTCGCTGCAATGGAAGGACATCCTCGCTTTGAGACAAGCGCTCCATACGCTTCCGACTAGCCTTCGAGTCAGCGTATCGCCTTTAAGCGTCGAAAGAGACATATCTGCTTTACAGGTAATAAAGTTTCCTAATAAGCCTGACTTACAGCTTTATCTCTCAATACAAATTTGCCATTCTTATTCTCGTGATAATATTTACTACTCAGGAAACCCACTCGGAACTGGAGAGCGCATGCACCGATCTCAGCGTGCGCCTTCGTGCTAGACTTCAGCTCTGGAGAAGGTTCGAGAGGCAGCTGGAACTAGTGCAGGGTGCAGTGAGGGAAGCCGACTACATGGTCGAGCTCCTGACTGTGCAAGGACAGGTCGACTACGACCGACTCCTGAAAGCAACCGAAAAGCTAGAGGTGAGTGTTTTAGTTTCAATTTTCGTTAGCTGACTCGTACAAAACGTTTGTAGCTTGGTAAATTATTGTTATTAACAATTTTCTGATCCATACTGCCTGCCTCTGAAGTCTTTGTCGTGTAAAACAACTGTTACATAAACTTTAAAAACCTCATTATTACTCCACTGCGGCAAGTCAAGAAAGAGGATTTCGATTTTTACTTGTATGTATGTGAAATATGTGGCTATGGATGTTTATCTGATCCCTCATTACACAGCTTTTAAACTAGTTATCATATTTTTTTTGTTTGTCAGACCCTGAGTGAATCGCTAACCCGTCGCAATGGGGAGTTGGTGGGTTCGCTACGTTCGGCGGCCGAGCCCCTGCAGGCGAGCTGCGAGGCGTCGGTAGCGGCGCAGCTGCAACGTGAGCTAGACGACGCGGCCGCGACGTACGAGCACACCTGCGCTAACTTAACTACGTTGTGCGACAAGTGAGTCATTTGATACATTAATTTATTAGGGGCCTGTTTTACCACTTCATGGTAAATGACGGATAGGCAAGATATCAGACACTTATTTGACAGATAGAATATGAAGTATCTGTCAGAAGTTCTTGATTATTGATAGCCTATCCGACACTTATCAGAAAGTGGTGAAACATGCCCTAAGAGTCGTAGTTAGTCGTACGATTTTCTGTGCCTCCATTCTGCTATTATATTATATATCCTTTCTTGTCGGATCTAGTTTCTATGATCAGCTAGATACAGACTATATCTGTCTTTAACATCACGTTAAAATGGCTCCAGCGACCTATACATGTAAATATGTACATACCTATAGTAAACAAAAAAAGTAAAAAAAAATTGACAGTCGTGTGGATTATCAAATGAAAGTTCGTTAGCACGTTTCAAATATTATGTAATCATTATTCAAAATGTTGTATTTTATGCATAGTCTAAGTTATTACTCGTCACGCAGATATCAGAAGGCAGTGGAGCTGTGGAAGCGGTACCGGGACGCGGCGGCGGTCGTGCGCGCGTTCGCCGAGCAGCAGGAGGGCAGCCTGCACGCGCTCCGACCCGACGACGCGCCCGCCATGGCTGAGGTACGTCTAGCATTTTATAAGAAACTTACTTTTGAGACACCATTCTACATATTATATGAATATGATGCCCGCAGCGCCGAAATTCGTTTATTGCACGAGAACCGTACTTTTCCCGCAAGAAAGAAAGAAAGACTAATGACTATCCTATGGCTTTTCCCGTCTCTCAAAGTATCTTCGTACCCAGCTATTTTTGTTCATTTATAACATTAGTCCTAACTAAAATTAAGTAACCCTTGAAAAAACGGCATATCAGGGTATGCTATTAAGACCGGGCTGCCAAAAAGCTAGCCCCGCCTACATACCCCGCTATCCTCTAATCGTGATATAATGATTCCATGAATCGTGCCCGCGTGAATTGTACTTTGAGCCATAGCTAGTAGTGAACAATATCGCGCAACAAGGGTGCATTATAGCACGAAAGTAAAGGTCGTAAGTCCCAAAACAGTTTTTTGATGATTACTTAAAAACTAAATACAATACTAATATTTCCTTTAGCTATGATTTTACAAAGTGTATGATTGTATAAGTGTAACAGATATTTGTTGAAAAGCCCAGAAATATTCATTATTTCGAAAAATTCAACTATCGAGTCAAAATAAGTGAATCGTTTATTCCGTTAGGCTAGTATCAGATAAATATACAATGATTAAATAAATCCCAATCGTAATACTTATTAGAAAATACAGCAAAATTTGACAGCTCGCTCTTAATTTGGTTAACAAGTTTGAAAACGAAAGCAAGACATAATATCACTTGGCGATTCAGTTATATTTGTTGCCAAAAGAGTGTCCCCCTTGTGCCATGCAATCAAAGGCAGTTCTAGGGAGGCTGCACAGTATATTTATATCGTCTTGAAACTCTACAAACAAGACCGCAAAAGTAACTTACAATATCGATATAAGTGCAGCATAATATAAGCAAAATATTACCTATTATCATAGCTGGGCATTAACTCGTTAATCCGTTAATCGTTAATTAACGAAGTTAACATTTTGATTAACGAATTAACTTTTAAGTTAAATTTAGAAAATGTTAACGGACACGTTAACTTCCGTTAATATGTAGAAGTCCGTTAATCGTTAATCCAATGCCTACTATTTAGCGCACAGCGCCGCGGCATGGCGCGATAAACAGGTTCAGAAGTACAATCTGTCAAGAAAACGTAGACGCAGTATAAAATTTTCTAAACTTAATCACGCTCAAAAGGTGGTTTTCTCTTTGTTTTTTCACAGAGAACGCTTATACACTTTAAATATTATCACCTTGCCCATTTTTATCTAAATTTAATAAGGTTTTCATATTTTTATGTGATTTCAAAATTATGTAAAGTGTTACATTTTAAAGTTGTGTTAACTTCCAGAACCTAAACCAACAGGTTTTTTAAGTACCTACACTAAAGCAACGATATAAAAATGCAATTTTACAATAATTAACGGATTAACGATTAACGTTAACTTGCGTTAATTCTTCCGAAATGTAACGCTTTAACGTTTAACGAAGCTAACTTTTTTTGTAGCGGATTAACGATTAACGAAGTTAACTATTTGATTAACGGTGCCCAGCTATGCCTATTATCTATATATTGTACAGAGGTAACCGCAATGTGCTATGTTTCAACCGCAAAAGAAATCAATGGTATTCATTTCATATCGTTGTTACTATCAGATTCATAGAAGGAGAAACTTATTGTATCACTTGCAGTAGATTTAGTATAGGACGGTTCTCAACCACAAAGTAATATAGAGGTACAGTGTATTTCTAAACACGTACCTCTTACTAACGAAAATACTATACATTATGCAGGATCTTTCCATAGACTAAATATATTTTGCATGAAATTTGTTACACTTAAGTCGGTCATGCATACTGTGTTTAAATCATGCGATGACGCCGTATATGTTTGAATTCAAACTATATTTATAGTTCATAACTTTGTCAAGTACCTAGGGTGATGTCATCGTGGGAATGCACATAGTAGTCTAACAAAAACATTTCTGATTTACGACCTGGCTATATTTAAGTACATCAATGGTGCGAATTTTGTGTTTTAATTATATTATTCTTCGCAACAAACTAAAACTCGAGACATTATAATACTAACAAAGGCGTTATGTTAAAAGGCATCAAAATACTAAAAATGCAATAGGCACTGTATACTTAATTACTGGCAACATTTGTTTTGGCGTGTTGAGGTCTGAGGACTTTGTTACTGGAATGACACTAGCGGTAATTCGTTCAATCGGTGATATGCACTGGCCTCCATTATACAAGTACGCTGGACCTATGATACCCTTTGAAATGACAGCTGTTTTTTGTGCCTATTTGAAGCGGAATCAGCGCCCCAAAAAACGGGGGAAGAGAACTAAATCTGACGTAAACATGACGTTTAAAAGTCGCCATATTGGCGCTGATAGCAGTAGTGGGAGTACTTAGAACTAATACTAGTTTCTACCACCGTAGTGATTATATTGTCTTTGGTTTCTACGACCAATAGCGATTGAGCGGCCATTTGCAAGTAACGTCAGATTAAGTTCTCTTCCCCCGATTTTGGGTGCGCTGATTCCGCTTCAAATAGGCACAAAAAAACAGCTGGGTATCATATTTTGTCAGTGTACTTGTATAATGGAGGTGATATGATATTCAGATGACATTAAGAGTGGATTGCACGAACTAACTTTGACTTTAACTTTTACTTTAACCTTAACTTTGACAACAGTGCAAAATGTCAAATCTCTGGTTAAAGTTAAATATGGCGTCCAAACACCCCATATGCTCATACGACATCTGTCAAATTTTCCGGTTACAGTTTAAAGTTAAAGCTAAAAGGACGCCATATTTAACTTTAACCTTAACTTTACCTTTAACTTTAACTACGCCTCTGGTGCAACGCAGCCTAATAAGAATGGAAGTGGAAATTAATAGATATGCCTTTTTAGTGATATTTTACAATGTTATGGTGGGCGATAGTTCTGATTTTAGCCACTCGCCAGAACTACCTTGTGATCAGTGGAAACTTTATCAATTTTTTTTGGCTTTTTCATCAACAGACGTACAATAAAAGATCAAGCCCGGATAGAGCTATTTTAATAACCTAGAATAAAAAGATTGGTAAAATTTTAATAAAAAGATCAAAGTAGACACTAGGCAGCTGGTAGCACAGTGCATACGAGTAGTGTGCGATCGATGATAATATTTGCTTAGCAAATATGTTGGTGTTAGATAGGTACGATTGCTCATAGTAACGGTAACACCACAATTAGCACGTACGAACTAGGGTTGCTGAGGATTCCTCTTCCGCTTCCTCATAATGAGGAAGTTCCGCAATATTTTGGGTTCCTCAACCGTTACCGCATCCTCATAAATAAAAATAAAAAAATCCTCTTCCGCTATCGCTTCCTCAAAATTTAAGAGGAATTTATGAGGAATTTCACTGCGCATGCGCGTCGCGTATCCAATCATGGCAACGCACACACCAGAGCGCGAAAATTGTATTAAATTATTCGCTCTGTATCTTTTTTTGTGTGCGTGTGTTGTGTATGTTACTGTGTGCCGAGTGTGAGTTTTTTGTTTCACATTCGATCGTGAACGCGTTTGGCGTTTACTAAGATTTTGTATGGGATTACTCACTGGGCTGGGCTCACTCCCGTGAGCAGGTGGCGCTGTTCAAATCCCATACAAAATCTTAGTAAACGCCAAACGCGTTCACGATCGAATGTGTAACACAAAAAAATCACACTAGGCACACGAACTCCTTAACTGCTGGACCGATTTTGATGATTCTATATTGTGTGTGTTTCGAGAATGGTTTAGAATTTAGATTCATAGTTTGCTTTGGTCCACTGGATAATGCCCTTTTAATATTTTTTTTGTGTATTGTTATGTATAGAGACCGGATTATACGCAACATAAAAAGCTTGTTATATGCATGCAAATATGAATGAAAAATGCTTGAAATATGCACGAAAATTGGCAAAATATGCAAAATTATATGGCAGTATGCAAATTCAAAATCTGCTTACAATTAGTAATTTATTTTTTGATAGGCGATAATAGACCGTACAGTAGCATTATAACATGACATTAAAATTATTTTAAATTATTGTAAAGGTAAGCAACCAAATATTTTTCTAAATTTTGTGTCTACTATAATTTAGAATATTTTTGTAAATAAGAAAGGTTCGCTCCATATTCACTGAGGAAACTGAGCAGAATTTGAACTTGGGTGCTATGTATCACTTACAGTTTCTGGCCAAAGTTCTGCCGTTTAATTTGTAGTTAGCGAGCGCGTTTTTCTTCTGTCTTTATAGCATTATCGTAACTGTCAAAACAAAAGATGCGCAGGGCTACAGACTACATTCGAAATGCAGTAAAAAGTCACAACTATTACTCGATAGTCCTTATGTTTTGTAACTGTTATTGTTATTTTTGGTCGCATTTCGGAACACAGCATTAGTGAAAAATGTTGTAAATGTACGATAATTTGCATCATAACTAGATTTCAGGTAAAATATGCTATTACTGCTGAGAATGGCTAAAATATGCAAATGCATATATTCCGGTCTCTAGTTATGTACCTACAGACAGGACAAATTCTTTTGGGTTGGGTCCGCTAGCATTTATAATTTCCTATCATCCTATTCCTCATCCGCTTCCTCATCCGCATCCTCTTCCTCATAAAATATCCTCTTCCTCATCCGCATCCTCTAAATTTGCGCGTGACAATTCCTCTTCCTCCTCCTCTTCCTCATAATCACTTCCTCAACAACCCTAGTACGAACTATCGTTGAACTTTGCACAACGGAACCAAATCCTTCTAAGACGGCTAATCAATAATTTAAATATTCAATATCTTGAACATGAAATCGGTGACTTAGATAATGTTTATTTAAATTTAAAGTTATGAGTTAGGTTAGTTAATTATGATGATTCAGGTTTTGTTTACAAAATATGAATTAAAATAACCTTCTAAAGGTCAGACCTGAATAAATCATAACAAACATATTAAAATTTTGCAAATAACATTATAATCTTTATTTACTAAAGTAAAAATATGTAACAATGGTTTGTGATTCATTTTTTAAACTAAATTCTCATATTATAATCCAGCTAGGGCCTAGGACCCAAAATCTTTTGACAAAAAGAACAAAACTAATGCTATACATATTTAGAAAGTTTTAGGGGGACCTGAAACTGCCCCATGTTATCCAAAATAGTCAAATTAATCCGATTCCTGAATATAGAGTTTTAGGGCATCTATCTTCAACACTGCAGTCATTATTAAAAATAACCAGTAATGAATTTAAAATAATGGCGTGTAATTAAATGATAACGCGATAACAATTTCACCAACCACGGCTCAGTAGTGCGACGGCCGTCCTACCGGCGGGACGTCTGTGCCTTTCGAAATTGCCGCGAAAAACGAACTCGAAAAAAAAACTCGAATAACAGACTACTGTACCGACGAGATGTCACATTTTGGCGCCATTTTCGATCAAAGTCTAGCGAGAGTGCAACCATGATGCATAATATATTTTATATTAGTGTAATGTGAATAGTTTACATATATATTTGTTAGAGGAGTGGTTAATATTGTATCAGGTTATTTTTTTTTTAATATTTTTTTTTCAAGCAAAATGGTGCACTTGTTTTAAATAGACTTTGGACTTAGTTTCATGACTTATGACTTCTCCGTAAATTAGTAAGCTAGACGTCTGATATTGGACAGCCTGTTTTATCTGATTTGTAAAAAACTGTACCTACCTACATACTGCATAGGTAGTTACAAACCTGGTTTTGCTTTTGGTGTATTGGTACTTGGGAGGTTTCTATATTTGTATATAGGTATCTAATGGCATCTAGGTTAAAAACCCACCTTCTTTGATCAGCAGAGAATCTTAAGATGTAGGTACCTATATTGTCTAATGTTAAAAAATTATGCAACATGGCTGCACTAACGACCTTGGCACGTGACCATGAATTAATGTTCGAACTTCCAAATTTGAAATATTCAATTCAATTCCGCAGCGGGACAAACAATCGGAAACGCCGATGTGTCAGAACTTAAACGTGAAACAAACGAAACACTCCGGAGTCAGAAATTTATTTCTAAATTAAGAGGAGGGTAGCTGCGTTAACGTCAAAATTGTGTAAATAAACAATATCATTATAACAATAAAAGTTTACGCAGCCCTTATTAAAATCCTCTACAAAAGTGCGGTATAGTGTCTGGATTTTAATCGATTAAAAATGTGTCACATATTTAGTGAGTGATTTACATATCAAAATGTCACTAGAAGAGGTGAGTGATCGGTTTTTTTTAAATAGACTCTATACCAAATGTGATAAAGATTATATTGGATCACATCCATATGTAGGTTAGTAGGTATAAACAAGATAAGGGCATGAGATAAAAACAAAGATTTTTGTAATATTTGTATCTGATGCTTATGACAATACTGATAAAAATTTGGTATTTACTGCAGCTGTACTTGAAAATCTAAATGTTAATAACTACTTAATAATTCCTGCAATGTATCTCAAAAGATCCAATTTAACTGCAATTTATTGGTACAAATACTAGTAATTAATATCCTGTGGTGAGATAAGTACAGGATGTAAGATAGTTTCCTTATACCCAGGAAATTGTTTGTGATATTTCAGATGGGGATTGTGGTGTGCTTACACATATATTTATCAACTAGCTGTCCCGACAAACGTTGTTTTGCCATATAAAGTATTTCTACTTCATCAGTTGATACAAAATCTTACCATCTCTTTTGTCCCCTAAGAGGGGTGGGGGAAAAATGTTATACACCAAATGTTAAGTTGAAAAACAGTAAATAATATGAAGTAAGTCCATTAAAGAAAAAAGTTTGATACAAAATCGGACCCCCCTCAGAGGGGTGGGGGGGATTTTTTTTGTATCAGATGTTGAGTTCGAAGAAGACAAATATATCTGCGAAAACCGTTTGCAAATCGGATCAGTAGTTTTCATGTTAAAGAAAAAAGTTTGATACAAAATCTGACCCCCTCTTTTGTACCCTTAGAGTCGTGGGGGGGGAAAAATTTATACACCAGATGCTAAGTTAGAAGAAGACAAATATATCTGCGAAAACCGCGTTCAAATCGGATCAGTGGTTTTCGTGTGATGCTGGAACAAACAGACAGACAGACAAAAATCTGACCACATTTTTGGCTTCTATAGCGATGTAGTGACACCCTCCACTTATTATTTTTTGAATATCTTTAATGTACAGAATTCTCATTTCTACAGTTTTATTATATGTATAGATTATTTTCTTTTAACAGTAGGTCTAGGTAGGTATAGCGATTATAATTCTACCAATTATTTTCTTTAATCAATTATTTCTCAAAAGTGTAGGTTTTTAGGTCATTATTTCCTTAATGCGTCCTAAAATAACGCACTTGTGCAATAGAATATTTGGTTATATTATGAACAGCATCCAAAATCGAAATTTACGTAATTTTTTATATTTACATAATTATTTTAACTCTTAATATCTACTATTGTTTTCATTGTGATATGAATTTATAATTTTTCTAGTGTAAAGGCATATTATTTCATAAGGCGTTTTGTTCCCAACAAACTAAACTGTGTGAAACGAAACGTTAATTGTGTGAACTGAAGTTTGTTTGCTATTAGACGCTTGCTAACTTTCCAAGGACGGCTTTCCTTTACGAATCGTAATGAACGGAAACAAAGAACACGTAGAAATGCCCATGAATGTGGATGAGAAATCGCAGATACGTTTTACTTTCCTCTTAATTCATGCTTCATTGCGATGGTTTTGTAGTACATCCCCGATCTTCTATAGTCAGTGATGTGAATTCGATAATATTCCGTCAGTTGTATTTCTTATAGTTGATAGGTACCTAATTTCTTTTCCTACATAAAATTCCTTCTTAGCCGTACATTGTTGAACTACCGAACATGCCACCAGAATTGTTTTTAAGAGGGCTTTATCCGTCGATCGTGGATTCGTGGAAATCTATTGTTATCACGGTCGAATTCCACCGTTTGGGAGTTGAAGCATTTTTATTTTGGCTGCCTAATTTACTAGTGCCCGCATTTTGAGCTATTTAGCAATACGACGTAAAGGCCGTATTCCGTCATGCATTACGAGTAAGAGTCCCGACTCACTCCCGATTATATGCAAATTCTGTTGAACGTAAAACGACGGACTCGATAAGGTTACATTGAACTTATTTGATATCTTGCACTCTCGCCGTGTCCGTGACATCCATTCTTCAGATAACAATTGACAGTAAAAGTTTTTCAACTGTGTGAAAACAATAATTTATAAACAAGCGCCTCGGCTTTGTTAAAAGTCATTTTCGTGAGTTCTATCCACTCTCCATGATTAAACAAATGCTGATTTGTTATCTGCCGTCTGTTTGGGTCTACAATTCTTTACGTCACTGTAATTTAAAATCTAAACATCGGCACCTATATTTCGGTCGTTTACCATACGTCAAATGCCGTGTCCGATTTTATTCTTCAACCTACTTAGCGGGAATAGTCTTAATTGCGGTGTAAGGCGTGCCCTTGCGGCACTCAAACCTTCGCCCCACAATCGATACTGGGGTGTGGTGATACTACCACCAGGAATTTTGGCCACTAATCGCTGTATACAAGGAAGGACAACCAAACTTTAGAAGGTCGATCCAACTTAACGATATAGTTAAACCATTGTTTACAAATATATACTTAAATGGTTGAATACTTTAGAATATTAGGATCTAAGATTATTAGACATACCTACCTATTATCATATATGAGCTAAGATTTAAAAAATACATGAAGAAAGATCTTAGGTTCAAGGAACATTGCAAATACTTTATAGACGTCTTGTCGAAATTGTTGCTTCATCAAAAATATTTTAGAGAAGCTAGGAATTAGGATTTCTTATCAATCGAAAATCATAAACTTAACATGTGTATTGTGTATGGCTTGAGGTAGGTACATTATCTAGTAGTTTCATTTTATATTCCAATTGAAATATTACCATAATACATCTGTAACATTATCTGAGTGCAAATTGCATGACGGAACAATTGTGTCGATCGATCACATTAGTCCTATATTATTCAATGAATCAACAACGATTTCTACCTACGCAGTAGTTAGTTCAATACCAAAAATTATATTATGGACAGAATTTGATCTTTTCTACCTCATACCGTTATTATTTTGCTCTCTCTCAAGAAGACTCAAAAAGTTAATCAAAGTTAATCGGAAAATTTTATTATTTTGAAAATATGTTTACTTCCTGATTATTATTATTTATTCTGCGCATTTGTAATTTACATAATTAGATGATTATTTATTATTGTTTATAAATGAACGTAATCAGTAAAACAAACCAATTATGTACTTACTTACATAATATTTTGTCCTTTGTCATTAGTGACCAACAAAATATAACAAAATTAGACGTTCCACGCGGCTTCGCCCGCGTAAATTAGATACTTATTTCACAGACAAATTAGTCCACAAAAAATAGCCTATGATCCTTCACGTGGTCTACTTCTTATCTGACCCAAATAACAGAAAAATTGCTATAGTAGTTCGTGAGATAAGCTTTTTCAAATAATTTCCGTCGTTTTTTCCACATTTTCCTCTATTTCTTCGCTCCTATAAGTCTTAGCATGATAAAACATAGCATATAGCCTTCCTCGATAAATGGGCTAACACTGAAAGAATTTTTCAAATCGGACCAGTAGTTCCAGAGATTAGCGCGTTCAAATAAGCCCTTTCAAATAATGTCCCCCAGTTTTTTTTCCACATTTTCCTCTATTTCTTCGCTCCTATTAGTCTTAGCGTGATAAAATATAGCCTATAGCCTTCCTCAATAAATGGACTATCTAACACTGAAAGAATTTTTCAAATCAGACCAGTAGTTCCTGAGATTAGCGCGTTCAAACAAACAAACAAACAAACTAACAAACTCTTCTGCTTTATAATATTAGTATAGATAAGTCAATGATTTCAGTTAACGCTGGCAAATCATTAGTTATCATCAAAACAAGGTTAGTGCTAATGTAGCAGCAAATTCTAGACAAATAGGTAACCTACTAGCTGAATGTGCGCGTTTGTAGGCAGTTGAATACATAATTTTACATGATTGTGAAGAAATATTATACAGTGCTAAGTATGTATGATGAGAGTAGTTAGTAGTTATGAGTACCAAAGTGTGACAAAATAAGGTTCATTAGGCAGTAAACACAAATATTTTAATATATAAACAAGGCTCGATATTTTTACTTTCACTCATCGGCGAAAGTTGAAACTTGAAAGTACATGATTGAAAATTTTGGACAGTACCTAGCCTTATTCCTTATGGGTATCGGCATGAAATTGATGACTGCAATAAACGTTTCTATATATGCATAGATACAGTAATTTATAACATGGATCATGGATGTACGATACCAATTCTGAAGCACTCTAAAATTATCATTGATTAATGCACTGGTTAATGTAACTGCCGTGTTTAATGTTGGACACACAAATGGATATGTCTGAGAAAGAGCAGATGCCTACAACGTAAATGTGTGTTCTACTTTAATTTTTATCGCGTAACCTACCCGTGTATAAATAATTACTATATCAAACGATTTGTAATACTCAGTGGAGATTATTGCACTCGGACCGAATCCCTGTTAATCCTTCAGACCCCGCGCGAGCACCGGTGATCGCGAGAACAAAAGAATACAATGGGAATTCCTAGAAGTGCCTAGAACCTCCGATCGAAGGACTAATATTATAATTAATCCTTCGATCGGAGGTTCTAGGAATTCTCATTGCATTCTTTTGTTCTCGTGATCACCGGTGCTCGCGCGGGGCCTGAAGGATTAATGTGAAAGTGTGCCTGTCTGTCTGTTACCTTCACGCCCAAACCGCAGAACAGTGCTAAAATTTGGTATGAAGATACTTTGAGGACATCCAAGGATACTTTTCATCCTGGCAAAATGTATGGTACTCGCGCGATAAACTAATAATATAATTTACGCAACGGAGTTACGGTCGTCATCTATTATTTTAGGTATAATATGTTACAGTACTACTGTTTAAGTATATTTTACACATAATTAAAAAAGTAAAACATCAATATTTAAATAGGTGCATAGCACGTATTAATTTATTAATAATATAATTATAAAAATAGTTAAGTTTGTCTTTTCTTTTTTTAAATAATAGGAAAATAAAACAATTTAATTTCTAAATTCATAATTTATTTCATTAAGAGTCCTTTAATTTACCCAAATTATTATTTTATTAATTTAAATTCTTTTCAACTTTTT
Organism: Polyommatus icarus; assembly: GCA_937595015.1. Classification (NCBI taxonomy): domain Eukaryota; kingdom Metazoa; phylum Arthropoda; class Insecta; order Lepidoptera; family Lycaenidae; genus Polyommatus; species Polyommatus icarus. The sequence goes on from OW569324.1 coordinate 15,389,059, forward strand.
ACATAAATAATATTAAAATAATCAAACATCAAACATTGACATATATCGTTTACTTATTTTATTAATACAACAAGTACCTAAATTAATAAAAATGTCAGTAAAGTACAATACTTATCTTATTTCTCTAGTTGCTCCAGTCTCTCGACACAAACTGAACTTATTCACTATTGACTCTCGTTTTTATACCATCCAAACGGATATTAACAGTTGACAGTCTTAATATTAAATAATAATAACAGAACCAATAAAATATTTCCGGTATATTACCGGAAGTATTTTATTCCGGAAGTATTTCAAACAATACTATAAAAATTAGTAAATACATCGGTAAAATATAACAAATATTCTATAATAATAATCTTAATTTATGTACATTAAACAAGTTACTAAAATAATAATTAACTTTAATAAAACATTAATCAGACTAACGGAAATATTTTATACCGGAAGTATTTTAACAATTTGTAAAATCTGTTAGAAAAATAAAGCAACCCAGTAAAATAATGTCATATTAGATTTATCATTAATTATGACATCAAATATTACATTAATTAAAAATGATTATTTTTATGTTTACATTTTTAACATTTGAATATTTCTAATTCTAAATAAATTATTTCTGCTAAGGTTTTAAAAATATGGTTTTAGTACATAATTATGTATTTATTATATTATATTATTATTAATTATTTAACACGGCCATACTGACTTGTACTTCGTTCTCTGAAGTACTTACATTATATGTGTTAAGTTTTACTCAACTCAGATTCAACTAAAGACTAAAGTATAATATTATGTACATCATACATTGCTACTATCCTACTTTTCACATCAAGTGGACATAGCAACGGTCAGTGATCAAACTTCAATTTCCTGGCTCCACACCTGCTGCACATGAGACGAGCCTAAAGCAGAGCACTGACTTTCAGCAGTAACCAATCATTCTTATACAAACACTTTATATGTTAACCATGTTAACCATTTTAACTCTCATTTTCAATTGATACATCACAATAGTTTACATAATATAACATTCCTTTTATTTACTATCTATGTGTCTTATATCATAAGAAGACACACAAAAAAAAATCGTAAAATTCTTACAAACTTACAAGTTTATTATCTAAATAAATCTTATATCATATAAGTAATCATTTATAAAATAATGAAATAAAATATAATTTTTATTATTTCACACATTATCATGATCGGTCCAATCTCCCGACCATAATCTCAATTTATTTTAAGCTACTGCAGTTATCGCTTTTTAACCGACTTCCAAAAAACGAGGAGGTTATATGTTCGGCTGTGGATATATATTTTTTTAATCTACCTGTTCCCCGTAAGGCGTAGATATCACGCGGAAGAAGAGCAGCAGTTATTTTATAAGGACCTCTATACTATTGGACAAAGCTTTTCATGTCGTCTGTGATCTTGTCTTACATATTATTATATTATACTACATTGCCTACTTCAAATACCTTCGTATCCCATCTCACTGAATCGAATCTAGTTTTAATTTGTTTGCTTCTTAACAAAGACGCTAGTAAGCTATTTCGCGGTCAGATCTAATATCCATTTTTCGGGTAAATCTAATCGTACCTCGCTTGGATTGGGGGAATGTTAGCATTACGACCAATAAGTAAAGGTTTGGGTATAAAATCTGTAGCACTTTGAATTATTGTGGTATTGATTGATTGTTGAATCTTCCACAATCCGTTCGGCCAATCTGACGAGCCATTACGAGAGGTATTTAGCATATCAATAACTGTGCAAACGTATCTTTCTACCTGGCCATTTCACCTTGGTGTCCCTATAGCTATCATTTTATGATGTTCAATTGCTAGCTCTCTAAATAAGTTATGGATTTGGCCAGAACTAAAATAAGTTCCTCTATCAGTTATGACCGTTGATAGGGTTCCGAATAAAGTTACAGTTTCTCTTATATTAATAGGCACTAATTAATTTACATTAAGACTTTTGAGAGGTTTCAATAGGCAAAATGTGCGTTTATAAAAAGAAGAACATAATATAGACCTCTTTCCGGCAAATGACGAGGATAGAAAATGCGTCATGTCTAGAGATCCAACCAAACTCAAGGTGCCAATCTGTAATAGTTCTTATTAAAAAAATCTAATTTTATGGCCATAAAAAAAATTATAACAGCGCCCCAGCAGCGTACCAAATAATATCAGTTACCTTTAAACAAATTTAAATAAACACTTAAATTGTGGCTCCTTAGTAAATTTAATTATAATTTAAATGGATTCTTTGACTGATCTAACCTATCAAGCCCCATAAAAGCACCGGTGATCGCGACAATAGATTTCTAAGAATCCGCAATCGGAGGATTAATTATTAACTATTTTTTAATATTATAATTTAAGTCGATGAATTGTTATTTTTTTTGACTTGTATTTTAATTTTTATAAATTGTTATAATGTGTTGTAAGGTTTTATTTTATTTTAGATGAATTATTGATGTATTATTATTATTTGTTTAAATTTTGTATTAATTATTTTTTTGTTTGACGAATTATTTGCTTTGATTTATTATATTATTATTGACATATTATTAATAATATTTTAATTTAAAAGATAACTGAATTGATGTTGATAAAATAAAAGTAATGTATAATAATTAATAAGTTTCACACACCATTTTAATCCTAGAATGGAAACATCAATTAGATAAGATAACAGTTGTATATTTACTGCGTCCTGTGAATAAACGATTTGATTTGGAAATTTAGTGAAGCCATCAGCCCATCAATTGTTAAAAGCAATATATTATTGTATATAATATGTACCCTTCGCTTGTTTGCAAAAAAAAGAAGGACCTGTACAGTCTAAGTAGATGGTGTAAAATGGTTTTGGAGTTTTATTAATTAGGTGTAAATATCCCTGTTTACTTTAGGACCAGCATGCCCTTTCCGTTCGATACATATAAGGCAATGTTTTAAATATTTTGTGACCAAAGCTAACATTCGGGGAAACCAGAAATGTTCACGAAGTTTATTTATTTATTTTTTTGTTCCCCACATGACAATTTTTCGTCATGAAATAATTTTAGCAGATTGTATATATAGATCCTTTTGGTACATAAAATTTTTGCTCATTAGGTTGTGCTTTATAAAATTACTAGCTGTCCCGGCAAACATTGTTTTGCCATATGAAGTATTTCACCTATATTATTTTATTGAAGTTACAAATTAAGTATGGCACCATAGCAACGTCCATCGCTACCCCATCGCACACGCAGTGGTCGCCGTCAGTCTCGAGTTTTAATATTTTATAATTATTTATTCATCAAATTCACATATCAGTATTAAAAAGTAGCCAGTAGCCGATTCTCAGGCCTACTGTATATGCATATAAAATTTGGTAAAAATCAGTAAAGCCGTTTCGGAGGAATACGGTAACTAACATTGTGATTTGTGACACGAGAATTTTATATATAAGATATTATTGTGTAAATAGCATTGATCATCAATTTCACCGGCTTTGTCTCTAGTTATAAAATTTCGAGTTTCAGGGTCATTTTGTTGAGCAATTTCTAACCAAGACTGATAGGTTATTCTATAAGATTTGTCGAATATGACAGTTCAGGGGTCATCGTGCGGTGATATTTCTATGTTAACACTAACAGTATTAGAATCATTTGCTGGATTACGACTGAGAAAATCAACATGTCTTATGTATTAACCATTTTCATAAATGACTAGGATGTTCCGGTGAACTTCCTCTCACTTATAAACCTGCCCTGGACTTCCACGATCATTTTAAGACTAAAATTAGCCAAATCGGTCCAGCTGTTATCGAGTTATAGCGTTACTAACAATTGAAAATCCATTTTTATGTTTATACAAGATAGAAGATTTAAATTTCGAGTTAATTCTCGAACCGGTGGTAGGCCTCATGTAGACTGGACATTCTAAAAGTGTTAACTTTGTTAACCTATTTGGAAATAAATATTTTTTTGATTTGATTCGAGTTATTTCTAGCCAAATCCTGTTCGGTGCCGTTCGGGATGCAAAATTTGGAACAAACTTTCTGAAATAACTTGTGATGCCCATAAACTGCCGACGTACATCCCTTATATTGCTGGGGATATGCGAATTAATTAAAGCTTTTACTTTTGCCTCACTAGGTCTAATACATTAGGATACAGTTCTGCTTACGTATTATTTAATGTTGGTACGAAATTTCTCCCAAGACCTGCCTTCCGTAGGTTCCCAGGACTAGAACCACGTGTGGGCAGATCCATTCAGGGCCTTACCGGCTTAAGCTGCTGTCTTGATGCTGCTCCAGTTGAAATCCACCCGAAGACTCGATGCTATCACTCACAGGATCGATTAGTGGCAGAGCAATATCATCTTTCTGCTGTGTGGCAGACACGACATCGCGGAATGCTTGGTGGAGATTAGCAACAGTTTCAGCATCCATCCTGCAACATAAAATAAATATTAGCCATCGAAAACTTTATACTATTTTGATTCTATCCCACTTCTGATATTAATTTATTAATAATATAATTATAAAAATAGTTAAGTTTGTCTTTTCTTTTTTTAAATAATAGGAAAATAAAACAATTTAATTTCTAAATTCATAATTTATTTCATTAAGAGTCCTTTAATTTACCCAAATTATTATTTTATTAATTTAAATTCTTTTCAACTTTTTACATAAATAATATTAAAATAATCAAACATCAAACATTGACATATATCGTTTACTTATTTTATTAATACAACAAGTACCTAAATTAATAAAAATGTCAGTAAAGTACAATACTTATCTTATTTCTCTAGTTGCTCCAGTCTCTCGACACAAACTGAACTTATTCACTATTGACTCTCGTTTTTATACCATCCAAACGGATATTAACAGTTGACAGTCTTAATATTAAATAATAATAACAGAACCAATAAAATATTTCCGGTATATTACCGGAAGTATTTTATTCCGGAAGTATTTCAAACAATACTATAAAAATTAGTAAATACATCGGTAAAATATAACAAATATTCTATAATAATAATCTTAATTTATGTACATTAAACAAGTTACTAAAATAATAATTAACTTTAATAAAACATTAATCAGACTAACGGAAATATTTTATACCGGAAGTATTTTAACAATTTGTAAAATCTGTTAGAAAAATAAAGCAACCCAGTAAAATAATGTCATATTAGATTTATCATTAATTATGACATCAAATATTACATTAATTAAAAATGATTATTTTTATGTTTACATTTTTAACATTTGAATATTTCTAATTCTAAATAAATTATTTCTGCTAAGGTTTTAAAAATATGGTTTTAGTACATAATTATGTATTTATTATATTATATTATTATTAATTATTTAACACACGCAAAAAATTTACATAATATTTAAATTATGATGGCGCGGCGCTTCAATTTAAATTGCTCCAAATGTAGGTGTTCCAATTTCGAGCGCTCTAGTTTTAGTTAAACAATTACACATTAAACATGTAAAATTTGCTCCGTGAAAGAAAGTTGTTTAAAGAAACCGAATTTTAGCAGGTTAACAATATTTTGTTGGTGCTAACTCATTAGCTTTACACGCGTGAATCATAGGACGCAAATAACACGAAATAACTGCGGATTTCGATACTGCTGTTTATGTCTTAAAATTAGCAGGCGATGACGCTAAGACGTGCGAGATATTCGTGTCTGCTACACTTTCTAAAATCAATTATTAGGCCGATTCAATGCTAACAATTCTACATACCTACTAGTTGGTACAACTAATATATATTCTGTGATACTAGCAAATAGAACACGTAGCGCGTAGTACAAGGAAGTAACCACGCAATCCTCGGCCGTTTTATCAAATGATAAAATTAAAAATTGCCAGTCCTCAAGGACAAAAGTCAAACATTAAAGATAACAATCATATTGTTATCTTTCGTTCCGTGCATTAAATAACATATTCGTAGAACACGTGTTAATATTTATATTTTAAAGCAAACATCGGAGCGTGACACACGAAATGCAGCTAACGAAGTTTTCCTTTTTAATATAATAATAATATTTAATGTAAAAATTATTACTATAATATTAAATAGTTGATACAATCAGAGAACACAATAGGCAGTTTGGACCTACACAATTTTTTCGAAATATGTCAAACCCGGCCGACATATTAATATTCTCTGATGGTAACTTATTACAACTTCCTTGGCTACTGGACAGTTTAGAGTCTAAAGGTTGAATATGATGTTATGGCCTAAAGTCTAAACTTTAGACTTTAGGCCATAACATCATATTCAACCAATACTGTAAAATGTAAATGATAGCTGTAAACTGTTAGGTAATAAATAGTAAATTAATACGAATCGTCGTTTGCAGGCATGCTTGGAGCAGGAAGCGAGAGTAGCGGAGCTGCGGTCGCTCGCGGCTCGTGTGGCGGCGGAGACCGGCTCGCGCGCGCTGCAGACCGACGCCGATGCGCTGGCCAGGAGATTACAGCTGGTGGCTGGAGCTGTGCAGGCCCTGGCAGACCTGGGTGAAGCCAGACAGCTGGCCAGGGCAAAGGCCCAGCACGCCAAGGAAAAGTTCTGCGATATGCGCCAGGTTTGTATCCTGTTGAAAACATTTTTACATTAGAATCCCTTTAAAATTTTGGTACGCATACAAAAACGTTTGATGTAGGAAAAGTACTCGCAAATATAATAAAACAGCTAAGGTTACAAATAAAAGATAAAGTTTAAGCGTTTTATTGAACTCTTGCGAATGTAATGTTGTGTCATCGAGTCACGTATCAGGCGGTCCAAAATGGCAAACTATTTATCTTTATGGCTCGATAGGATATGAAAGTCATATAAAGTAGTATAGGTACTGTGTATCAAACTAATTGTTAGTTCATATCAGGAAGTTTAGCACTTAAGAATGATAATAATAATTCCAATGTTAATTGTAATATTATGTTTTTTTTCTCATGCAGGATCTTACACCGGTTCACGAAGAAGGGGAAATCGTAGAAGATAAACTTATCGCATTGCGAGACAACCTTATAGCTCTCGGCAAGAGTGAGGCCGATATAGCACCCGCTAAAGCAGAACTTCCAGATATCGACAGGGATGTATCCGACGAGCACTCCATCGTGAGAATACTAGAGTTATGGCAGGCGATGTTCAGAGACACGTTCTTACACTACCATCGACTATCCACTGCCCTCGTCCGATCGGGCGACGCGGCTACGGCCCTCAAGTTGTGGCACGAGTATCTGCTAGACCTTCAATCTTTCTTGTCAGGTTCTGTGCCAGCCGACTACGAAAACCTCACCGAGCATCGTCGACTTTGTCGGGTTCATCGGAATCTCCTAGCGTCTCAACGTTCCGTTCTAATTAATGAGAACAAGGAATCGAAGAATCAAAATCTCACAGACAAGTTTGACACATTGACGAATCTGCACAATGAAACTTTAGCTAGGATCGTCGAGAGACACGACGAAGTTTGTACTCGTATTGCGACCTGGGACGACTACAGAAGTGTGTACACGGAAATACTGCAATGGTTGAAGGAAATAGAACGAGAAAAGGAAAAATTACAGCTAAGATACGTTCATATTAAGAGGATACACAAAACGTTGAATAAGATACAGAATCTCTCAGATAAATTACCCGAAGGTCGTAAACGTTTAGAAAAACTCTTCAGTAATCTTAAAAAGGTGCTCATTTTCACCGAAGAAACATACGGTGCCTCGGTGAGAATGGAATACGCTGGTATCGTGAAGAGAGTAGAAAACTTACAGGCCAGCTTAGACACGTGGCGAGACTTCCTCACTCGAATACTTGGTCTCATAGGAGAGTATGACAATTTAACTAGCGATCTACAGAAACTCTATAATAAATCACAACTTGAAATTTCAAACTATTCCGATGATGAACGGTTATCGAGACCGCAATTAAAGAAAGCGCTGGATCGGTACACAGAATTAAGAGCGAAGATCAATAAAACTGAGACCCGTTTAGAAGGTCTCAGCGTTATTCAAGAACAATTAAAAGAATGTCTCAGTCCGCAAGACATAAGAATAGTCAATCAGAAGGTCTGGCAGTTGCGCCAGCAGCAGGCAGACTTGGAACATCAACTTTCTATAGTAATCCATAAAATCCAGGAACGACTAGAAATATACTCAATATTCGACACTCGACTGACACGATTCACGGAATGGATCACTAAGCATGAGACTCGCCTCGAAACTTGTTCGTCCTCAGGTGAGGTTGCCCTGGATCCACAGGACTTACTAAGAAGAATAAACTCGGATATCCAAGCAGAAACATCGCTTAAGGAGAGAGAATTCGAATGGCTCACTCAAACGGGTAGTGTTCTAATAGATTTGTCTAAAAAAGATGAAAAGTCATATAGCAAAAATACATCAAAACAATTGAAAGACGTGCAAGAAAGATGGCATAAATTGCAAGACACTGGACGTAGTAGGGTAACCAAAATTAATGAATTACTCGAAACCATCGTTCAGCTCGAAGAAACGTTAACGGAAATAAGATTAAAACTACATACAATAGAATCTCAATTATCGACAACAGTCGTTTTGGAGCAACTGACAACAAAGGCCGTTGATTCCAAATTCCAAGCACGAGATGAAATTCACAAATGTATAGAGACCGAAAGTGAGGTAGTGGGCAAGAATCTTAACCTTTGTGAACTCGTGCTGAACGATCCCGATGTGATTAAAGGCAACTTCGACCTTAGGAACTTACACACCGGAGTCGACATCGTCGATAAGAAATGGAAAAACATCTGCGATATGTCCGAGCATCGCAAAAATACACTTAAGGAAATACGCAAATCGGCCGAGCTCGCCAACTCGCTCCTACCGAAAGTCGAGAAGAAACTCGATTCTATCGAGAAGAGGGTGGAGAAAATCGAAACCCGAAAACAACGGGGCGAGACCGAGGACGAGAGCGTATCCAAAGCGGTTACTAAAGACTTGGACAACTTGGACGGTGACATCAAACGACTGGAGGACGCGTACAGCCGTATAGCTAGCGCGAGAGGAGTGGAGTTGCGTGGGGCGGCGGCGGACGACGCGGCCAGGCTGAGATCGGCGGTTCGCAAACACCAGCAACTGAAAGGACGAGTGGACGCGGCCGGCGCCGACGCGCACCGCCGGTTCATCGCCGCACACGGCAAAGCGGTCGTCGCGCTGGCTGAGGCGGATGTGAGACTCACCAGAGCTCTACATCTTGCGCCGATGCCTCTCGACAAAGTCGCCACTCTTAAGGAGCTAGACGTAAGTAGTTTAATAATATTATTCACTTTGTGTAAGATTAGCGACTATTCGCGACTTCATTAGCACAAACCTAAATCATACAAAACATAAATAGCTGAAGAAATAAGATTAAATTAGAGACATAGGTACTTTGAGATAATATATGGGAAAGGGCATAAGTTTTTGTTGCGGAAAAATGTACGATTCCCGCGCGATAAACTAATTTCGGCGCAATAGAGTTGGGGGCGTCATCTCAAGTCTGTCCCTCAATACTCTGAACACATTTAAGAGCCCTATAAAAATTAAAAAGGCTGACTATGGCTGTGTTAAAGTTTAGACCATAATGTTATATTTTGTACCACACAAATAATTAATCAGCCCTAGTAGACAAGTGGCAAGCGATTATCGTAAACGCTAAAGCCACAAAACGTATGCGATTTGACATAAGTCATCGCTTCGCTAGCGAATAATAATGTCAAATCCCATACATTTTGTAGCGTTAGCGTTTACGGTGATCGCTAGCCGCTTGTCTAGGGGACAGATCTTAAATTTTTATATTATAAACAGCACGTCTTACACTCACATCGAAGTGTCACCGACATTGAAGCTACTACTTATATTATTATGTTAACATTTAACATACAATATCTATTCTCTTACAGGGTGTGGAACGGGACCTGGCGGAGTGCGACGCCCTAGTCCAGGAGGCGGAGCGTCTGGCGGGCGGGGCGGCGGCGGCGGGCGGCGCGGTGTCGGACATGCGCGCCGAGTACCGCGCGCTGTACGCGGATGTGCGCACGCGGCTGGGCGTCGCGCGCGCTGACGTCGTCGGCGATGTTGATACCGCTGTGCAGGTACTGATGGCTTTTTACCCGCCTTCCAAAAAAGAAGATTGTATGTTCGACTAGTTGTATTTTTGAAGATTGAAGCCTATTTTTTAGTTTTATGATACTCTATTCTACAGTGTTTTTGATTGGTTATGTTATGACGTTAGCCAATCACAAGCACAAGTACAGACAAACGACTGTAACATAACCTTAGAAATCTGAACATTAATAAATTAAGAATTCACAGCTCTCGGTGTAGTTGCAACAAAAACGGGATATAGTTTCTAATATCCCTGCGCATGCTTTAGTTGCATTATTAAACCACCTCCTTTGTTTTAGGTGGATACGTTGAGGTGGGAGACCGACGCTGAGCTCCAAGTTGACACGCTTACATCTAAGGAAACCTACCGAGTCGAACTGACGACGGCCGTTCAAGAGACGTCCGAGGCCCTCGAAGCTCTAAGAACTATTTTGGCCTATGAAATCAAGGATAACACTAGCGGGGATGAGTTGGCTACGGCGGCGAAGGAGGTAGCCAAAGCCGGCGCCAAACCGGGACAGACCTTGGAACTGGCGAAACATCTATCCGAACTCCTCTTGACCGAGTGCGATGCGACGGAGGACGAGGCCATGTTGAAAGAAGTCGAATCGCTCTCCCTCCGGTACGAGGAATTGTTGAACCAAGCCAAGAAACGTGAGCTGCAAATCAACAACTTGAGGTGAGTTGTTAAACGTTAGCCACACGAGAATGCCACTCGAGTCTATCTGTAATATGTGTCGCGCACGAGTTTTGGTGGTGGGCTTCATATATACGAAACCTCTAATCACGCGACAGCCCCTTAGCCAAGTTACTTTCTACAGCTAGACTTAGAAAGATTAGACTAAGATACTAACTTATTTTTTATTTGAACTAATTTAATATTGTGACCGAGAGACAAAAAATATTTGCTGTTAATATGTACGGATGATCGTAGAATTATGATTTTGCTAAGTGGGTTGAACTTACTTCTCTAGCACTACTTTATATTTCAATGTTTTCACTTTTATACCGCTATCAAACGACTTTGCACAGTTAGATGATTTCCTATCATACATCCTTTTTTGATTATTTACAACAACGGTCATATTGCATAATGAATCATATTTATAGCTAAAATTTTATTTCATTTTGAAATTTACATGTAGTTATAAGTAAGTAGATATCTATTAGAAGCTTGTTAAAGTTTTTAAGTAACAAATAATTCGTTACTTTTCTAAAATACCCAATTAAAATAAGAGTTAATAAAATAAAAATGATTCCATGATTGACGGTTAACGCACACAAGCCGTGCATTAACTGTTCTATCGTGGTGACTCTTTAGCAGTAACTAAATTGGAAAAAGTGTCAATTTGAAATAATTTGAAAATTTTGTAGTGTTGGTAATTATTGCTGTGTCAGGTGTTTTACTGCAACTACAAATCAGTATGGTTCTTGAAATTCATAACCGTTTCTGAATGTATATAAATTTTCTGTACTGTATACGATGCATGCACGCACGAATGACGCACAACGTGTACGCTGTGGCGTGCGCGTACGCATTTTACCACGGTCACTCAAGGTCACATGGATTACAAGAACAAATACGATTATAATGAGAAAATTGGAGTGTTACAAACGCTTGTTAACCTGGCATGCTATTAAACACATGCGTTTTCTGGTCCTAGGTTACCACATTCCGCGTCGTACGCTCTTACGTGCGAACAGTGAGTACTGCTTTCTAATATTATTAATAACTCCGAAATTCATTTTTAGAAAAAAATTACAGTAGTCTAATAATACTACACATTTATACTTATATTTTTGTAAACAACATTTATGATATCATGATCAATAAAATATTTGCTTTATATTTAATTAAATACAATTATAGAACGCTTGATTAAAATATGTTCGCATGACAGACGAGCTATAATATTGGTATGAGTTATGTGGAAAGTTTTAATTGAAGTTTTACTAAACACCTGGCGGTGTCTGTATTATTTCTTAGTTAATCCTAATGAATTTCGGATGTGTAGTTTAAAGACATGCTCCTAGCGATCTGTCATTTTTCAGTTTAGAATTTTTGCTTGATTTAGTGCGAGAGAGATGGTGTTACGGAGCTGAGTGTACATTTTCTCTGCATGTAACTGTTGTAGATGTTTTTGTTACTAATTTTAATGCACCATGAGCACCTTTTTATTTTAAACTTTGATGATTTTTATCTGGTTTTTGATTTCCTAAATCCACAGTTTGAAATGACAGATTTAATTTCATACGAGGAAGCTTTAAAGACCGTCGGTTTTAAAAGGTTGTATTATTGTAGTGAATCGGGCAAGATAACGTGTCCGCTGTGCTCGGACCGCAACTGGAAGCAGCTGGACAACGACCTGTGGCGGCTGGAGCAGTGGCTGCAGTACGCCGAGGCCACGGACGAGGCGCGCACCGACCCACCCGAAGATTATGACGCTCTAGAAGACGCTATTACGGTACACTTTATTTTTATCTACTTTGATAATATAACCTCGAAACTGTTATGATTTTTATTCAAAATAATTAATTAAACTGTAAAACAATAAAAACAAGCATACTTAACTAAAATATAATGTTGTAATTCAGGACCATCGTGAGTTCCTGCTAGATCTGGACTCGCACAAGTCGCTTGTGGTGTCGCTGAACGTGGTCGGCTCGCACGTGACGCGTCACGCGCGCGACGCGGACGCGGCGGCGCGGGCGCAGGCGCGACTCACAGCGGCCAACGCGCGCTGGGACGCCGCGTGCGCGCGCGCCGGCGCCTGGCAGACGCGCCTACAGGAGGCGCTAGTCCACAGCCGGCAATTCCATGATGCTGTAGTGGCCCTAGTCGCGCAGCTAGCCTCAGCCGAGAGGCTGGTACGAGCCCGCGAGCCGCTCCGCCTGGCGCGGCCGGCCGCCGACCTGCGCCGCGACTTCCGCCGCTTCAGCGAGCTGCGCGACGAGCTCAGCCGCGCCGAGCCCCGCGTGCTCGCGCTGAGGGACGCCGCGCACCTGCTGCGCGCCACCGATGAACACGATTTGTACACTAGGTGAGAATTAAATTAAATTGCATTGTGATTATTAAAACCCCCTCACGGAACTCCCTCATCTAGATCATAATAAAATGATACAAATACCGTTTACAACAAACCTGGATAAATCATTAAATTGTTAATAATATTCAATGTACAATTCCAGGCTCGGCGAGTTGCGCTTGCGGCTGCAGTCGCTACGCAAGCTGTCGGCGGTGTACGCGTTGAAGCTGGGTGCGGCGCTCGCGCGCGCTCCGCCCGACTGCCGCCCCGCCTCCGCGCTCGCTGCCGTCGCCGCCGCCGCCGCGCCGCAGGTATGACGTCATTCCTGTATCCTACTATGTATATCCTACCCAAAGACAATTCATCATACCTACATTTGAAAGAAAACGAACTTTCTCTTTTTGTGATGCCATAGTCCATACTTATAACTTAAAATTACAACAACCTAAAAAAACATCATAGCTGCATTTGAAAGAAACCGACCTTATTCTAATTTTTAAGGTTTTTGAACTCTTTTGCTATAGGTATCATACCCTTAACTGTTTAAAGTTTACCAGACAGTAACTTAAATAAGTGTAGCAAGCTAAGGACACCGCTTAACAATCACAGAGCACTTAATTTGCAGATAACGTACTCGTATATTTTAATCACGCTGTATAAGTAAAATGCCAAATAATTATGATTTAAATATTAATTTTATGTATTAATACTACTTATTAGATACTAGCTGTTGCCCGCGACTTCGTCCGCGTGGACTTCAGTTTATAGCGCGCGTTGTCAACAAAATTGGTGTCAAATTTAAAAGCTTTTTAAAACCCCGGTACCCCTTAAATCAAAATACCCAAAAACAGCTGTGCAGTGTGCATATTTCATTTTTTTTAATTAAAATATAATTTATACCAAATTTTAAAGCTTATTTAGCCATTTATACACAATGCACAACTTTAGCTTTACCCATTGTTAAACTATTTAATCAATTTATCATTGGTGGGTTTAAGGTTACGTCACTGCATAGATAAAGTACAGAGCAGTGAGTAATATTTCAATAACCTGTATCACCATCGAAAGAATCGATAAACCAGAATCGACATGGTACTACCTCTAATAGAAAAACGCATGAGCAAGCGATAACGCGATGTAGGCGACTCTTAGCGACATCTGTTATGAATTTTTGGAACTAACTTAATTTGAACAAATTTACGCATTTTCACCCCCTTACAACCCCTTTTTCCAGTTAAAAAGTCTATGTCCTTTCTCAGGCTTTAGACTCTCTGTGTACAAAAATTAATTACAATCGGTTCAGTAGTTTTGGCGTGAAAGCGAGACAGACAGAGATACTTTCGCATTTATAATATTAGTATAGATTAATTATAGTGTGCTCAATAGTACAGAAAATTTAATACGAACTAATAAGTAGTATTCCATACATTCCCGTCACAGTAGACGCTTTGCACAGTACGTTGACATGTATATTTTGTTCCCTGTAGTTAATGGAGGAGGAGGAGGAACAGATCTCCACCATGAATCTGCCACCGCTTGACGAGAATGAGTGAGTAACACGTATTTTAGTCTTTACTTTTAATTTCGCCCCTTTTTAATTTTTATCACATTTATATTATGTTGCCTTTGATTTTAAGTTAACACTTTAAAATGATTACAATTAGATTGTTTTTGGTATTGCATTTTTGCGATTTGGATATTAAAATGTAATTGATAATTATTGTAACTTAGACCCACTGGCCACTTGCAATACGAATCCATGAACTGTGTTAAAATTTTCGCGCCTTTTCTGTCAAGAATGAGAGTAAAAATAATAATAAAATAATACAAGAAACGAAAGTGTGCGAATGGCATAATGCAAGTTAACTCAACTGTCATTGGATGTTAAAACTTATTATATACCTACTTAAATTCAATTAGATCATCCTATTAATTTATATATTTCACAGCGTGATGCCGGAGGACAGTGAGGAGCAGTCGCTGAGCGGCGTCCGTCGCGGGCTGCGGTTCGTGTGCCGCGTGGCGCGCGCGTCGCTGCCGTTCCAGGCGCTGCTGCTGCTGCTGCTCGGTGCTGCCGCCCTCGCGCCGACGTCACACGACTGCCGCGCCCCCCCATCGCTCGCCCCCGTGCTCAGATACCCGCACGGCCCCCCGCCGCTTTGAGCGCGAACTAAGTACTATACAATGTTTCCACGATAAGTCCATAAGGGACGTGTACACGCGATTATGCGAATAAACAACAACGTTTCCACGATAAGTCCATAGAGGGCGTATTCACGTAATTTGCGTTGAATCCGCCGCCTGTTGACATCTTGATATTATACGCGTTTTCTAAATACTTTTGTAATAATGCTAAATTATTCTCAATATCGTAGTGCAGGCTAAATATTAAAAAGATACGAGAGACACCTTTCCCCGAAAGGCAATTTTGTAAAAGACAGATGTATATAACTTTTTATACGCATCGCCGGCTGCCGTGTCGGCGAGCGCCCCGGGCCCCTCTCCCGGGGCGCACGACATTCCATTCGTGGTGCTACGCCAACCCACTGTATATAGGAGTTTTTGTATATTTGTACCGGCCGAGCCGGGCGTGTCGCGCCGAGATATTTATATTTATTTATGTAACCTATTTAAAGATGGCACCGCACGAGTTGCGGGCCGGCTTCCTATACGCATCCACGCATTGTTACTTAACTCTTAGTTAGTAAGGACTGTTTACGAAATCAAATAAAAGCCTTGCATTGATTAAAGTGTTGTTTCATTTATATATTTACATTTTGTATAACGACCTTTACTGTAAGGTGAGTAATTATCGTGAGTTCGTTTTCTGCAAAGACTTCTATTTAAACTGAGGTTAAATAGAATTCTTTGGTTTTCTGCCGTAACTCAAAGATACTTATATAAAGACCTTGCAATGCCTGATCGAAGCAGTAACTATCGCAAGACTGTGGTATTTTTACAACACACATACAATATATAAATCACTTTCCAGCACATAAACTGGCCAAATAAGAGCCAACCCACACGTACCACAACCACACGACATCGCAACGACAAAATGTCGTCGAGCGGTGGTTACATGTGAATGGTATCGCTGCAGCTTTTTGTAGTTGCGTTAATGTGGCACCGACAAAATGCCGATGTGGTTGCGTTGTCTCCAGTGGTTGCGATGTGGTTACGTATAGTCTGTTCGCAACTAGTTGGCCGCTCTGCCCATATACTCACATACCGGCAGAGCGGCCAACTAGTTGCGCACAGACTATACGAAAGTCAATGAAACGGAGGGGGAGAAGAGCGCGGGCGGTGTGCGCGCACTGTCGTTAAATCGACGCAACGTTGTGGTTGCTTGTGGTCGGTATCTGACAAGTGGTCGACAACGACTGCAAAATGTGGTACATGTGAATGGTCTAGTTCATTTATAATACGAAATATATACGCCCGACCACGTGGTGTGGTTGTGGTACGTGTGGGTTGGCCTTAAGGGTTGTTAGATCAATAAATACTCCATGGTTTTCCTAGGTACTACGTGCGTGGCTAATATTTAAGAAATAAACAGCAATTGTCATGGCAACGCTTGTTTACTCCATGCCGAGTAGTGGGTTTATGTGTTCGATTTAATTAATGAAAATTAGCTAAGAACCTAATAATATTGTAGGAAAATAAATAAAATCGACGCCAGCAATAATGGGCGAAGATAAGAAACGGGTTAAAGTGACTTGGAGTGATGATCTTAGTCATGACTCCGAGGAAGAAAGAGGTACCTTAAAATAATATTATATTTTTTAAAATAAGCATATTATGTGCATATTATAAATTAAATTATTTAACAAATAAGAAACCTTGCTTAGAAGTCTATAGATTATAGAACCTGTTTTAACTCAACTATAACTAAGTAGTTAATAATGATCTTACAACTAAATATGTTTTAGAACGTGAGCGTCTAGCACAGCTAGAAAGAGAGTTGGCAGCACTGCCAAAAAAGCCGATCTACCCTCCAGAAGATCTAAACCTTCTGATATCATACATAAAAAACCTGACTACCTTGTATGACTTACGAGACGAAGACTGGGACGATCAAGAAGTCAGAAATGCGATTGAGGACTGGATAACGGAGCCTCGTGATCTTATTCTTTGCATTTATTTTAAAGGAGATAAACTTGTAGCCTCTCCTGACATACCACTTTCACCAGTGCATGATCTTACGTATTTGGTTCGAAAACCAGATTTTGTTTTCAAAACCGAAACTTTTCACGATGACATTGTGTTTGGGAGCTTTGTGGATTCCGTGGAGTCCAATATTATACAAGTATTGGAGCTGGTCTATGCTCCTTATTTCTTCAATATAACCTCTTGGCCCGAAAGTGAGTGAGACTTGCATTTTACTGATTTTATTTTATTACGGGTATCAAAACCTTGACTTGACTTTCAATTTTAGGCGTCAAAAGTGAATTTTGTTCTCAATTACACACGTTCCTTGCTAAATTAACGGACATGTATCACAAAATGCTGGGTCTAACGGTTTTATACATCCCAAGAGAAGGGCAGCAGCTGTCATTTGAAGAAGCAAGTCTCGATAGGGAGCTGGTCAAGAGACTAGAAGGAGTGGTAGTTTACTGGACGCATCAGATAAAATCATGCCTCGAGGACCAGTCGTCGGTGTCATCGCAGAGGGAATTGCTATGCCCGAGTGACGAGTACGACTTTTGGGTATACAGACGTAAGTTAAAGCTGATGTTGATGAAACTATTTATGTATGAAAAGTGTACTTGCTAATGCATGGCTAATGACCGCTAATGAAATGAATTTTAATTTTTAGATGAGAATCTAAACGCACTGCATTATCAACTACAGAATAACGCTGTGAAACACATTACAAAGATATTGATAACGACTCATTCCACATTCATCCATCAATTCCTTACCTTGTGCGAGGAAATTTTACAGAAGATAAACGAAGCTACATCGAACATTGAATTTCTGCAAATAATTAAACAACCGTGTGCCGTATTGGAGTGCGTGGTTGACCCTGATGAAATTTCAAATCATATTCCGCAAATAATAAACCTCTTCAGAGTAATATGGATGGAGTCGCCGTATTACAACGACGAAATGAAAATTACAAATCTTTTTAAGTCCTTGAGCAACCAAATCATTATTCTGTGTAGGAATTTTATCAATCTCAACGACCTTTTCGGCGGTAAGACGAAAAAGGCTTTAGGGGAGTTCAGTAAGTGCATTGAATGCTGCAAGAAGTACAGGGAAATATACGACGTCATGAGCGAAGCCCATAATGAAGTAAAGCCTGGCAGCTGGCAGATAGATACTGGCTCAATATTCAACTACATCAATTCGTTTGTCCAAAGATGTTTTGACATGATGGACGTCTGCAACTGTATGATCATATTCGGCAGGTAAAAGACATACTTAGTATCTACTGTTAAATGCGTCTTGTAGACAGTAGATGTACATTTCACGGTTTTATTATGACTTTACTTTTTCGTTATTCTAGAATTGACGAGCTTGAAGTTATAAGCAAGCCCATATTTGGCGGATCTCGTGGACAGGAATTCGAAGCGAAATGTGAACAAATTGAGCTCATTTTTACTGACGTCCTGGACAATGTGCGAGCAGTGTCGAACAATATACTCGATGTTCAAGCTTCGTCCTGGTACGACGATATCTTACAGTTTAGGGCAACTATAAAAGACATTGAGGTAAGTATGACATTCTGTTAATCTAAAACGGCTGCCTTACTCCCGATAGAATCAGAATCGAATCAGCTCTCGAATCGTGCTGCGGCTCAATTTGGAACTAATGGGCATTGTCCAAAAAAAATCACATGTACTTTTTATATTTTTTTTCGTTAAAATAGGGTATTTTAAGAATATAAATTAAATAATTTTGAAATTCATTGGCTAGTTTTTTCTCAATAAATTTTTAAAGTTTCGCTCTGACGTCATCATCGGCGGCCAATTGACCTCTGCAGTGTGTTTTTTTTCCTTTCAATCTTATTTATAATGGCTGGTTCGTCTAATGCAAGTTATCATTATGTGAAAGCTGATACGAGAAGCAAGTTCGAAACGTAATGTTGGTCGAATTTATTGCAAATTTACCGCCATTGAAGGTCAAACTAAGGTTAAACATATTTGTTCTAAAATATAAGTAACTAATGGGTATTTTTTTCGTTTATATACAGAAAAACGATCACTGACCTTATTCCTCGAAATGTTTTTGTAATGAGCAAAATTAAAAAAAAATGGACAATCCCCATTCGATCTCAACGGCTTTTCCCACTCCTGGCAGCTATACTAGCGCACGATCCTGCTGCGGCTCAATTTAGAACTAATCAGACTGTAAATCAGAATTCCTTATTGATCAAATACGATATATAACAGACTTACCGTTTTGACTTGTAGATTATTATTGAAAATCTAGTAGAGAGCGTGTTCGAATGTGTAAACCATGTCGAGGAGGCCGTGGTCGCGCTATATTCTCTGAACAACTATTCCAAAAGAAATAACCTCCGACGCATTTTCAAGAAAAAGACATCGGAAGTAAGTATAAAGCAATGTATTATTACCATTAACTAGACGTTTCAATTTTTAAGAGATAGCGAAAAAAGGAATAACTAGTAAAGGCATACTAGCAAATGATCAAGCAAAAGCCATCTAATAATAATAAAGCAAAATGTTCAAAGCAATGTTAAGTTGGGGCGAATGTTTCAGGTATGGGATATGTTCAGTCAGGAGATATCGGAGTGCAAGCACGACATAGTGTCCGGTCGAGGGACCTACTCGTCCGCGCTACCGCCCTGCGCCGGCAGGGCTGTCCGGATCAAACTCACGGGAGCTCGACTTACTTATCTACGGAAAGTAGGTCTACTTAAAATAATATATTATGTAAACGTAAAGCATTCAAGCGAAAAAAAATATCAATAGATGTTTCGTCACTAACCCCGTGCTGAGTTCACGACGAATTTTTGTTACGGATGCCACACAACGAAAATATAATTTTTCTAATACTTTCATCATATTATACATCTCCGGCTTAAACACTTCAACGTTTAAGCCGGAGCACGCAGGTAACCAACTGAGCATCAGAGGTGCGGACTATATTTTTTATATTCGCAACTTAGCAGCAGAAAATGTTCAAAACTTACCTAAAAATCTAGAGAATGGTCACAAGCTTGAGAAACTTGTATTAAGAACCTCAATTTTAACTAAGGTGATGGCTGACGCGGCAGCGTGGATGATCCCCTGCAGCAACTCCGAGGACGCCATGATGCACGCTAATAAACTTATTACCGCTATTGACGTTTCTGTAAAAGAGCTGTGGATATCTTGGGCTGTAAGTTATAAAACTAATAAATCCATATGCATACTAATGTTAAAATGCGTGTGTCTGTCTGTCTTAAGGTCTTATCACACTTGCGATTAGCAAGCTAGGGAATTAGGGAATTCCCTAGACGAGTGTACAAAATGGCGTCCACGCCACGACGTTGCGCTGTCGCGGCGTGCACGCTGCGCAATCGCGTCGCTTTCAAATCGCTCGCTATTTTCCAGTGTGATAAGGCCCTTACTGTCTATTATCTCTTAACGCCCAAACCACTGAACCGATTTTGCTGGGTCTGGAGATACTTTGAGTCCCAAAGGACATAGGATACTTTTTATCACGGAAAAAATTTACGATTTCCGCGTCATAAACGAGTTTTAGCGCAACGGAGTTGCGGGCGTCATCTAGTTAAACCTAATAAATATCAGAGTTTCAAATAAAATATTTAAAATCTTTCAGCATAGTCTAGATGAAAAGTGTGTTGCTGGTCTCAACCGCACTCTAATGAGAAATAGCGTGGAAAATCCCGGTCTGCTAGAGTGCAATATTGATGTGTAAGTATATTTTGATAACATTGTAACAAATACCATAATATTATCTGTTGATAAAACAGTATTGCATTCAGAATACAAACAAGGTTTATAAAATTAAAATAATGTTGTAGGAATATCCTGCAGCTTTGCAAAGAGGGAAGTCATTGGGAGAACCTAGGAATGGATGTACCAACGCACGCGTACCAGGTTAATAAATAAAGTTTATAAGTTATTACTTATTACTGAATCCAGACATCTATTTCAATGTGTAAAGCTAAGAACGCCAACGCAAATCATCGCCAGCGCTATTAACTATGTCAGTTAATGGTACGGGAGGAGGCAACATTTGAAAAATAGGATTTCAGGTCGGCTGATTTTGTGATATACGTCGCCATTCTTGCTCTTCTGGTTACTGTTTCGGCAGGCTGGCTGCCGGTAGTCGTTGCGTTCATTAGTGCGCAACCTTTTTGTCCAGGTTACAATCCTAGATTTTAAAATCATTTTAGTATACATAATGTACTATACTAAATTGTTTTAAATGATTTTAAGTGATTTTTAATGATTTTAAAATGATTTTAGTAAGCAAGGAGTGCTTAAAGTATAATTTACACAGAGCCAGTACTGGCTGCCAATAAGACTGGCAGCCAGTATTGGCTTGGTATATGCCGCGTGTGAACGGTTTTTTAAGCCAGGCCAAACTGTTCACACGCGGCATATGCCAAGCCAATACTGGCTGCCAGTCTTATTGATAGCCAGTACTGGCTCTGTGTAAATTATACTTAACACAAAAGTAATAATTACGACAATAATAATAATAATTGTTAAAGCCTAGCCTTTAACATGACAAGAGCCAGAAGCGAGAGATTGCCATTTCTTTTTATCAGGCGCTCCTTATATTAATAGCATCACGAAATAGGCACTAATGAACGCAACCACTACCGGCAGCCAGACTACCCGGGCTCTAACCAGAAGAGCAAGAATGACGACATATCACAAAATCAGCCGACCTGAAATACTTTCTCGAAAACGTTGCTACCTTCTATAATCTATAGGTACTTACTACTTATAAATATGCAGTAAATCATCAGTGCAGTGACCAACGATGCCATTCTGGATAAAAATATTATTATCTTTTGTACTAAGCCAATAATTTCAATCAGTATGAAATATGAATGCACCATTGTTCGAATCTGAAATTTTGCTGATGTCGTTTTATTTTTCTATCAGGTGTATGCAAAGAGTAAAACAATATTTTATGTGTACGAAAGCGTCTTGGCTGTTGTGAAGGGATACAACAACATATTAAACTCCCTGTCTGAAGACGAAAGGCAGCTGTTTAAGCCACTTATACAGGTAATTATATATAACATAATAACTGTTGACATTTTCATGTTTAACTACAAAAAAAAAGTTTGTCTTAACAATATGTGTGCTTTGTTTAATTATATTTTAAACAGCAGCACACATATTGTATATAATAATATGAAAACAAATTAAATAATCAGGCTTTTTGTTACTATTTTTAATATTATTTAACTAACATACTAATAAAAGATGGTATCATTATTCACTATTATTTGTATATCAAACTACATTATCACAGCCATAAAATTGAACAAAATTATCTTAGATGCTTTTAACAACATTACCTCAAATTCAATGAGCAAAATTGAACACATACTATGTATTCGTAATATCCTAAGATCCGACCGTAAAATTCTGCATGAATCGTTTTAAGATCAAATATATTTTAAAATAATCTTTAGAACGTATAAAATGGATTGATGTTGGGTTGCCTTGTTAAAAGTAGCCGCAAGTACCTCTAATTGAGCAAAATGAATAGTCTTAGATCCCACTGCAAAACTGTGCAGGTATCGAGTACACGCTTAAAACCACATTTTTACAAATATTTATGATAAGGAGAACCTATTTCTACTGGGGTGCCAGTCCAAATGTGGCCGCAACTATTTTTTAATATTTTTTAAAAAATTGAGTTTTGCGGGAAAAAATGTTTTCATCGGGTATTGAAAGCAAACATGGTTCATTTCACGGCAATGAGTATAGAGATTTAGAAAAATCCGGTGTGCCGTCAGGCACCCTGCCGCAACTCTGTCGTAACCAGGTGTGAACAGGTACCATTCCGAAACGTTTTTGCATCCATAACGTATATTGATATTGTATATATCAAATGGAAGCTTATATTCCTCTTATTATTATAATAAAGGTGTGCCTAATTAAATCTGGCCGCAAATATACCGGCTGTCAAAGATGGCAAAGTATCGAAGGTTGAGGGAAAGGGAGCTAGCGCGAAACATTACGGGATAGTGATAGAACATCATGTTAGTGTACTTAAACATCGGTTCATTCGTTCATCAAACAATAGTAATAATCGGCCAAGTGCGAGTCGGACTCTTATACGACGAATATTAAAGAGCAAAATTAGGCCAAAATTTGTATTTTTTGTATGGGAGCCGCCCTTATATTTTAACTTTACTTTAATTTGAATTTTAATTTGATTACTTATTATTAGTAAATAATTTCATTTTTCATTTCATTTAATTTTTGTAAATAATACTAAATACTTTCGTAAATCTCGTAGGAAGCCTGCAAACGCAGGCTTCCTACGAGATTTATCAAAATAATGTACCAAGGCCCAATTCCACCAATGTCTGCTAATGTTAACAGCTTCTTAAAATGTCATGTCTTCTTTTTCATTCATACGAAAAACGAAAGAGGTAACGTGATTCTAATTCGAGCATTAACTTTAACAGTCTTTGGTGAAAATGGGCCTAAGTATTGTACACTATGAAAAGGTCCCCCCTTATTTGCGGCCAGATTTAATTAGGCACACCTTTATTATAATAATAAGAGGAAAATAAGCTTCCATTTGATATATACAATATCAATATACGTTATGGATGCAAAAACGTTCCGGAATGGTACCTGTTCACACCTGGTTACGACAGAGTTGCGGCCGGGTGCCTAACGGCACACCGGATTTTTCTAAATCTCTATACTCATTGCCGTGAAATGAACCATGTTTGCTTTCAATACCCGATGAAAACATTTTATCCCGCAAACTCAATTTTTTTTAAAATATTAAAAAATTGTTGCGGCCACATTTGGACTGGCACCCCAGTAGAAATAGGTTCTCCTTATCATAAATATTTGTAAAAATGTGGTTTTAAGCGTGTACTCGATACCTGTACAGTTCTGCAGTCGTATCTCGTACTAAAAGCCCGTAATACAAACTTGCGTGTATTCAATAGAAAAGTAAGAACTAACTAGAAGGAATGACAGGACACTACGCATAAAAATAAAAACGCCTGTTAAATAAAAATAGCAATCTTGCGGGTTCTCGACGTCCTCAAATCTTGCCAGGCATAATAATCCCCAGTTTGCGGCTATCGTGCAACTGGTAACCATGAATATTCATGTACAAAATGCAAAAAACTTTAATTTTGTATGAAAATTATTAAAAAGTCTATGCTTCAATTTTGATGAAGAACTATGTCTGTTTACGGGCTGGCAACCCTAGGTTGCGGCCGACTTAGAGCTGGCAACCATTTATACCTTATTTTGTATCGTTATTTTCTTTCAAATAGTGTAAAATTTGTTGAAAAAAAATATACATGCAAATTTATGCATTTATCTCATGAACATTAAACTTAATTAGAGGTACTTGCGGCTACTTTTGACAAGGCAACCCAACATTAATCCATTCTATACGTTCTAAAGATAATTTTAAAATATATTTGATCGAAAAAAATGATTCATGCAGAATTTTACGGTCGGATTCAATAGTATAATAGACTACAGGCCCATGTCAAAAATGGATGGGTCATATGAACCACCTGGTGACGTATATAGGATAATATTAGAGCATAAAATAATAAGATTTAGCACTATGCCATCACTTGTAAGCTGTCCAATTGAGTGCTAGCACTCAGTTGGACAGCTTACAAGTCCTATATACGTAACGTGACCATTTATTTTATTTGTCAGAGCGGGACATCTATGGGTTATTTTCATTTTATCAAAGTATAGACTTTAGAAAGATATTTTAGCAAACATTTGAGTAGGTATTTTGTAAATATTTCAAGTGCCTGTCTGTTGTACCTATCTACCATAATATTATTAATATTGACATTATTTGTTGTATGGGAGAGGGCATTAAGCCATTTGCCTCAGCATTTCGAACATAAAAATACTTTTAAATTGTCATTTGGTCTGTTTGCGAAAGCGGGTCAATTTCAGCCTCGCGGGGGACAGCGGGACAGACTGCCTGAAAGTCACATATACGTCACCAGGTGGTTCATAACATGACCCATCCATTTTCGACATAGGCCTGTAGTCTATAATAATTAATAACAATGTCTTTAAATTAAATAAGTAATCA
Source organism: Polyommatus icarus (assembly GCA_937595015.1). Classification (NCBI taxonomy): domain Eukaryota; kingdom Metazoa; phylum Arthropoda; class Insecta; order Lepidoptera; family Lycaenidae; genus Polyommatus; species Polyommatus icarus. Next base: position 15,414,483 of record OW569324.1, read on the forward strand.
AGAAAATGTTAATTTTATAATGAAAATATTACCTTAAGCAAATATCCAAATGATCATTCATATCAGCCTGTTCAACCATTTCAAGACAACACGGGCAAGGAGATTTTGTACCAGTCGCATTGAGGGTCAATGTTTCATCAAATTCATCATCATCATCCAGCACTATAGTATCAATCATAGAACTAGATGATGTACCTTCCTCTGGCATAGTTTCATTGTTATCAAAGAATACTAGACATTCATCTAAATGTTCCTGTATCCCTTTACTGATTTTATTGCCACAACACGGGCAAATGTTATTATCATCATCTTTAGAATTTGTTTTCTTATTGTTGTTCTGAGTTTCTTCATCTATCCATGTAAGATCAACCAAATCTATCTGCTTCTTAACTTCTACTATGTCACTATCATTGGCCAAATCATTTGTTTTATTTACTTTTGATTCACTAGTATCTTCTTTAATTTCACTTCCTGTACAAACATTAGTATCATTTGAAATCTTTTCTATAATGTCTTTATTGAGGCACTCATCTAGATGTCTATTTATTTCTTCACTTGAAATTTTTATTTTACATATTGGACAATCAACTAAATTCGTTACAACTGGCAAAACCTTTAATTTCGAATCATTTTTATTTTGTGTGACTACAAAGTCTTGACTGTATAAATCCTTTAGGATCGTCTTTGCATTATTTTTGAAATAGTCATCTATCTTCATAACTTTTCTCGGTGGGAAAGGAGTTGTATCTACAGTCTTATGCTTTTTATTGTTTCCAGGTACTATTTTAGGGGGGGAGTTATTTTTAATATTGTCAGATGTCAACATTTTACTAGCCCAAATATTTCTTACAGTTTCTGTTATGTCTGAAATGCTTTCCTTCTTTTGACTACCAATAGTTTGGCCAGTTCCAGTAAAAGGTTCTACAAGTAGTTTGGTAGCTGTTGGATTGAATATGACATGCTTTTTATTTACAATCAAAGTATTATTGGTCATATAGGATGATATTGTCTTTATTTTCGGATTCAAATTGGAATCTTTTAAAACTGATTGTGGTTTTGGATTATTCAGGTTTTCATTAATGTCCTTATTACTTTTAGTATTACTTGTGACATATTTAGTAATATCAGCATTTTGATTCTTCAGTTTTGGTCCCCTAGTTTTCTTTTCGGGCTCTTTTATTTTTACAAATGTACCTCCACATTTTCTTTGGTGATCCAGCCACCATCTATCATTAGGCCCGGGAGCTCTATTTGCTGACCTGCGAACAATACCAAAATATGGTCTCTGCTTTTGGCAAGGTCCATTACATCTCCACCAATGAGTTTGGTACAATTTGACCTGTAAATTAAACAATATATTATGTTATTAGTATCTCTATCCTAAATGTAATATTTTATAAAAAATATCTTTTGCTAAGATAAAACTCTTACCTCGTCATGGAAATCATGATAAATACTTATATTTAGTCCTGCACTCTTGTTAATCCTATGCATGTGAGCTTGGAAGTTGGGCCCATGGCCATCCCTGTCTCTATCTCTATTTGTAATGAAGAGGTACGCATGTATCATCTCATGGAGTAAAGTCTCCACCAGATCTTTGCGTGGTCTCAGTTTTAAGAGAGGTTCACTTAGTGCTATCTCACAGAGTCCCACTCTATCATACCTGAAAATGTAGTTGATCGTCGTTAGTACCATACAATATCATTGTCAAAACCACATTTAAAACAAATTATGTCTTTCGCACAGCAATTGAATTATTGGTTTATTAAAGGATATTTACGAGCATATACCCGCACAGGAATACATTCTTTTACTCCAGCGTACAATAGCTCTGCTAGCTAGTGAGGTCCAGAAGAAAAGTTTGTCAAAGTGTACAAACAACGCATGGACGTTAGGCGTTGGATCAATTAACTCTAATTCTGGATCTCCCAGGTTCATGCTTGTAGATATTCAGTGAGGATACTGTTTAAATAGATTTACAGCAAAAAATCACAAATAAAAATAGAAATAAACATTTAAATTTCGTGCAGCTGTTGAGTTATGACTAGTGACAGGTGACAGTTGACTAGACCTATCAAAGTTTTTTTTTGCGGACACGTGTCTTAAATGGTCCATTCACTATCCTGCTTTGCAGTCCGCCGTGACGGCCTGCAGGCTGCAACACCATTCAGTATCCTGTATTTAAGCCGGCGTGCAGTCCGCCGGCTTATGCTGGATATCGAATGGTGTTGCAGGCCTGCACGGCGGACTGTAGACTGTAGCAGGACTGCAATGCAAGATAGTGAATGGACCGTTTTAGGTGCCAGGTACACGGTTATGAAAAAATATTAATAAACTACTCATCACTTAAGCTTGGTTCACACGGCACTTTTTTTTTTACAGTACATACGTCTTAACGAATAAATAGTGCCGCATACAATGTATACTATAGAGCCATTCTCACGTTGATTGTACTGCAATAGTAGGAGAGGTCGCGCTCAGTTTAAAAAGTAATTTCATACCGAGCGAAAATCGTTACAATAATAGTATTCCACTGATACATAACAGCTTTGATCGTCAGCCACTTCATAATGGGTGGAATAAAAATTGAGAGCATCTCAAAGTTGTTGTTGGCAATCGTATTGAATTGACATTAAAAAGATCCCAATTCACACCCAATAAAGGTTCATATCTAGATTATACACTTTTAGGTTGGGTAGGTGTTGTTTTAGTTTTATAATTAACAACAGATGGCGCTTTTAAAGTAAAATGTATATAATTCTTCTTCACAAATATTGACTATCGAATTAATTACTTAAAATTGCTATGAGAGATAATTTTATGGTTAATTCAAACGAAAATCGCCGTCAGCTGAATGTTTACAGGTTGAAATGTCGTCTACGCGACGCCCTAGGATACATTGAGCGCAAAATAGGGCTATTATTATTGGTAATAACTTATTTTGCTGGCTGACGGTTTTTCCACCATCGTATTAGTGACTGATAGTTTTCTTTATTATTTACAAAGTAGAAAACATTCACCTGTATAAATTTTGTACGGTATAAAATGACTTTATATTCAAAAAAATTTTACATGTTCAGTAACGCGACTGACGTTGAATCCCTCGTCTGCAATACGGCTGACGGTGATTTTTTGGTTAAACATGACCTCAATAATCATCCATCAAAGTTTCATTCGGTATAAAATCACTTTTCGCAACTATTTTTTTTACAACTTTGAAATACTCTCAGTTAACATTCCACCACGGGTTCGGCGACTGACGCTGATTATATTGATTGATAAATATTAAGCTACCGCTGGACAAAAATTTGGTCGGTATGAAAACACTTAGTAAACGATAGCACTACCTCCCCTACTACAACGGTTCGTTGCAATCGTTGCAGTACAATCGACGTGTGAATGGTTCTATCATGGGTACATAGATTGTATGCGCCACTATTTATTCCACAGAATACGTCATATTATTGGATTTATTCGTTAAGACGCATAATGAAAAGAACAAACATACAGGATTGTGCCGTGTGATCAAGCCTAACGGGACGGTTACGACCTACCAGGCTACAATTTGCAAGTCAGAAGTTTTACAATACATACCTAATTATTATTAGTATCCCCACGTTCCATTTGATGTTAAAAACGATCAAAACGTTCAATATATGAGGTATTTTGAGCGTTTTGATCGTTTTCAACATCAAATGGAACGTCGGGTATACCGCTGGTAATATAAGTCGGGCCTGTTTCACCATTTCCAAACCATTTCCTGATAAATTATTGTTGGATAGGCTATCTACAACTTTTTTTGACAGATTCTCCATACTCTATATTCTGTCAAGTAAAGTGGTGGTCCACCACTTTACTTGACACCACCAGTGGATACTGGATACCCCATCCGGCACTTATCAGGAAGTGGTGAAACAGGCCCTTTAAATATATATATTTTTACTTGCAAGTCACTATAATTATAATATAATATTTTATATAATTTTAAATATAATAATTACTTATTGTATTAATCACGTGCGGGGGCTGTATAATGAGTATTTTTGTATGTTAAAAGGAGACAAGTATAGGTTTGAGTTTAGGACTTTAAGGGCAACTTGATAAAGCATTAAAATCATGCTAAGGTCTTTCGACCTGATAACGCACTGATTGATATTTTTTTCCATTCCTTGCCGGTAACGGGCCTAAAGACCCGTTATAGATCACAGGGTCGATCCACCCCTTCCCGCACTGGTATAGGTAATTGAATTGTTTACTTTATATTAGTGTTGTGACGTAATTATCGGGAGTGGTACGATAGTGCATTTACACAGTCATTTGTTTACGTTTTGAGATATTTTATTGGTCTTAAATCATTAATAATACCTCGGCCAAATAAACAATGTAGCAAAATGCACGATTTCTTCCTTGCTGAAATAATAATATTGTTTCAGCAAGGAAGAAATCGTGAAAGTGAACGTTCTGATATAGATTATTTGAAAAATTACAAAAAAAGAAATAAGTCACAGCAAAATCCTTACTGGTCTGTTATTTTTTCAAAATGACCTACCAGATATTTTTGTTTCTTCAATAAATTATATTAAAAATAATATGTTGATAACTTATTTCCCATCACTAAAACTCCCTTAAATAAACCTACAATTGAGTGCGGTATCGGGTTACAAGACCTTATATACAGGGTGTAATAAGACCACTTCCGATAACTTTGGGGTATGATTATACTACATTTTCTGATTACGAAAATGTATTTTTTTTTAATTTTTTTTTTAATAATTTTAATAAATTTGTTTTATAATTAATACCCTTTAAACATGATAATAAACCACATAAAACACTATTTTAAATATTTTTTTAAATTTTATTATTATTACTAAAAAACGCAATGTTAAAACGCGCGCTCAATGTCTTCACGCTACGGCCTACGTACGCTGTCGAAACTCGAAAGGTCGTATGCGACGATACACTACGTCAGAACTGTTCTAAACCCTAATATATATTGTGTGATGTGTCCTTCCAACTTTAAACCCATGAAGGTGGTCACAATGACTGACCTCTAACCCCTCATCTTGGCTACTTGCAGTGTTAAAAGTTTCATGGTAACTCATGTAGAAAACTGTAATCACCTGCATGTGTAAAAACTTACAAGAGTAGGTATGGCAAATTTCTAAATTTTTAGACTCGTTAAAAAGTTCATAAGTAACGAAACCAATACGGACGAACTGTCTATCTGCAATCGTCACGGCTTATCAATAGAAATTACAGATGATACACAAAAATCTGGCAATTAACTTACGTGAAAATTGTTGAGTTCAAGACGGGTTCTTACTTCTTTATGTATTTTGAAAATAGTCCTTAACACCAAGCAGTAAGACCAGTTACCATCAAAAACGTCAAAAACACTTCCCTTTTTAAACTAAATCTATCACACTACGAAGTATTACTTAACACAACTGAAATAATAATCAATTAACACATAACACAATAATTACTACCACGTTTTGATACTTGAAGTACCTAATTGTTAAAAAATCAAACTTATGTCTAACAACAACCTAATACCTCAATGCCCAAATGGCTACTAAATTAGAAAATCTATTTTAATTTTAAAAATAATGTTAGTCATGTATCGGCTTTTGGAAAAGGTCAAAAGAAACCGAAGCACGGCGGCGTCCTTTGTGATCGAGCCGACAAACAGCTCGGCCGCTCTGCAGGTGCACGACGCACGTGTCGCTAATCCATTTCAAGAACAATCTAAGTGTTGTACCCTTTAAATTCAAAACGATGTTGTCGATATTTAAATTACCATTAAATAATAAAAATTAATAACTATTACTTAGTACTTAGATCTAATCTCATTTTTAAAATAAACTCTATTAAGAGATTATAAATTCAGAAAATTTTATCGGGATACATAGTCAAATTGCATTCGATAATTTCGATACCTACTGACATTACCGTGATAAAGAGGTTGTTATACTATTGTACGCGTTTGTGCGTCTAGGTATGCGCGTCGCGTCTACGTACGCAATGAAAATACTGTAATAATACCCGATTAATTAAATAACTTTTAATTATTGTCGCTATTCTTAACATTGAGTAAGTACTTGCTTATTTTTAGTTTGACTGTAGTCAATACGTACTCATATGTAAAACAATTAATACGATTTATCGATAAAAAGTTATCGATAACTTAAAATATGCACAGGGATAAATCCCTATTATTTTACAAAGTTTTTTCTTCATTTGTTCAGTCGGCTGTAAACACGCGCCGCGATGGTGTACTGTGAAGTTTTTGTTTAAGTTTTGTAATTTTACGGATGTAATATGTCTGATGCATGTGCGATGAAATGTGGATGAATTTTTAGTACTCGTAAACCTTTATGGAACGGGGGGAACATCGTCATCGATAGTGCCGTTTAAACAGTGCAGTAAAAAGTGTTCAACGAATTGGAATGTCTCCTGTTTACTTTTGTTTCGTGTTGAATAACTCTGCAATCTACATTGAGTTATATGGAGCAGTGAGCACAGTTCGAACTGCATTTCATAAAATCAGACAGCTGATCACAGGTCAGTGAACATGTTATCAAGTATTTTTTCCATAGATAGGTGTAACTGTGTAAGAATTGTATTTTTATAATTTCTGATTCAAGAGATCAACCGATTCGAATGTGAATTATGATTTATTTTCCTTTTTGGCCGGAAGTAAAAACGGAGTATTTTTGAGTAATAAGTAATACTTAAACTAATAACCTAAGAAACGGTAATTAATAAATTCTAACATTATGTTAAATCGTGGAAACAATTGTAATTTAATAATCATTACAATATTGGTGGTTTATTCACTACCTACGGGCTAGAGCACTGTGGCACACCACGATCAGCTGTTTTGTCTAGCGCAAGGCCGCGCGCGCGGGACTCGGCGCGAGCGGCGCGTGGAGGCTGACTCGGCCCGGGGGCCGGGGCTCCACTGGCGCGCGATACTATCGCGCATTTACATCAGCGTTATACATTGCGTGTTGAAAATTTTGACTATTTTAAAAACTGGCGATTTAAAGAAAATTACTTGCACCAATGGATATATCTCATGCCCTATAATAACCCCACGAAGTTATCTGAAGCGGTCTTTTGACACCCTGTATATTTTTGCATGTATCTCTCAAGTAAATAGTAGGAATCCAGGGCGAAGCCAGCACCATGAACACTAACTCTTCTACGATCGATATTGATTGGTGGATTTACAAATTTTTAAGTTTTTGCATAGTTACAGTCATTTATATCGGTCGATACCTTACTGGGTCAATAAGCCCTATACCGCAGCGGCGGAGAGTTTAAGTATAAGGCTAATCGGCCTGATAACGCACCATATAAAAAACCGTCTCTTTTAGTTCCGCAGCGAAGGTGTTAATGTATTTTTAAATATTTATCTGTTACATAAAATCTAACTGAATAATAATTTTAGGCTTGTGAAAAGAAGATTCAACCAGGCTTAATAAAATTGACTTGGACGTCCACAATGTCTGACGCGTATATAGCGGACTGCTTAATGCAAATAGAAGAAGTAAGTTTTACAAAAATATGCATTTTTGTGACTTTCCTAATTTTAAAAGCTCATATTAAGATCTTTGATAATTTAACTTATGTTACAGGTTCAAGATTTTTTAACGACATATAAAAATTGCAACGTAAATTTAGTAAAAATTATGGAAAATATTTGTGGATCACCTTTGATTGAACTAGAAATATACAATGTTTTTGAAATTCATGATTTGAGAAATAAATTTAGACGACTGCAAACTTCGTCTGTAGAAAAATTATTAGAAATGTATAAAGAAATTGTTACTTACTTATTAATAGTATACGAAGGCTTTGAATCTCATATAACACAGGTAGCTCTAAATTATATTATTATCCTTATCGTATCGACTATAATATAGTGAAAACAAGATGATGCCCGTAACTTCGTTGCGCCAAAATTCGTTTATCGTGCGGGAACCGTACATTTTTCCGGGATAAAAACTATCCTATGTCCTCAAAGAATCTCCATGCCAAATTTCAGCAAAATCGGTTCAGCGGTTCGAGTGTGAAGAGGTAACAGACAGACAGACACACTTTCGCATTTATAATATTAGTATGGATGTAATAAGATGGCATCAGCGGTCATTGACCTTTTTAGTCTGGGAGCGATGAGAAAAATGTTTGCACTGTATTCTGTTAGCTTAAAATGAAGAATGAACTCTTATAAAGGTTTTCAAATGAATACATAAATATTACCTATTTATATTATATTCATTTGAAAACCTTTTGGTAACTCTTAGAATGATAATCTCCAGCTTTTTGTGATTTCAAAGTGATTTACTGTATACTTTGTTAATACTTCTAACCGAGTATGCAAAATACGATATCGCTCTTAGACTAGAATAATATTATGTCACTCCATTGCACAGACTACTTATGCTTCATTGTCAATCGTAAAGCTATGGACTATGACAAGTTTTTTTGACAGCGGCCATTGGCGTACCCAGGGGGGGCAGCTGCCCCTGTGGAAGGTAAAATAAACGTCAATTTTCCTTGAAAGTGGGAATTCAAAACGTGTTATCTGTGTTGGAATAAAATATCTTTAAAGTCAGATTGATAAAAGTCAATTTTGATGATCTTTTGTTTCAAGATACCAGACCAACCAATGACAAAACAAATGATGGTGACAGTTCATGTTGCCCATGATAGAGGGTCAATGACCACTATCGCCTGGTTATGGCATTACGAAAATAACAGCATGCTACGCCAAACGTACTAAAATCAACTTAAATTTCGTTGCAGATGGCAGATCATTGGATTAAATACGTTAGAAGGTTTGATAGAATGCTCGAAGATGCGTTACGTTTATGTATTAAAGCAACGATGCAAAATATTTATAAATGTGTACATGGAGATGGTAAATTTCTTTTGATGAAAGCATTAATTCCGAATAGCATTGTAAAAATAAATATAAAATTGCTAGTCTAATCCGATATTATGTTATTGATTGATAATATTATGATCGTTGTCAACAAGGAAGCGGAAGAAATAATTTAAATACTAATCAAAATTTGTTTTTAAGGTACCATGGCACCTGCTCCTCTTATCAAAATGAATTTATATTTATCGAAATCTGAAATATTTTTCGAGCCGACACGGTTCGATATTGAAGATACTTTTGCCGCAGTATCCGAAGAAATGTTGTGTATAATGGGGGCTGTCCCTAGGCTGTACGAGAAGTTTAGTTTACCGTCTGGTGGATTGAAGAGGTTTCAAGAGATTATACAGCAAGATGCAGATTGCAATCAGTTGCAAATATTGATAAATGCGGGTCAGTAATTAAAATATCGTCATTTTACTTAATAATTTAATTAAGAGCCTATACAATAAGCAATGTTGTTATTACTTTTAGAGATTGAATATAATATGAAAATTTTAAAAGAGCATATTCGCTTATGGGATCCATATGTTCATATTTATAAAGTGAATAAGGATGAATTTTTAGCTAAGTATCGAAAGCAAAAACCTTCTGCTGCTGATTTTGACCAATTGATCATCAACTACGGTAACCTTGCTAATTCAATTCAAATTCAAGACACTATAAATCAGGTCAGTCATATAAAAAGCGTGGTATATGGTATGCTAACTTAGTTCGTACTTCGTAGTATATACGGCCAGGCAGCCAGAAACTTTAAATATAATATTTCAAACTTTACTATAGCTATATAAAGCATAGGTCTTGGGAAGGGGTGTGGGGGGTGCAAATTAAGAAAATCCTATAAATGAAAAACAAAAGAATATGATTGAGCGAACTGGGGTTGAATGTCTCCCCTCTCACCACGCAACCCTCTCCGCTCCACGTTTAGGTATGAAACTCGTGACTCGTGAGCATTAGCGACCGATCGCTCTTGTAGGGGTAAGGGGGTGCGCCTGCCGCCTATGAAGTATGAATATACCAAATATCAGCAGTCGGGTTTGATACAATCATTATTTTTGCATAATGTTGTACCAAATCGTATATTTTTTAAAACTTCTGCTGTAAATACACGTAATACCTAATTACTAAAATATATTAATTTTGCAACAATTTTTAATGTAAAAATTGCAGATACATTTCATTACGCTCAATTCTAATGAGTTGAAAAAGTCTTTGATACAGCACTGCTCAATTTGGCAAACGCAATTGGGGGAGCTGTTATGCAAAATAACGGAGTCAGATATAGATGATGTGTACATATACATGGAAAAACATAGTACTGAAGCTATGACGGTAAGTAAAATAAAACTTTAATTGCAGTTATACCTACTAGGACAGTCAATTCAATAGTACTGGCAATAACAGATAATTTTAATTTATTTAGGTTATGATTAAATTTAATTGAATGTATAAATTTATTGACAATATGTACGTTTTATTTTCACAGATGCCAAGTACTTTAGCTGATTTACCTAAAGCTATTTCAATCTATGAACATCTAGTCACTGAAGCGCCTCAAATTGAGAAAACATTTCCTCCGATAACTGCCAAAATGGTTATATTAGGTAAATCTAAAGTTTAGAGTTAGGTAAAATAAAACCTACATAATGATAAAAATATTCTTTATTAATTATTTACTAATTTTATTATTTTGCTTTAAGCAATGATTAGTGTTTTATAAAAAAATTAACATTTTTAGAAAAATACGACGTAGAAGTTAGAGCTGAGGTAATCGCGAGACACGAAAACATTCCTATCGCTTGGTTGGAGTATTTAAATGTACTGCAAGAAGCAAAGAAAGCTCTAGAGATGAGTAGCGATACATTTAAATCGGATCTTCTTGAACAAGCTGAGGTAAACAAAATTGTGAACCTAAAGTTACAAAGTTTTTTAATTCATTTAGAATTAACATATTCTTCAGCACCGTTTTCACGTTAAAAATTAAATTGCACTTTTTACTAGGAACTCAAACATATCGCTAAAGACTTTTGTGAAGAATTCTATCAGACTGCTCCTTGTGGGTCAGACATAAGTAGCAAGGATGCTTTGGCCCAATTGAGAGCTTTTCGAGAGCATACAAACAAACTAAGAAGCCAAGAACAAGCCATTCGCGACGGATTGGCTGTTTTTAATATGACGTAATTTTATTTCAATTGTGTTTTCTTAGTTATTTTAAGTAAAATAATAGCGGATGCATTTACCCTATTCATTTATGGAGTAAGCTGTTTTGCAGCATTGTGTTAACTATTCATCCATGTGTATGTTAATGATGAGTATAATAATAAGTATGTAAGTAAAGTTGAATTATAATAGTACGTATTTTTTTAAGTATACCTGTGAATCTCGATCTTCAAAAGATGGAGAAAGAGTTGGAGAAATTGGAGGAGGTTTGGGAACTAGTCAACAAATGGGAAGAGTCTTGGGAGAAATATAAAGATCAAAGGTTTTGGGAGATGGAAACTGATGAAATGGAAGATACTACTATGTTTTTGTTTAGGTAGGATTACCCAAAATGATTAATTAATATTTCATCATAATGTCCATTCCATATTATATTATTATCAACTTTATTTACAGAAATTTTAATCGGCTCTCGCGACAGCTCAAAGACAAAGGTTGGGGTATAATTGAAGCTACTAGAGCCACAGTTGATGCGTTTCGCAGAACATTACCGTTGATTGGAGATTTAAAAAATCCTTGTATGAGAGACAGACATTGGGATAGAATAAAGACGTTAATGGAAGCGTATGTATCAGATATTATGCTATCAATTATCATAATATTATATGCAAACTAAAGCACTTGAATGTAGTTTTACGACTACGGACGATATTTTAGGGACTTTGATCAGGACTCAGAAGAATTTAAACTAGAATTGATTATGCGCCTAAATTTTCAAACATATGCAGAGGATATTGCTGAAATATCTAAAGCCGCTACTATGGAACTTAACATAGAAAATGGTCTTAAAGCCATTAAGATGGTATGGGATACTACAATGTTTGAAATGCAACACTACAGGGATGAGATGTACAGAATAAAAAATGTTGATGAAGCGATGCAGGTAAATCTCCGTAACTGTACAGTGTACTATCAGAGAAGTTGATTCCCATGCAGATCGGGGACCTGCGTAGTTTGGTCGCATTACGTCAAACCCAGCCGACAGATCACAACTAACATTGAATTGACATGATCGACCAAATGACGTTGGTCTCTCAAATGCATAGGGATCAATTTCCTTGATGGTACATGGTAGCATTAATTAATAGGCGAGTCAAGAATCAAGATACAAAAGTGTAACAAATAATAATAATATTATGTGTTTCAAAATAGTTTCTAGAAGATCACCAAGTACAGCTTTCATCAATGAAGTCAACTAAATATGTGGAGCCATTTATTAAGGAAGTTGATCATTGGGAAAAAACTTTAGGATACGTAGCGGAATGCATTGAGGTTAATATTTATTAATAAAATAAAATAAAAACTTGAAGTATTGATACCAAATATGAAATTTTATTTTCTTGTTTTATGACTTATGAGTTATGACTTATGAGTTAAACTGTATGAGTTATGAGTTATGCTTATGACACACAGTTGAAAAGATGCTAGACTATCTGAACTTAAAATCAATTCAAATGATCTAAATATTTCATTAGATATCGCTTCAAGTTCAACGACGATATTTATATCTTGATATAATATTTGCTGGAGAAGATATACGGAAGCAATTGCAAAAAGAGGTAATAATTTTCGATGCATTGACGGAGGATTGGGCTGAAATAACAAAAAAGTAAGTATTACCGTTATATTCTAGTTGGATAAAATAAAATTATTTGAAGAGTCACGAATCAGTAATGTATAATAATATTATTATGTTGGTAACTTTCTAAGTGGTTGTCGCCATAAACTTAATATTATGCAATATTTTATATTGTTCACTTGTAGCTTGGCACATGGACAAAATGCAGTAGCAGCATGCATGTACAAACCTACACCATACTTATTGAATAAACTTAATCAAATGATAGATAGTCTTGACGAGATCTTGCGATGCTTGGAACAATATCTGGAAGTAAAACGACAGCTGTTCCCAAGATTTTATTTTATATCAAATGATGACTTATTAGAAATATTGGGAAACTCAAAAAAGCCACAACTAATTCAAGTTCACTTAAAAAAATTATTTGATAATATTCAAAAAATCCGGATAGATAAGGTAAATAAATTAATATTATTAGTACTTACTAAGTTCGCGAATGGCAAAAGATTCTGACTATGAGTGAGCGATTGGGTCTCACGACTTACAAACTCACGAGTCACGACTCATAAATATTCATGAGGCATGACATGGCTTATAATAATAATTATTATTCACATCACCTATACGGCACACTCCGTAACCTGTCTGTAGCGGTCACTGGCCCCCTGTCAAAAAATTGTCATATTTCATCGTTTATAGTCTCACGCACGACTTACAAACTCATAAGTACTTATGAGTTATGAGGCATGAGTCATGGCATGGCTTATAATAATTATTATTCACATCACCTATACGGCACACTCCGTAACCTGTTTGTAGCGGCCACTGGCCCCCTGTCAAAAATTTGTCACATTTCATCCATTTCACCGTTTAAAGTCTACAGTGCGACAAGGCTTGAACGTACAATGAACGTACGGTAGCGCTGCTCGTAAAGGAGAACTGACAAAAATAACGTTTTTGTATGATGGCAGCGTTAGTTCCTTTTTTCGCCACGTTCATTTAAAGCCTTTAGCCTTGTCGAACTCTAAGGGTGATATCGTATTTTGCGTACTCGATGAGAACTAAGTATGAAGCTACGAAGTTTATCACTTCGAACGAACTCATAAAAAGGATATCCCACCAAAAACATACCTGTTAAAATAGGGCCTAGTTCCTATAGGCTAACTGTTGGTCTAAAAAAAAGAGTTGAAATCCAATCCAATGCCAAGTTCAGATGCACTTCATCGATCATAATCATCTTCATCAACAGCCTGATCCATAATACTTCTAATTTGAACTTGGCAGGTTATTTAAATTCTATTAATATTATCTAATTATATAATTAATCAAGTGTAACGCATAGCACAAAAACCTGCCAAGTTCAAATTTAGAAGTATTATGGATCAGGCTGTTGATGAAGATGATTATGATCGATGAAGTGCATCTGAACTTGGCATTGGATTGGATTTCAACTCTTTTTTTTAGACCAACAGTTAGCCTATAGGAACTAGGCCCTATTTTAACAGGTATGTTTTTGGTGGGATTTCAATACTTTTTTTCATGAAATCCTACCTATGTTTTCTTTTTGTGCTACGCCCGATATAAACAATACTTTCAATAGATGCCTCATTATATCACTGGTACATAAGAATTTTTATCTAAAGTTCATAGATGAACTGACTCACGCTTGACGATTTCTTAAATTTCTTAATTTATCGTAACACATACATAATAATATAACACACGACCTGTGTGCTAAATTTCATAACGCTAGGACATTTGGAAGTAGCCTCTAAAGTTCGTAGATCGGCCGACTCACGCTCGACCGATTTCTAAAATTTCTTAATTTTTTGTTAATCTACATTTAACACATGACCTGTGTGCCAAATTTCATAACGCTATGACATTAAAGTTTGTATGGGCTGTAGATAGGCCGACTCACGCTTGACCGATTTCTAAAATTTCTTATTTTTTTAAATCTACATATAACACACGACCTGTGTGCCAAATTTCATAACGCTAGGACAATTGGAAGTGGCCTCTGAAGTTCGTAGATGAACCGACTCACGCTTGACCATTTTCTACAATTTCTTAATTTTTCGTTAATCTACATATAACACACGACCTGTGTGCCAAATTTCATAACGCTAGGACAATTGGAAGTGGCCTAGAGGTTTTGATTACCGGTCAGTGAGTGAGTGAATGAGTGAGTCAGTGCCAAAATAAGCTATTTTTACAAGGACATATCTCAGGATCTACTGAAGCTATATCTATGAAATTGGGTATACTGCTTAAGTACTCGTAAATAATTACGTAGGTATAATTTTATCTTTGCGATCGCAATAGACACTGAGCTACAGGGGGGTCAAAAGTACGTCGAAACGGTTCGTGTAAATAGTGCACGGCATGCGCGCGGCCTGCTGGAACTAGGCTTGCGCACTTCCGTGCGCTTTGATTAACATTCTAATAACCATAATAAAAAAGTTGGAGGTTTTCCGATGAATTTATTATAGTCTCTGTAGTGTATGTGCTTAGTATATAACTATAAATTATAATAATACCTACATAGTTATAACACGGTCTCGGGCTCATGGTATGTGGAGGGGCACACATCACTATTCACTACAGCGAGAGCCATAGATAATAACAGTAGCGAGAGCCATGGGCGAGAGCGGATGTGTGTCGGTAACCTGCCAGTATCGTGTGTTGTTGAGCCTGTGTAAATAATCCCATACACTCACAGTCATTATCTTTATGAGAGTTCAATTTTTTCTTTAGATTATCAGAGTATAGTGTTAAGTGTAAGCATTTAAACAAGTTGCCGTAAATAGCCTTTTTTGCGCCCTGTGCCCTTGTTTTTATAGATATTATAGGTACCCAGAGCAATGCTTCCAGGGCCACAGTCAGCGTTGCCAGACGTCCCGATTTTGGCGGGACGTCCCGATGTTTTCATCAAAATTAAATGTCCCGCGCGGGAAGGCTCAGTCCCGCTTTTTGGGAAAAGCTCGGACTACAGAGATATAAAGAGAGGCTGTGGGGGCGTGGCCGGTGTAAGTGAAACATGAGCAAAACAGGCGAAAGTTGTGAAAACACAATTAGTCGGGACGTGATTGTCTAAGCGCGTACTACGGGAGTGTTTTTTTTAAATGCCTAACTGTTCGGTGGTTGTGTGCAAGAATCGAAGTGACCATAAACTTGAAGGAGTCACTTTTCATAGGTAAGTACAAAAACAATTTTGTATTTCCAGTATTTTCTACCAAAATCTCATTTTTTTCGTTAAAATAATTGCACTAGAAATTTCCAGTCGGATAGTGCGAGAAATATGTAACCTAAAGATTGAACGCATTACATTGCTCGCTAAGTGTAGCGTGCCAGGTGTTGAAAACAGTCTGAGCGAGTAATGAAAATTGTGCATATTGAATCGGTCGCTGCCCGGTACCGCCGCTGATAAGCGCCGTGAGATAGTGATGTACCTGTCATTTCTTGTTGTCGATACGTCACGTTGCCGCGATTAGTATCTTATATCTTTAAACGAGCAATTCTTGTATATAATTGGAATCTCGGAATCGGCTCCAACGATTTTCATGAAATTTAGTATATAGGGGATTTCTGGGGCGATAAATCGATCTAGCTAGGAATCATTTTTAGAAAATGTCATTTTATTCGTGTTTTGTCGAATACCGAGCGAAGCTCGGTCAAATAGCTAGTGAGTAATAAACTAATAACTAAGGTAAGAGACCTTATGGCAGACACTATAAGGAAACATGAAACATTTTAATGTTATAAAATATATATTTATGAATCTAAAGGATTGATAACTCCTTCCATGTCTTCAGTAACTCTTACAAAATAAAACTATTATAATTATTCTCTGACAAAACAACAAAATAAAATACTATTGGTATTTTTGTAAACTTAGTCAAAAGAACTAATAGATGACATCACAATAAACGAACATCACTAATAGTAGACACCAATATGAACTAATAGTTGACATAGAACATTGAATTACATTTTACATTTTTCATATTATTAGGTCTTTATTTGCCGTTTTTCAAAAGATTTTATTTATTTCATCATAATAACTACATGCATCAGAAATATTATCCACGTTGTCTCCAGATTCTATTCATTCTTCTTCCATGCTGAGACTATCTTTCCTTTTATTTTTATTTTTCATATTTTTTTCCTAGCAAATTTATTTTCAGTCTTTAGTCTCCATGCTTCTCTTGCCTCTTCTTTTTTCTTCTTTTTTTCTCAGCTCTCCTTTTTCTTCTTTTTACTGCTAAAAACTAAAGCAATCGATTTTTAGACCAGTAAGAGGTCTAATATTAGACACCATGTCCATTTTTCGGTACAGTGGTTCTAAGTTGTTAGTTTGTTAATAGAATTATATTTTCAGAGAATAGTGATGATATTTACAGTAGGATAAACTACAAAATATCTTTAGTATATCTATTGCAAAACTAAAAAATTAAAACCGACTTCCAAGGTAAAAACAATAATAACATTAATATGAACTAAAAAGTATTAAATAATTTTTACTATCTAATAGTGCCTTTTTCCGAATTCGGTACAGAAAGTACTCAATCTTCATAATTTTGAAGTCGGTGCCAGTTCCAAAAATTTTAAATATTCTATCAGAGGACTGAAGATTCAGCTATCTGGTACCGACTTCAAAATAATGAAGATTGAGTACAGAAATAGTTGAGGTTTAGCCGAATTCGGAAAAAGGCACTATTAGATAGTAAAAATTATTTAATACTTTTTAGTTCATATTAATGTTATTATTGTTTTTACCTTGGAAGTCGGTTTTAATTTTTTGTTAAAAATAATAATAATTTCACTCTTTTTAGTTACACTAGTAGATAAATCTTCGCGTATATTTTACGTATCTTATTACAATTTGTTAAGAGTCACAACTCACACTCACAAAATAATATAATATTATCAGTGAAGTGAACATATTGTGCTAAGTAATTTAACAATTTTAATACTTCAAGCCCGAAGCGGTCACCGGCGATTGCGATAACAATAGAAAGGCTATTGTGTCTCGTTTTTCCACGATCGAAGGATCTATCAGATAAAAAATTGTACAAACTTGCATAGGATGTAGCGTAGCATAATATTTAATATTATCATAATTATTGACAGCTGTTCTTGTTATCAAGAATTAAAATCGATAGGTACTTAGTGCACCATCTATCGATTAATAAGTATAACTAATTAAAAAGACACTTAATGACTTTGTTTTGTTTAAATGCTCTTTTTAAAACAACTTTATTTTAATTCTATTTGTCTATTAAAATTTTATAAAGTAGTAAAGTATTCGATCTGTATATAAAGTAGTTAGTAAAGTATTCGATATTCTGTCTTCTGGGCGGCGACGCCGACCGCCGTGTATTAAAAACAAACAGGTATTGTTAATTGTTATACAGTACATAATTATTATTATTAGTATATCCATACCTATGCCTTGTACTATTATCTATTCTGTGCCATGAGACATTGGTGGCCTTAACACGACGTGGTAATGATGATGATGACGATGATGATGATTATGATGATGAATATGAATTGCATAGTAGTTTATGCTTTCTGTTCTTAAAACAACGCCGAAACTCCCAAACGTGTATCTATAAGGAATCAGGAGTTCTCTCAGCATCATCGACACCATGGTATACCTTGACCCAATATTTGACTTTTTGGTAGCGTATTCTTAGTACACTTCACATAAAACCAAAATCACCATATGTTTCCATATAAATTTCGAGGAGTTCCCTCAATTACTCATGGATCCCATCATCAGGTCACCACCGTTGTGAAAATGGGACCAAATTGGAGTGAAACCTAATACAACAAAACAAAAATTTCGAAAATCGGTTCACAAACGGCGGAGTAATCGTTGAACATACAAAAATAAAAAAAAAAAAAAAAAATATCCACAGCCGAACATATAACCTCCTCGTTTTTTGGAAGTCGGTTAAAAAATAAGATCCATGTCATCTATTAGGTTTTTTACATTTTCAAGAACTAATAGTAGACACCCTTTATATTGTTAGGGAAAATGGATAAAAAATCATAAATAAACATTAAATAAACATTAATTAGTGTATACAACATGACCATTACAACGGAACGAAACGGCTTTACTTACTGATTTTTACCAAATTTTATATGCATATTCAGTAGATTTGAAAATCGGCTAATGGTTACTTTTTATATTGAAAAGCGCATTTGTTGAATAAATAATAGTAAATTATTACAACTCGAGAATGACAGCGATCATTATTTGTGCGACGGGATAGCAATGGACGTTGCCATGGTGATGGCACCGTGGCAACATCCATCGCTATCCCGTACTTATTTAGTCACTAGTCACTACAATTAATAGAAATAATGTGGGCGAAATACTTTATATGGCAAAACAACGTTGGCGGGACAGCTAGTATTTTAATAAATGATAGTACCAATAAATTTATCATATAGTTTTTTTTATTTCCATACCGTACGTATTTATTCAAAGGTGGCTTTGGGAACTTTGCCGCGAACGACCGCGACCGATAAAAATTTAAATAAAATGCTACTTTATGACATATTAAGCTATAGGCATCATTTTCTACTGACATATTTTGTGTGGCGACCTATGCTGCCACCGGCGGCAGCGTAAGCTAGTAGCGTAGAGTGTAGACTAAAATGAAGCCTATAGCCTTGGTCATAAAGTAGCATTTTGTTTGAATTTTTTTCGGTCGCGGTCGCTCGCGGCAAAGATCCGAAAGCCACCTTAATGCTCGATTTACACGGGTGACTAAAGCCGCACGATTTACGTCGCACGGCGAAAATCGACCGTGTAAATGGCAATTCGACTACGCCGCATGCGGCTGAAGTCGCAAGCCCCAAAGTCGTACAGCCAATGGCCGCATGCGGCTGGTGACTAAAATCGACCGTGTAAACGCTCAGTCGCAAGAGATCGCTTGTTGCAAATACATAGTTTGTCGGCACTAGTCACAGGCGATTTTTGTAGAATGTGTAAATTCGGGTTGGACAGGCGATTCGACTGGTGACTTACCGCGCGACTAAAATCGACCCGTTTGTCACCCGTGTAAATCGAGAATTAGACTCCGCTACGAATTTACATTATTTTTATCTCTTGAAGAAAAATCGAAATAATCTTTTATTTTTGACCTAATTTGCATTACACTGTGACTGTGATGCAACTTACACGTTATAAAGTAGGGTAGATTTTAAGTTTGCAAGATTTAATTAAAGAGAAGATGAATCTAAATAAAAAGCCTGTTTAAATTTGTACTGGGGCCTGGTACTAAAGCTAAAATTGTTCGCCATAATATGCAACAACGTAACTACTCGATAGTAATTTATCGACAGTCAATCACTAGCGTAGGTGTGAAATTTGTTGAATGTGTTGTCTGGACTGAGGCACGTACTTACACAGTAGATAGTAATGTGTGCGCAGCAATGAGAGCATCGACTTGAATGTGTGAGTGGCGGGGATTTGTTAATGTGTGGGTGTAACTTGTGTAATTATTCAGGTGTCAATGTATGTGTCGCTTACACCAGGACTCAAACAAACTGCGCTCGGCAGCCCATCTCTTGGTTCTGATATCTGTGGCTCGGACGTACGTGCAGCGCGCTGAGCAGAACAGTGCGTCATGAAGATAAAGAGAGTGGGAGGTAGAGGGGTGGGTTTTCTATGGCTACTTTTGCTATCAATTGTCCCGTAAACGTTATTTTAACGCAAATAAAAAGATAAAAATTCAAAAAACTTTTGATTTTATACCTTTTTTAACTTTGTGCCGCTTTTGATTGAAGAATCCCGCTTTTTCACTCAAAAAGTTCCAATGTCCCGACTTGGCACAAAAAAAATCTGGCAACGCTGGCCACAGTCCTCCCTGGTCTGGCATTTTTTGGGGTATAATTACGTAAAGGCAAAAAGGAAAATGATGGTCATATCGCTCGCACTGGCAGCCCAAACGCGTGGGAGGTAATCGAAGGACTGAAATAAATCGCACAAAAGGAAACTGGGATGAAGTTGAAAAAAAAAAACGGTTTATTCATAGTTACAAAATATTCTCGTATTCAATCGCCGTCGGATTCGGAATCGTCGTCTTCGAAATCACTCTAGACGTCGCTCGGGAGATCTTCAACGTCCTCTTCTGTAAAATAAACATCGTTAGTGAAAATCACGAACTTATTTATGAAATTAACAGCAAAACCCACAAACTGTACCTGTTGTGGATGATGATTTGTCGTCCAAAATAACGTTGCTCAACTCAGGTAGTTGGTTGCCAGAGAACCACGAAAACTGAAATCGTCCCTCGTCTTCATACCATCCGCAATTTGCAGGGTTCAGTTCGGTTGGCGTTTTGGTTCGTAATAAACGTTATTTTCGTTTTTGGGAGTATATGCTACACTTAAAGTGTCTGAAAACAGGTTTTTGGTAATCATGGCAGCAATACGAAAAGTTGAAAAAAAATATTATCCGTATTGCTATGATACAGGTCGGCTAAATTTGTTGACATTTTCAAAAATGCGCTCAGGCTATATGCTACGCGCAAAATGTCTGAAAACAAACTTTTTCGTAATACAATTATATAATCTATGTACCATCGAGGAAATTGATTCCTATGCATTTGAGAGACCAACATCATTTGGCCGATCATGTCAATTTAATGTTAATTGTGATCTGTCGGCTGGGTTTGACGTAATGCGACCAAACTACGTAGGTCCCCCATTTGCATAGGAATCAACTTCTCTGATAGTACATTTTCACTATCAGACGTATTGCTATAATACCGACTGTCTTTTTTTTTGACACAGCAGAAATGGCCTCCCACGCAGTTGCTACACTTTCGACCGTTACTACACACCTAGTCGGGTTCAGAATCATACAATCTAACGATTTTATAGGGTTTTTGCCGTATTGCTATGAGACATGGTTTTGGTCATGGGCTCTCGTACTATATGTAAAAATATGCGATTTTAAAGTTCAGAAATACAAAAAGTGTTTTTCACGATTAAAGGGATGGTTGCCATAAGGGTTGAAAAATTAATTAAATAATCATAAAATATCATGAAAAAACATTAAAACATTTCGCCGCCCCCACCGAATAGTATCGTAATCGACTATTACTATAGAAGTGCTTTTATAACGGATTATTGCTTTTGAAGGCCAATTCCACCTCGTGAATTTTTTTCATAGCGGTCGGACTGATAGTTTTTGAGATAGATATTTTGTAATAAACATACATGTATTATTCGCCTACGCATAAGCAACAAACTTTACGACGAACACTATGACAATAAAATATTACTATTTTCTGAATGACCAAACTAATATGGCTAACTGATATCGCGATCTTATTCCGGTACCAAAAAACAAAAGGCGGCTAAAAACAGATGTCAGTCAGGACTTTACCATATTATTCGGGTAAAAAGTACATTTCATATTTTTAGTAATTATATATTGCGATTTTATGTTCTAAAAGTAATAATGGTTATTATAGAATACTGTCTAAAGCGGACTTACATAAATGTAGTAATGCATCTCACGATAGTACTTTGCGTACATTGCGACAAGGGTTTACTTTACAGGTTGCGACAATTTGCTAATGCTTACATCAAAAAGTACTATACATTGCTCTCGCTTTGTCGGCATATAAAAGAAAGTGATAGCCTTAACCTCGTCACGTGTTTCGAAGGTCAAGCAATAATAATTGTTTACATTATCTTCATTTGTGATTTTGTTTACGGAAGTGCGAAAAAAAATGCAAAAGTTATAAACAATTAAGTAAACATAAAAAGAAGGGCTTGAATTTTTTTTAATATTTCGAAAACTATTTGAGATAATCAAAATTTAAAAATAGATCCTTAAAGAGCAGGAAATTTCCTAAAAAAATCCTAGATTTTGGAACCTTACCAATAATCCTTATAGCTTTAATTGAGCGGCGAAAGTAACGGTAAAACCGCGTGGTTCGGGTTTCGCGTGATTTGCCGCAATCTGCTACGTGAACTAAAAAAATATTTTAAGTGATTAAATATTGATATAAAGGATTAAAAAATTTGGGTACTAAGTGACATATTATGAATAAACAATAATCCGTTAACAAAAATAAATTATCACAATTTGTTTAATTATTATGCTTTTGTTCATTTGTTAATAGTCACCATTTTAATGTTAACATAAAAACGCTGATTATTTCAAAACAAGAAAACTAGATTTTTTTATTATTCTTTAGAACTAATCTTAATAGGCCATATAAGAGATTCCCGTTGAAAAAATTCATTTTTTTTTACTTTTCACTTTTTTATTAACATTCAAAGTCATTCCAAAATTATTCATGTAAATAAAGCAATTACGGTACTTTTATATCAAATTATTGTTACTATTTTGTTTTGTTACTGTTAGAAGCCAGATAACAATATATATTTTTTTTATTTATAACTAATAAAATTTAAATAATCATTTTTATTGATGAAAATCCCCTAATTTCTATATTTACATGAAAATTTAATGAATGCCTTTGATTGTTCATAAAAAAGTGAAAAATCAAAATTGTTGAATTTTTCCACCGGATATCTCTTCTAAGCCCTTTTAAAATTAGCTCAAAAGAATAATAAAAATTTATAGATTTCTTGTTTTGAAATAATCAGCGTTTTTATGTTAACATTAAAATGGTGACTAATAAACAAATGAACAAAAGCATAACAATTAAACAAATTATAATAATTTATTTTTGTTGATGGATTATTATTTATTAATATGTCTACTTAGTACCCAATTTTTTTTATTTCTTTATATTAATATTTAATCAGTTAAAATATATTTTTTAGTTCACGTGGCGACTGCGGCAATTCACGTGAAACCCGAACTACGCGTTTTTACCGTACTTTCGCCGCTCAATTAAAGTTATAAGGATTGTTGATAAGGTTCCAGGATCTAGGATTTTTTTTAGGAAATTACCTGCTCTTTAAGGATCTATTTTTAAATTTTGATTAACTCAAATAGTTTTCGTAATATAAAAAGAAAACTAAACCCTTCTTTTTATGTTTACTTAATTGTTTATAACTTTTGCATTTTCTTCAGCCCCTCTTGGAATTATCATAAAATGTTCTACATGGTATTCCAAATCGAATGAGACCAAAATCATAATTTTCGGTGCATTAGATCAGGTTTTGAGGAAAATGGCACTTGTTAATCAGACTATTAGTTAAAAAAGTTTTTAAATGTTGTTTTCGGTGTTTGGACCTTTTTAGTTATTAAACCTAGATGAGGCTTCGGACACAATAGACATAACTACCAGTAGTTCGACTGCAAAGAAATGAACAGGTTTCAATATCTGTCAAATTCGTCGGGTTTGGGGGTGATAAGTTAGAGGCTGGCGCGCTGGCTGGTATAATTTATTTTTAAAAATAAGATTTTGAAATTGAATTCTGACAGTTTTCTTTGCATGTGCCAAAATATAAACAACTAAATTTGTAGGTAACGACCCTAGCGACGACTTTTGTCATAATACGTCAAACTTAAAATTTTTTACATCAGTTCTAAGTCGGCATACTCTATCATTCTGTCTACTCTGCTTCGGAGGTATAAAAAAAGGATAACTGATTGTTATATTACTGTAAAATTTTATATACTTACCTTTTGTTATAAAATTATTAAAATACCTATAAAATAAAAATAAAAAATGGTTTTATTTAAGAATCCAGTTAATTATTACAATATATTTTAAGTTTTTTAAATTCTGTATTATATTTTTACATGTATAAGGTATGTTTCGCTTGCCATGGAATAATAAAGTTAATATATTTTACGATTAACATGTGACTTACTCTTAGCGTCGAATATATTGGTAACAGTCGATTACAGAGCCAGTAAACATGTCTGTAAGACAGCCAATAGGATCGCATCCAACTATTACTGTGTAGTTCGTTGTCGACAACTTACCCGAATAATATCGTATTGATGTGTTACGGACAAAAATTCTATTTAAATTTCGGTATTATACTTTTTGACTTATAATCTCAGTAAGAAATATCATTATATTTTTTTAAAAACATTAAGATATCGCAAAAAAAATTAGCTTTCTTTTGGTATAAAAATAATTTTCCTGTGTGAACCTGTTAAAAAGTTATGAGCCAAAAACCGTTTTTATTTTTTCCTGTAAAATTTAGATTTTTTGATTACGATTTTATTCGGTGGGGGCGGCGATTTATTTTATCGAATTAAACCCAACTAGTTAAGCCAGAATGGTTAAATCCGCATTTTTTCTATTTTCAACAAAAGGGGTGGATTTCACCCCTAAAATAAAAAAAAGCGCAATACGGGCGTATGTCACTTTTAAAGTAGAGGGCTTAATGTACTTAATCCCAAATTTTCATCCAAATCGATGGAGATTCAACGAAATCGGAGTTTGCACCTGATTTTTGCCTTCATTTACTGTACTAGCACTGCAGATGCCGAAAACGATATTAGGTCGTGTATCGTGTAACGACTTACGGCGTTTTCACACGAGACACGACACGACACGGTTCATAGACAAATATAAATTGCACGACAGACGTCACACAGTCTGTCGTTTGAAGTTTTCACACGAGTGACGATTTCTGCGACGACACCGCATTCACTTATGGCTGGTTTACACGTGTTAAGTAGATAAATGGTCAACTAAATTTTAACTTATTACCATATACTTGCTTAACTAAATTTTAACTTGCTATTGGCTACTAAATTTGGTGTTTACAATTTACAAATTTAGAATTAAGTTAACTACTTATCAACTTAGTACGTGTAAACCAGCCATTAGTACTTAAAAATATTATGTCATCTATTGTTGGGTATTGTACAATATAATTAATTTAAAAGATAGTTCGATGATCGTTTTTAACGTCAAGTGGAACGCGGGGCGTATTGTATTATTTATGGCAGTTACTTTAGTGGCCTGGTTCAAAATTCAAACTGAACCAGTGAACCACAGACAACTTTCATAATATCTTTGTATTTTTTTATCTGTGCTAAAAAACGTGACGACATAGCGGATTGTCGTCTCAAAATCGTGTGTCGTGCTGTGCGGTGTCGTTCCGTGTGAAAACGGTACATAGAAATGTATGGCGCACGGAATCGTCACCGCATTTTGTCGTGTCGTGTCGTGTCTCGTGTGAAAACACTCTAGATTACGAGTTACGTGTAGCCACTAGCCTGGTGTAGCCTTTACGTGTAGCGCTCGCTTAAATTTCAAACGTCATAAAACATTAAACAAAGAAGAAGAAGATGACTGTCAATCTTTTGTCAAAATACACGTGTTCGGTCATCGGTGTTTGTTACCAATGTTTTTGTTTTTCTAGGATTGGTTTCAATAATTTCTAAATTCTACGATTATTAGAATTATTAATAGGTAGTTTAATTTAAAAAATCATAAAGTTATGAATAAAGAAGATATTGCTAAATGTCATTTTGTACCTACAAGTTCCTTGGTAAGTATTATTTCAAAATGAAAAAACAATATTATTTGTATTTTTGTGTAGTAAATTATAGAATTTGTCAGTAAATTACATTATGTTTTCAGAAAAAAGTCATACAATTACTTGATATTCCTATTTCTTCTTATGATACAAGATGTAAGCGCAATCTTGTACATTTACAACAAAGAAAGTCTAACTACAGTTTGGAAATAAAAAAGAAGTCATGGTTCCATTTGTATCAAATAGCTCTCCAGCGAGCTATATACTCACATGATTGGGATCGCCTATCAATATTGTTAAAGAAGTCTCCCATTCAAGAACATGCTTTGAGGACTGTTGATGATTTAGTGATTTACGTGAGGGTTTGTACATTTTAATCATGTTTTGATTTGGGGTTGCGAAGCGTCTACATAAAATCATTATTTATAACCAGACTTTTTGAGTGTGTGTCTGGCTGTATTGTCAAACTTAAGTTTGATATGAATAGTCATAATATGATTAGATTTTAGATGAGTCTTTGATTGGAAATGCAGAAGAGTCTGGCTATTTTATTCAAAAATCCAGCTAAGCTGGTTTGTGCGGCCATTAGGTTTGGCGATCTGGCAACTTTAATCCTTTGATTGTGGAAAAACAAGACACAATAGCCTTTCTATTGTTATCGCGGTCACATGTGACCGCTTTGGGCTAGAAGGATTTGTTTTTTTTTTAATTTTGAGTAAAACATTTTATTTCATTCCAGGCGCTAACAATACTATTAATGAATCATCCGAGTGCCAAGACTCAATCTTTGCTAAGTGATTTCTTGCACATGGTGCTGGCGTGCCGTTCAGATGAAGATAAGAAAGCAATTTATAAGGCCTTGCTTACTCTACCAGAAAAAATTTATGGCAGAAGTAGTTACAAATGATGATTGGAACAATAATAATTACTAAAACGGAAGTTTTTATTTATTTATATTGAACTTTTTAAGTTCTCTATTTTATTCTAATTAGTATATTTGTGACTGAAGAATTAGGAACAATATTTGTTTTATTTAAGTAATAAAATATAATAATTAATGGCACAAAGTTTAAATATGTCACTATCAGGTATTAATTTTTGTTGTTCCACATGTAAATATTAAAAAAAGCAAATACATAATACATTATGTAATAATAATTTAAATTAAATAAATAATACCCATGTAATGTACGTGTTTTATTTACAGAGATAATTGCATGTTTTCTAAACATAATATGTAAATGATTTTGTGTATAAGCTTTTTAAAAAATGCTCCAAATAGACAACATTGCAGAATTCTGTGGGACAGCCGGTAGCCAAGGCAATGATATCTGATGATGGTGAGTGTATAGAATGGAAACACAACTTGGTGCTGGATGGACCCTCGGAAACATGGCTACTTGGTCTTGAACAGACAATGAGAAATGTGTTAAGAGATGTAAGATTATTACATATATTTTACTTAACATTATTATGTCTTGGTATATTTTCTATAATGATACCAATAGTAGAATAGAAGAAACACAAATTAGAACATGAAAAAAATATATTATAAAAATATATAATTAAATGTTGTAATGCTATACTTTTTCCTGCTTTAGCAACTTATTTTGACTCGAGCTGCATTAAGAAAATGTAGATATCAAAGAGAGCAGTGGATCAACGATTGGCCTGGTCAACTGGTTATTACAAGCAGTAAGGTTAGAATTTTAATTCTGCTGGGGCTGGTATCTACTCATCAACTCATATAATAATAAATAGGACCCTAGACAAATACCTTTAAGTTTATGGAATCCCAGCAAAAGGAAGAGGCGCGTGAAGGTAGTGCAACATGTTTGGGTTGAATTGAATCCAGGTGGAACCATTATCCTCGAAGAAAACTTCTAAGGCCCAATTTCACCAATGACTGTTAAAGTTATTGCTCGAATTAGTATGTTACCCCTTTCGTTTTTCATATGAATGAACGAGAAGACATGACACGTTAACAAGGTGTTAACACTAACAGATGGTGGCATTGGGCCTTACTCTACTTATTATAAGGACGTGAATAGGTTGGTTTAATAAGCATGGGCTTAATTAATTTGTTAACAATAGATACAGTGGACTTCCGACTGTACGCGAACATTGTGCCGATGTGAGCTCATGAAAGAGAAGAAACCCCTGAGGAAGCTGCGAAAGAAACAAAATCAGATCCTGAGCACACTTCAGTCTATGTCACGGAAGGAGATTTCGAAAATTTTACGCTGCAAAGTTAATGCATTATGTGTGATTGAGATTCACTCAAGAGATACAGTTGATAGGATGTATAAAATGGGTAAGCTTCATATTATTGTATGTCATCCTAGTTCTATGGCTAATTTGCAAAAACCTTGCAAAACTACGAGAATACAGGTAAACGCAAACGCACCATATAAGCGCCCGGTTCGGTGCCGCAAGATTGCGATTTGCGAGCAGTGCAGTTAGATCTGCGTTTACTTTAATAATCATGAGAAGTCAGAATATATTGTATTTTCTCTTTATTCAAATACTTATACCCACTCCCGTGTGGCTTATGGCTAGATAATGTTAAAAATTTTGTATAAGTTTGTTTAGGAACTGAATACAAATTTCTGTCCTTTATAGGTTGCATGAACGTTACTGCGTTTGAGTGGTTCTCCCAGTTGAAGTTCTACTGGGACAGGGAACGAGAAGACTGTTATATAAAACAGACGAACACTAGCATGGTCTACTCGTACGAATACATTGGAAACTCTGGTCGACTGGTCATCACGCCACTCACCGACAGGTTATTTTAGCATTCCTAGAGTACTTAATGAGTATTCCTAGGCCGGTATAAATAGTCAGTACTTAAAATGCGACCCGGTCTCAAGACGCGGTTCGGCTCTGTAATTGGTCCTAATTTTGACAGCCAACCAATCACAGAGTCTCAACCGTGTCTTGAGAGTTAAGACCGAGATGCATCTTGAGTACTGACTATTTATACGGGCCTTAGAGTAGTAATTCATCTACATGGAGCTATTATAAATTTCATCTATATCTTATCTTCAGTTGTAAATACTCTTCTTCACTTTAGGCTAGTATGGATAAGCATGTTTGCTGCCATGATACTATACGAAGTTGTAACTTGTAGCATAGGTACTAATAGCATGAACAATCGATATCGACCATGAGCAATAGACGAATATGCCTCTGCACGTCTATAATCGCTTGTATTGATCCATCATGGCTAAATTGGAGGCAGCTTAAGAAATTAATGAGATATTAATATTTGAAATAAACACTTAGACCCGTATTTTTGGTCAGTACTTAAGATGCGACCCGGTCTCAAGACGCGGTTCGGCTCTGTTATAGGTCCAAATTTTGACAGCCAACCAATCACAGAGCCTGAACCGTGTCTTGAGACTGAGATGCATCTTGAGTACTGACCAAAAATACGGGCCTAAGGCTGGTATAAATAGTCAGTACTCAATATGCATGTCTGTCTCAAGACACGGTTCAGGCTCTGTGATTGGTTGGCTGTCAAAATTTGGACCAAGCACAGAGCCGAACCGCGTCTTGAGACCGGATCGCATCTTAAGTACTGACTATTTATACCAGCCTTAATCTATGCTGTACCCCTACATAGGTTAATAATACTTTTTTTTTTGATGCGCAGGGGTCCAGGTTAATAATACTTACATGTTTACATAATCACAAGTATTATCCGACTTGTTAAATATGGTACGTCATAATGACAGATGTTACATCACGCTGACTACCGCTCTGCACCTGTTCCGAGGCGGCAGTCCGCAGGGCCCGGCCGGGACCGGCAAGACGGAGACGACGAAGGACCTGGGCCGAGCGCTGGGCAGATGGGTCGTCGTCACCAACTGCTCCGACGGCCTCGACTATAAGTCCATGGCTAAATGTTTTTCAGGTTAGAGGAATTTGTTTCTTATGTCTCATTAAAGGTACAATTCCGTGCATCGCGGCTGACGACTGTCGTCGGACGCTCGCGACAATAGTCATTGTATGAAAATGTATGGCACCGCTTCCGAGGCCCGCGACAGACGCGCGCGGCCGACGACTGTCGTAAGCCGCGCGGCCGTCAAGACACGTATGAAATTCAAGACACGGCCGCGCGCGGCTTACGACAGTCGCCTAATTTACACCGCCGCGGAATGGAAATGTCAATTTCATCTCATGACGCTGGAATTCGCTGGAATGCTCGAGCATTTCCGCGGATTCCCGCGTCAGGCATTTAGGCAGTGCCTAATTTATATTTTTTAGGGTTCCGTACCCAAAGGGTAAAAACGGGACCCTATTACTGAGACTTCGATGTCTGTCCGTCTGTCTGTCCGTCTGTCTGTCCGTCTGTCTGTCCGTCTGTCTGTCCCTCTGTCTGTCCCTCTGTCTGTCTCCAGGCTGTATCTCAAAAACGGCTATAGCTAGACTTCTGAAATTTTTACAGATTGTGTATTTTGTTGCCGCTATAACAACAAATACTAAAAACAAAATAAAATTATAAATTCTTCCATACAACAAACGTGTTTTTTTTGCCTTTTTTGATCGATTTCAATAATGGTAAGTATTAGACACTTAATATTTTCACAAATTCCTTGATTGTATGTGTTCTTTAATAATTAATAATAATATTAAAATAAAATAAGAAACTGAGGGGGCTCTCATACAAACAACACGATTTTTTTATCGGTACGGAACCCTTCGACTCGCACTTGGCCGATTATTATTAAGAGAGTAGGCCACTTTATTTTCGCCGCCCCATGTACGTAATCTGTAGGGAATCTATGGACGCTGCCGACTGCCCTTAGGCCGTGGCCTATAACGGCCTTTTTATAAATCCGGGGCTGGGTTTAGCTAACACGATTTAATACAAAATATAAGTGTTGCATAACATCATCTGCAATGTAGTACGCTTATATCACGATCATGGGTACAGACGGTAAAAAGACGCATAAAGTTTTTTATTTCAATAGGAATTGCCCAAAGCGGCTGCTGGGGCTGCTTCGACGAGTTCAACCGAATCAATATCGAGGTGCTGTCGGTCGTGGCGCAGCAGATACTGTCGATACTCCAGGCGCTCTCTCTACACCAGAAACGGTTCACTTTCGAGGGAACCGAAATCAAACTCGAAGCCAACTGTGGTATCTTCATCACTATGAATCCTGGGTTAGTATTTAGTATATTGATCAGTTCTGTGGACGCATTTACAATTTTTGTTTCACTCGGATTTGGCCACGTAACCCGCGTATGTTGGTAGACGTTTAGTCGCGACTTTGCGAGCGTTGGCTAATAACTGCGTATTAAGTTTTCAAATTCGAGTCGAAAGGTTATGCGTGCTTATTTTTTACGATAGTAAGAAAATAAGGTGAGACAGAGCGAGAAGGAACATAATTTGGCCCGTATTTTTGGTCAGTACTCAAGATGCATCTCGGTCCCAAGACACGGTTCAGGCTTTGTGATTGGTTGGCTGTCAAAATTTGGACCAATCACAGAGCCGAACCGCATCTTGAGACCGGGTCGCATCTTAAGTACTGACCAAAAATACGGGCCCAAGACTTTGGCCGTCTTCATTACCTCACTTGTCAATATCCATCAGAGTTTTCTCATTGCCCTATTGTAGTTTAAACTTGTATCTGGTATTTTCAGGTATGCCGGACGAACAGAACTGCCCGATAATCTCAAGTCGATGTTCCGCCCCATAGCGATGTGCGTTCCCGACTCGCTCATTATTGCTGAGAACATTTTCTTCTCAGACGGATTTAATGCTTATAAAGTTAACGCTAAAAAGGTAAACTACAGTTAGTTTCGAGATAAGTACCGAATTTAATGTTAAGGCCCACCGCGTAAAGTTGTGTCAAGCAAAATTTCCTATTAAAAGCTTTGTGTGAACGTTCGTATGAAGATAAACTGAGTCGCCTGTCAGTCAGAAATTTTATATTCGATCGCCTGTGGGCATAGGTCAAAGATTAATTTTGCCTATACAGGTTATTAATTTCGGAAAGAACAAAGGCCATCCGCCTAACATGCTTGGACTATAAAAATCTTATAAAACGTAACTTGATGAAACATCTGTAATTTCAATTGCCTATTTAAATGTAACATAGCACGGCATTCAATATATTTTTAAGAGCTGGGATTTTCAAGTAATTGTGTATTAAGTTTTTAATTTTGAGGTTATAAATATAGTTAATAATAAGCTGTAATAACTATATGAAACACACGTCAGATTTTTTAAAAATAAAAGTAGGAGGCAAACGAGCAAACAGGTCACCTGATAGGAAGCAACTACCGTCGCTCATAGACACTCGCAAAATCGGTATACGCTCTCTTCTCGAAATCCTCAAGAAGAGAGCGTATTTAAGCAGGTCGTATGGGTCCCTATGAATGACAGAATATGCGTTCAATATATAAAAAAAAAACATTATCCTGCGTTAAAAACACAAATTCAATATTCATATTTTTAGAGACGATTATCTTTGTTTTCCCAGCTTCTAAAAATCAACTGTTTTTATTTAATTATAGCATTTTACCTAAACTACATTTTAGTAATAGTTCCACCTAGGTAACAAGAACCTTGATTTTTTAGTCCATTTTGGCCATTGTTCTTTACGCTCTACTCAGCAATCATCGGATGACAAATCACGTGTTTTGTAGGTGTTCACTCTATATCAGTTGGCAAGTCAGCAGCTATCGAAGCAAGAGCACTACGACTTCGGTCTGCGCTCGATGGTAGCGCTGCTGCGGTACGCGGGCACGCAGCGACGCGCGCATCCCAACCTGCCCGAACAGGAGGTCGGTATTTGGTACTTATTACACTGGTTAAATGAAGATAAAATATGCCTATTGGCTTTACTAAGTTTATTGAAAAGTTCGCGGAGCTCGTAGACATTTTTCTATCGTGTCGTAGCTATTGCACTTAAAACAAGAGCGCGATAGCAATATTTTTTGCGAGTCTTAAGGGCTTATTCCACCTTACTTAATTTAGATGTCTTAATTAGGGTCCTAAAAAAGACTAATTAGAAGCTTCTGATTCCACCAATCAGAAGCCTCACTTCTTGCGATTTAGTACGCTATTATTTAGGATCCTAACTTTCTAAATGCAATTTCACTTGACGAAATTTAATTACTTAAATCATAGACATAAATATTACTAGCGTAAGGACCGGGTCAACCGCGCGTTGCAATGATGCCGATTCGTCGGTGTCAAAACACTTCGTTTGACACCGACGTGACTTAGTCGTCTGTGGTCCGCAGAACAAATCGGGTGTGTCATCGTATGTGTATACATTGCCATAAAAATGCCTAGTTGTGTGGTAAAAGGCTGCAAAAATTACGTCAAAAAAGTTAAAAAAGCACATGGAATATCACACAACACAAACTGTTTGTCTAAGTAAAGAAATAATTAATTTATAATTTTACCACCGATGTCCGCCATGGCTACTGTTTTACCGAGTAATGGCGCAACGTCGGTAAAACAGCATTCACACGCGGCCGCTTCATAGCCTGTGTGACTTTGCATGGACGTCATTTTGCATGAATATTATTTTTCTTAGAAAATAGATTTATTTTAAGATTTGCCGTTAGGTATGTGCCATAATCTATGGTATGTGCTTTATAATAGATGTATGGATGAAATGAGGCCACCAGATTTTTTTTTCATAAAACCTCTTAGTTTGTAGCCAAAGTGGCTTATGGCTGGTTTACACGTATAAAGTTGCTAAAATAATTTTTACTTAATTTTAAGTTACAAATTTCATTTATTGGAATATTAAACAAATTTATATTAAACAAATTTCATTTATTGGAATATCAATTTGTAACTAAACATAACCCTCCCTTAACAGTTAAGTAAGAATGAATAAATGCATTTATTTATTTACTTATTTTTGTATGTTAATCAAAAACCCTACGCCTAAATTAATATACTTACATTAATTGTCAATATTTAATATTAAAAAAGTGTGTTTACTGTACGTTCATACAAGGTTACATTGTACGCCTGCATATTGTGTCGCACTACAGTACCCGGCAATAAATATTGCACATCGACCTTTGGAAAGAGACATTCGGCTAATTTCGGTTTCATAGAGCGTTATCTTTGTAGCACACACCTATTTGACATTATGTCAGTCGTTGTTCAAATTCAATAGAGTGCAGTCGCGTCCAGTTCAGAATATATATCTAGAGTTGTTAACACCCCTAAATTTGCTAAAGCTGTAATTTTCCAAACGAATTTTAAATACGTAAACATAATTTGAACACCCTTTTTTATTTTATTTTACCCGAACCTAAAGCCATAACTTATAGAAAATTTGGCGTATTTTATACAAAGAATAATAAAATTGTCAAAAGAAGCAAACCATAATTGTTTTAACAGCTCCTAATATATACCGGACTTTTTGTATTTCGTGCGTAAGAGATAACGCTCTACAAAACCGAAATAAGCCGACTGTCACTTTCCAAAGGTCGATGTGCAATATTTATCGCCGGGTACTGTACGTAGTTCAATCGATTTTTCATAGATGACTCTCTATTTCCTTGTATGAAAAACCTATTAGCAGAATGTTCTAGTAGGCATATCCTTACATATAAATCGATGACTTAAATCAATTTAGACGTCTAAAAGTAACGTGGAATAAGCCCTTTAACGATATAAGATAGTGGTGGGTTAATGGTTGAATTCGTAATCTGTAACCGATCTATTCCTGATTTTTCCTAGCACAATAATTAATTGCGATTTCAGGGAGATAACATTTATAAAGAGATTTTTTATAACAAGTTAATAATTTCTCTTTAAACCTTTTCTTACATTACAATAATACCACGTATATTTCAGATGGTAATCCTAGCCATGCGGGACATGAACGTAGCTCGTCTCACGGCGAAGGATGTGCCGCTGTTCGACGGCATAATGCAGGACATATTCCCCGACGTCGTCATACCCACACTCGACTACGAGGTCCTAGAGACCGCTCTCACTAAGGAGATGAGAGCGGCTGGTCTCCAACCGATACGATTAGCGCTGCTTAAGATCATACAGATATATGAAACAAAGGTACGATGAGATTCAAGTGAAATCTACCCACTATAGTCCGCGCGGAACTAGTTGGCCGCGCCTTAGGTATGTGAGCGGTGGGACGGAGAGGCAGGGGCGCTTGATTTTGACAGTTCTGGCTAATTTAGACAGTCTGCCGATAAAAAGACAATCTAAGGAAATAATATTTAAAGTGCATTAGTTTTTAAAAAACGGAAAGCCGATGTCAATAATTTAGAATATAAAACTGATCAATTGTCTTTAATTTATTAGTTCACGATATCGCGAGATTGGTCGTCACTGTCTAATCTCATGTGCGTTGCGAGCAGCAAGCAACCCGCCCCCTCACCCCTGTCCCTACCTAAGGCGCGGCCAACTAGTTCCGCGCGGACTATAGAAAAATGTCTGACGGCAGACCTAAACCCTTTACAAATAAAAGTGTTTACATAGCAAATTACAATTCAAGGTGTGCTTTATCTGGCACATTGAAAAAATCACAATACAGAAAGACGTCAGCGCGGACCTTGAATACGCTGCGTAAAAATCTGCATTCGTAAAGGGGGAACACTAATGTACTCATTGACTATGAGGTCTTAGATAGATATTCTGTTGATGTTTATGTTCGAATCCCATCTTCAAAAAAATGGTCGGAACTATTGTCAAACCCAGAAGCATTTTTTTTTAGCATTAGCTATTATTTATTTTTCTGTATTGGCTACGTACGATTGTAGGTGTTTCAATAACTATGTGACTAAAAGGTTCTGTGTCACTTTTGATTTAGAATTCTCGTCATTCGAGCGTTATACTGGGCGACACAAATACCGCCAAATCAGTGTCATGGAAGATGCTGGCGGCTGCCTTGACGCGTCTACATGACGAGAATGTTCCCGGGTTTGAGAGAGTCCACGTGTTTCCAATGAACCCTAAAGCTCTGACGCTTGGAGAGTTGTATGGAGAGTATAATTTGTCTACTGGGGAGTGGAAAGATGGGGTGTTGTCGTCGATCATGAGGAGTGCTTGTCAAGGTCAGATATTTTAATGTTTATAATTCAGTTACTTTAGTCCTACATACTTTAGGCACCGCTATTAAGCATCTCTTGATTACATCGTAAGTACTATCAAAGAAATATAAATGAATAATTGATTTATATTCAGATGGCAAACTACGTCATTTGGTCGGTCTATGTGAAGCCCAGTCGACTGATCATGACTAAGGGCTCCCACACATCGAATCCGCATCGCGTCGCAAAAATTTTCAACAAAACACATTCCAAAAATGACATTCCGATGCGATGCGACTTTGCAGTTTTCTGTTAGTGTCTAAACACACCATACCGAAGTTCCGCGGTGGATGTTCGGCATGATTCATGATGTTATATTGTATGCGTTTCACATTGCTGACGTAACCGTCGCGAAACTTCGGCATGGTGTCTTTAGACTTTAGACACTTAAAGCCCCAACATTAACTTGACATGACCCGACTAAATAAGGTAGGTCCACCATTTATTTGCTTAGGAATCAATTTCTGTAATGGTTTTAAATATTTTAGACGAAACACCCGATTTGAAGTGGATAATATTTGACGGTCCAGTGGATGCGATCTGGATCGAGAATCTGAACTCGGTGATGGACGATAACAAGTTACTCACGTTGGTCAACAGCGAACGTATCGCTATGCCTTCGCAGGTATGATTTGTTTTAAGATTTTGAATGAACCGCGTAAACTGAAAAAGGCAACATAGAACGAGATGCAACATAATACATTGTCATTTGTCATGTTCTGACATAACGATACTCGTAATAATAAACGTTAATGCGTTATCTCATAATCTGTTAGCCGCTTTCCGCGGTATCGATGTGAAAACAGCCTCCGATACTATAATATGTGAGGCTACTTCATGATTAAGTTATTGAGAAAATTGGCAGAAATTGGTTCGTAAATATTGTGTGTACGTTAAATACATAAATATTATCTTAAGTATACAATTTTCGTGTCACAATGTTAGTTACCGTACTCCTCCGTAACGGCTTTACTGATTTTCACCAAATTTTATATTATGCACTAGCTGTCCCGGCAAACGTTTCTTTGCCATATTAAGTATAAAAAGTATTTTTTTAATTCGATCGCAGCGCTAATTGTCGGGACCTTCGATCACTAATATACAAGATACACAATCCGCGGCAAAAAACGACCTCACCAAAAGAGCACCAAACTCAACATTCTGGTGCACTTTTGATTTAGTAGTGCTCGAACGCTCCGCCGGGAAACATGCCTCGGTGCGCGTTTAATAATTGTAGAAATCATACGTCTAAAACCAAAAAAAAGGATGGAATTTCATATTTCCGGTAAGTATTAATTTTATCCTAATATATTTCTTACAATTGTATTGTAAATATTGGTATTTCTTTAAGAAATCACCAAAAGACAGTTTTAAAATTAAGTTGTAAATAAATCAACACCAGGTATAAACCATCTCAATTTCGAATACTCATACTAAAGGTACTTATCGTAGTTTATCATGCCCACTTGAAATGTTCGGGTTATAAGCTATGTTTCTGTTCCATTTGATGGAGTCGCTATTACTATTATTTTTTTATTGAGGATTTTTTTCAGGTTTCCTCGAGATCCAGTTAGATGTGGTAATAATATTATGTTCCCATCTTCGATCAAATATAGTTCCCATTAAGGATTTTTTAAGTAGGTTAAAAAGTATGGGCGTTGGGTGATGTGAGTTGTCCTTTGTGGCCTATCGGAAATATACATAAGTGTACATACATGTACACTTATGTATATTTTGGTTAATGATAAAATTAGACATAACATTAGAACAACATAATATTACAAGTAAAAAATAATTACTCCTCACTTTATACATTAAACTTCGGAAAAATAAAAAAATGGACTATTAAAATTATTACAAATTACAATCAACAAAAAAATTTTGAACAGTTCGACTCCACTCATACTTCACTTCGCCCTGTTCCAGCGGCGAATTTCGGTCGTAAAATTGGATTTTTTTTTGGCACTATACAAATTTGAACTTAAATCATATACGCGGAAGGTTGAATTTAGTATGAAGCGTGCATCGGACGTAAAAATTTTATTGCTTTGTAAACACAAATGTTCATTGTTTTATAAAAAGATCTTTAATAATTACTATAATTAAGGTTGATTTTAGATAAATGTATACTTCATTAAACTCTATTACTCGGGGACAGATTTTCGAGAGGTTTTGTATGAGACTGTGTATCTTGTATATTAGTGATCGAAGGTCGGGACAGACTAAAATTAAAATTCGAATTCGAATATTATTTAAAATTTGACACTGCGATGGGAGCCGTCTGTCGGATCCAATGTAAAACATTCCAAAATCAACAACTACTAATAAATTCAAAATTAATTAAAAAAACATTGTCTAGCGGACAAAATTGTGAATCTAAACCATTCCCAGATCCCCTTGAACACACACAAAAAATTTCATCAAAATCGGTCCAGTCGTTTGAGAGAAGTTCAGTGACATACACACTCACACAAGAATTATATATATTAAGATATTCAGTAGGTCTGAGAATCGGCTACTGGCTACTTTTTATATTGATAAGTGCATTTGTTGAATAAATAGTAGTAAATTATTACAACCTGAGACTGACGGCGACCATTGTTTGGGCGACGAGATAGCGATGCACAGTGTGATAAAAACCTCGATTTTGTTTCACATCGTTTTTCTTTCAAAATACTATACCGGTAAAACATGCCAACTTTGCCACATAAGATAACTTTGCCCTAAGATCCATTCTTAAGCAAATCTTTGATGTGCGGAGGTATTTTAATATTATGGTAATATTTGTTCAATTTGGCGGAAAATAGGTTATACTCGTATGACTGATAACATTGACAATACCCCGTAGTGCTAACTTTATTCAGTAACTTGTTGGAACTTCTGAAAAACGAGACGTATTTTTAACCGACTTCCAAAAAGGAGGAGGTTATATTATGTTCGTCTGTATATTTTTTTTTGTATGCTCAACCATAACTTCGCCGTTTGTGGACCGATTTTCATGATTCTTTTGTTTTGTACAGGGTTGAATCCGAATTTGGTACCATGTTCACAAAAGTGGTGATCTATCACACACACAATCGGTACAAAAAGTCGGTACCAGCAGTACCAAAAGTTTCAGATATTCTGACATTACTGAACTCACGATTAAATTAGGTGGTACCGACTTCAAAATAATAAAGACTGTAGTATGCACAGAAATAGTTGAGATTTAGATGAATTCTGAAAAAGGCACTATTATAGAGTAGGAGTTATTTAATACTTTTTAGTTCATATTACTATTGTTTTTACCTTGGAAGTCGGTTTTAATTTTTTTGTTAAAAATAATAATTGCGGGCAAATTGTGGTGCAGATTTGTGTGTAAATTGTGCGTGATGGTAAAACCATAGGTTAGTTTGCTTTTGATATATTATTATAAAATAATATCTATAGAGTATTATAGTGATAAAGTAATTAATCAGGGAATTATATAATAAAACTTATGATGGTGGGCAAACTAACCCAGCAGTGTTCCGATCATCGATTGATGTCAAATCGGTCATTTTTAAATACTTTACTAAAAATCGATGTAATTTTTTATTACTGTATACCTTGCTCAGCCAGCCAAATACTATAATGATGATAATGGGTTTATAAATAAACAGAAGCAATTTAATATTTATAATATATTCCTGATAATAATGTAAAAGATGATTAAGTAATTTTATAGATATGTGGCAGCCCTAGTACTCTTACAGACCAAAATGCAAATTGTATGGAAAAGGAAAAAAATGTAAGTTTAACATTGCCCAGTCAATTAAGTAGGATATTATTCGCGATATCGTTTAAATGTTTATAGTAAACGCCATCTTTTCCAAAATTCTTTCACTGGATTTTGATGCCACCTGCGCAAAGTTCATATTTACGTCAAAATCAAGGTGGGCAATGTTGGCTACAAGTCCAGGTAACTTTACCCGGCATGAAAATCAATCATAAATAGAATTAAATGAACAGAAGTAATGTTTTTGACATTCCTACACCTGCACATGATGCCTTGTAGTTGCAGAGGGCAAAAAAAAACTTACACTTCTATACATTTTTTTTACAAGAATTAAAATTATTCGAAAAAAGCGGGCAAAGTTGGCATGTTTCGCGGTAGTTGATAGCTATATAAACATTAGAGTAAAACTCCGAGATCGATATTCTTTGTAGTTATTTTTTTAAAGAGTGTCAAATTTGGCGTTTTTCCGGGTCAAAAATTTGCATAAAAATTAATTAAAAAAAAACTAATCAAGTAACATTAATTTTGTTTATACCAATTGAACAAGCACTTAATACTTTACTTTTTCTCCAAATTTGGTTAACCTACTGTGATCAAGTAGGAAGATATTTATTTATTTAATAATTTTAGTTTTTCATTTTTAATTTCGGGATTAGATCGAGTTATAAAAAGTTTTAAGCATGAAACGATAGTGTGAGTAATCCTTTATCAATGTTATTAAAAATCACACTCTAATAACCTCTGTGTCAGATGTTATATCCAATTTAAATTTTTTTAAATAAAAATTCGGATTTTTTTGTACCTAGGGTTGTCACTAAAGTTGATTTTTTATTTTCCCCGACTACATCAGAAGGTGATAACTGATTAGATACTCTTTGGGCATATAAAATCATTAGTTTACGTTATATTTTTTCACTTTTTAGATTTTTCTTCCAATCGCGAAATTAAAAATGAAAAACTAAAATTATTAAATAAATAAATATCTCCCCACTTGATCACAGTAGGTTAACCAAATTTAGCGAAAAAGTAAAGTAAAGTACACACACCGGCAAAATTAGCGGAACATAAGTAAAAAGGCGCCACAACTTGAATTCAAGTGAGTCGGGCTGTGTGAAATCCTTTTTTATAGTTTCTAAGCTCATTTAAGAAATAAAATATTGAACAAAACTGGCAAGTTGACAGATTTTTATTGCAATTATGCCCTACTAAGTGTTTTTCGATGATTGACGTTGTAAGTGTTTCTGATAAGAATGGCGTTTTTAGCGGGGTGCAAGGCATGCCAGCTCATTTGATTGTTTGGTTTTTGGAAGAACACATTGCTTAGATACAAAATTAGTGGATTTTCCAGCATCTACGGCAGCTAGAGCTGTAACCACGATAGAGAAAGGTCACACCTACCGTTCGGTCAGTCAGGCCTTAGGTGTGTCGGCTTTCGTGGTCCATCGTAACTTTCAACGCTACAGAGAGACTGGATCTTACGTTCGGAGACGAGAACAAGGCATATATCGGGTGGCAAAGGTTCAGGATAACCGTTTTGTAAGGGTACAAGCCTTAAGAAATCGACCTTAAACTGCTTTGCAGAGATGAAACCTATAGGAACAGGTCCGAGATGTACCTGTAAGTGATTGTACAGTAAGAAGAAGACTCAAAGAAGTTAAATTAAACTCAAAGGTGCCAGTAAGGGCACCAAAACTTGAGACCGGGCACCAAAGAGCCAGGCTAAGATTTGCGCGTGAACATCAAAATTTGACAAGTGAGTGAAATCGTGTGCTGTACAGTGATGGGAGCAAATTCTGTGTAAATTTTATTGACAGGCGATAAAGAATGTGGATGATTTATCCACAATTTTTTTTCCACATTCCTTACGATTTGTAAGGAACGCTATAGACCATCAAACTTAACGGAAACAGTGGTATATCATGCAGGCTTCGTAATGGTTTGGGGTTGCATATGATTTGGAGCCCGCACAGAGCTGATGATGATGATGTCCATAGAGTAAAAAAATCGGGCATTATGACCTAAATGATGCTAGCGTAGCCCAGGTGGAGAGGTCAGCACGGTCTACGGATGTGGAACCGATTGAGAACGTGTGGCACATCAATGGGTGAACGGTACGAATTAAAACTCCAGCTCCAAAATGTGTTCAGGAGCTCGAGTTGGCGCTACTGGAGGAGTAGAAGAATATCCCACAGGAAATGATTGACAATCAAAATGCAAGCATGTAATGGCGTATCCAGACTCTCTTCAGATCCATAGAAGGCATTACACGCTGTTAACATGGCATTTCTTAAGTAAAAATGAAGAATTTAACTTAAAAACTTACTACTGAAATTTCAAAGATTTTTCTTAATTTTAGATTTTTGCAGATTTTTTTAATTTTACACGTTTTTATGCCCTAAATTTATATTATAAGTTTTATTTTTTAATCATCAATTATTAAATTAATAAATAAATATATAAAAAACAGCGATTAATTTTCAAAAAAAATAAAATTTTATTATGTTCCGCTAATTTTGCCGGTGTGTATATTAAGTGCTTGTTCAAATGGTATGAATAAAATTAATGTTACTTGATAAGTTTTTTTAAATTAATTTTTATGCAAATTTTTGACCCGGAAAAAAGGCAACTTACACACTCTATAAAAAAAAACTACAAAGAATATCGATCTCGGAGTTTCACTCTAATGTTTATATAGCTATCAACTATAGTATTTTGAAAGAAAAACGCGGTGAAACAAAATCGGAGTTTTTATCACACTGTGCGATGGACGTTGCCATGGTGACCAAATTATTTAGTCACTTCAATAAAATAAGAGCGAAATACTTTAAATGGCAAAAAAACGTTTGCCGGGACAGCTAGTAATAAGCTAATATTTTGCCTTTTGATGAACGGTATACCTAATCAGTATATCCGCCGTCTCATTAATTATACGTCTCCTATGAAAATTATTTCAGGTATCGCTCCTGATAGAGACGCTGGACCTGGCTGTGGCGTCGCCGGCGACGGTGTCTCGCAACGGCATCGTCTACAACGACTACAGCGACTGGGGCTGGTGGCCCTACGTCAACTCCTGGCTGGAGACCGTTGAAGATGTGGAGTATCGAGAAATGGTGAGTGGAACTTCAACACTCAAGGCAAAATAACATTTGTTGATGATAACTTTAATGACTAGAAAAGTCTTATTCTTGAAACACGTATAAGCCACGATGCTGTGGTATTAGCAAACAATGACACGGTATGAGTAAGGGACCTATCAGACAGAGAGCGGTCACGCGGTCGAACGTTGAAGCGGTCAGTTTTGCGTTCTTTGCGTTGTATTACGTAACGCAGCCTATGCTCACATAGGGGGCGTTCTGGCCGCGTCAGAATTGCTCCTGTGTGAATTATTATAAATAACGACAGAGTCAACAAATGGACGTTTTAATTCACATTTGTATTACATATTAACCGTCATAAATCTTATTGTCACTACTCACTACACCACTTGTTAATCAGCTCCGACGCCACTTCACCAACATCCTGACGCCGGTGCTAGAGTTGAAGCGACTGCAGCTGGGGGAGGGGTCGAGCGTGCGTGGGCAGGAGCTGAGCGGTGTGCGAGCGCTGTGTCGCCTGCTGGACGGCCCCGCCCCCTCCGCCGACAATGACGACAATGAGAGCTTTTCCAAGATGAAGTTTCTGTTCGCGTGAGTTGAAACATTGTTATACAAGGTGCGGCGTCATTTCAACAAAATGTTGACGCCGGTGCTTGAGTTGAAGCGACTGCAGCTGGGGGAGGGGTCGAGCGTGCACGGGCAGGAGCTGAGCGGTGTGCGAGCGCTGTGTCGCCTGCTGGACGGCCCCGCCCCCTCCGCCGACAATGACGACAATGAGAGCTTTTCCAAGATGAAGTTTCTGTTCGCGTGAGTTGAAACATTGTTATACAAGGTGCGGCGTCATTTCAACAAAATGTTGACGCCGGTGCTTGAGTTGAAGCGACTGCAGCTGGGGGAGGGGTCGAGCGTGCACGGGCAGGAGCTGAGCGGTGTGCGAGCGCTGTGTCGCCTGCTGGACGGCCCCGCCCCCTCCGCCGACAATGACGACAATGAGAGCTTTTCCAAGATGAAGTTTCTGTTCGCGTGAGTTGAAACATTGTTATACAAGGTGCGGCGTCATTTCAACAAAATGTTGACGCCGGTGCTTGAGTTGAAGCGACTGCAGCTGGGGG
The DNA here is from genome assembly GCA_937595015.1 of Polyommatus icarus. Classification (NCBI taxonomy): domain Eukaryota; kingdom Metazoa; phylum Arthropoda; class Insecta; order Lepidoptera; family Lycaenidae; genus Polyommatus; species Polyommatus icarus. The sequence goes on from OW569324.1 coordinate 15,458,755, forward strand.
AGGGGTCGAGCGTGCGCGGGCAGGAGCTGAGCGGTGTGCGAGCGCTGTGTCGCCTGCTGGACGGCCCCGCCCCCTCCGCCGACAATGACGACAATGAGAGCTTTTCCAAGATGAAGTTTCTGTTCGCGTGAGTTGAAACATTGTTATACAAGGTGCGGCGTCATTTCAACAAAATGTTGACGCCGGTGCTTGAGTTGAAGCGACTGCAGCTGGGGGAGGGGTCGAGCGTGCGCGGGCAGGAGCTGAGCGGTGTGCGAGCGCTGTGTCGCCTGCTGGACGGCCCCGCCCCCTCCTTCGACAATGACGACAACGAGGGCTTCTCCAAGATGAAGTTTCTGTTTGCGTGAGTTAATAATACTACACTATAGCTAAGCGGTGATATCGAAACATATATAACATATTATGGAAATATATTCCATATTATTTGCTATTTGCAGCTATTTGCTATGGAAAGTGAAGTGTCGCGTCGCTCCGCTGCAGCGTAACGTAAGCTACAGTTTAGGGAGGGTTTCCCAAAATTGAAGTTTAAGTTTATGTACGTTATTAGTTATTATTGCATACATGTCGAGAATGTATCTTTGTGATGAGATTTTGCAGTGATTTGAAAAAGGTATTGCATAATCGAAAGTATGAAGCGATACCAGAGATCATGAGAAGATAACGCGATATTATTAATGCTGATCGCACATAATTGTCAGTCAGCACAGTACGCGCCGAACGCACCGCATAGTAAACGCAGTGCGGCACGTACGGTGTGGCCGAATGTGCGAGGTTTTACATAATTTCATACAACGATTTCTAAAGTAGCCCGCAAACGATCAAATTGTCTGTCAAATTTTACGTGTTTTTCAAACAGTTTGATTGTGTACACTGTACAGCTTTGTTTGAAGCGTTTGTCAAACAAACTACGCGTTTGACGTAATTGAAGAAAATTTGAATTACGTAGCGTTTGACAAACGTGTTTGAACGAGTTCCGCTGTGTTTGTCAAACAAAATCTCATGATCTCAAACCGATTCTAGCTAAATTGTTTGACAAACGTGTTTGGCGCATGTTTGATCGTCTGCGCTGCTGTTTGATGAAAACGTAAATTACATCAAATATGTTTGTCAAACTTTGATCGTTTGCGGGGTACTTAAAATGCAGCGCGTACGGCGTGTGCTTACTTGTGAAACATAATGGATATTCTTGCAGAATGATCTGGTCAGTGTGCGCGACGCTAAACGAGGAGTCGCGGAGGAAGATAGATGCGTGGATACGCGAGCACGAGGGCGTGTTCCCGCTCAAGGACACCGTGTACGACTACTTTGTTGACGAGCGGCTGAGGCAGTTCAGACTCTGGGAGGACAAACTGCCTGATGACTGGAGATTCAATCCAACGTATAACTCATACATTTATATTTGCATCGTAGCAGTGTCATATATATTTTATGGTTTGTATGCGAATTTTAAGTGGACTGTATCTAAAATTTTAAAGGCTATAACTATGAATTGTTAGCGCATCACAAGTTAACCTCTGTGGCGTAAAAAATACACGCAGGTATAATATAACAATTTGAGACCTTACCTTGAGGTTCCGAGGATTTTGGCGTGAAGACCGTATGATGTGCTAGGCCACGGGTCACCAATTAGTTTCGCTCGGGAGTCGGGGTCCATTTTAAGGAATGAAATGACCTACGCGGTCCGCACATTTTATAAAAAAAAAAAAATTTAAACAAAGATAATTACAGAAATTACAAAGGTTATTCATTTATGTATATCAACGAGAAAAGTGAAAATTTTTGTTGCTAATAATTATCTGTCTGAATTTTGAATTGAAGTTTGTGCAAGAACGAAGTTCGTCTTCGAAAATGTTTGGTCAGTGGTGCGGACCACTGACCAAACATTTTCGTTGTTGTCCGGATCGTCGACCCATTTACACAATGGGTCGGCGGTCCGGATGCGGACCGCGGTCCGCCATTTGCAAATTGCGCCATTAAGGTGATCGCACATTTATGAGCACATTTACAGAAATGAAATCCAAAACACTCACAGAAGCATTATATATATTAAGATTGTGTGATTTTCGCACATTCGTCCGTACCGTACGCGCCGCGTGCTGACAAATATATGCGGTCAGCTTAAATATTATAATTTATGACACATTTACCCTTTATTAGCCTTAATTATTAAAAAAAATGTTCATTTGACGTGTTATGTCAACAGTACGGGGTTCCACTCGATCCTGGTGCCGACGGTGGAACAGGTGCGCGTGGCTCACGTGTGCGCGCGGCAGCTGCGTGCCGGCCGCGCCGTGCTGCTGGGTGGAGCAGCTGGCTGCGGCAAGACTAGCCTGCTGCGCGCCGCCCTGCAGCGACTGGACCCTGAAAAGTTAGTGACTATATATTGGCTTATACTATTCTGAAGCACTCTTGCTCGCTTTTAAGCCTGTGATTCCTTGGGGAGTTGTGCAACGCGTGTAGTTAAATTTATATGTGTATTATACACTTGTGTTGCGTATCTCTGTTTAAGAATGCCAACTGCCCAGGAATATTGAAGAGAAGAATCTTTCCTAGTAAATTTTAGATTTATCAGTTCATAAGCAAGAGTTATCGAATTAGCTGGACTTATCTATTTAGAATCTAGATGGCTGCAACAAAATATTATGTGCTTTACATATTGTCTAAAACTTTTTAAATACCTACTCAAATATTAAGTTATTTGTAGGTACAGCGTTCAAGTGATCAATGTGTCCGCGCAGACCACTGCTGCCAACGTCCAAGATATTATAGAAACTCGGCTAGAAAAGAGAACCAAAGGAAATTATGTGCCCGCTGGCGGTAAATTTAAAAATTTTATTTTTCTTAATATACAATCTGCTTGAAAATTTTGATATTGATGATAGCTGCTACTTTTATCAACGATATTCGGAGCGTGCGAAGTAGGTGGAGGGGGTAAAGAAAGCGATTGCCGTGCTTGCCGCGGCAAAAAAATGCAACCAAAAGGGCTCAGCTAATAGTCAAACAAACTTGTCAAACTTGTTTTGAAATTTTTAGAAATTGGTCAAAAATAACAGCAGAAATAGGTAGTCAGTAAATCCACTTGGAAATTAGATCAGATATAAATGGATAGCTGCTGTAAAAATGAAAAAGTATGTGATTCGATATACCTAACCTAAAATTGCATTATCAGTCAAGTTAATTTTATTTGAGTTGCATTTTGTAAATATATTAATTGAGTACCTAACTATTATTTTAGTGTTGATGAATGATGGATCACCATGGTCTCCAAAACCCGAACAAAACTTGCAGTGATAGTATCATAGAATATTTCATTTCAATCCAAAGTATCAGGTGGAAGAAATAGTGACTCACAACATCTGGTTTAACTGATCTTTTAGAAGCTGGAGATAGAATTTGAATGAAAAAGGTTTTTCAAGTAAGCAAGTTTTAGATGAAAGGGGTAAAAAAGTTAAAATTATTATGCCCCCATTTTGAGCAAAACAAGACGAAGGGAAACCGAAAGGACTTATGATATTGCTCGAGTAAGAATCCATATTGAAACAATGATATTCTATGTTACTTTTTTAGAAACTCATTGATTGAAAGTGTATTAATGCAAAGACTCAGAAACATGAAGAATGTTTGCAGTGTTTTAGTAAATTTATAGACTCCGATTTTCTTCAAGAGTATTAATGTTGTAAAAAATAAATAAAAACAAGATTTTTCAAAACATTACATTTATTTTTTCAAGTATAAAGCTTTTTTTTTCAATTGCTCGTATTTTTGTTTGTTATTTTTGTTTGTTACTGATAAAAGCAGCAATATGTTTGCACTTGTCGCTCTGGTTATAAACGCAGCTGCATTTTACTCCAGAAACAACCCGATCATTATTATCTATCTGCAGATAGATCTGCAGAAAGCAAGTCTAAACATTTTTATTCATTCTTACAGATATCTGTAAGAATGAATAAAAATGTTTAGACTTGCTTTATCCAAATGTTTAGTTACGTTTTTTGGTTGGTTGAGACGTTTGAACTTGTTTTATAGGGTGCTAAAGTCACCTTGGCCCGTATTATATAACATTGTCAATTGCCATTAGTTCTTCTACATCCCTTACATGTCCTGCTAACACAAATTTATTTCCTTTTAGCATAGATTGGGCCTTGAAACTTAATGAGTGTTTTACACTCTCAAAGCCAGTTTTTTATGATTATATTCATTTTCCACAAGTAGTTTTTAACTAAATATAACCCAAAATATACCATTAATTATTGTTCTAAATATATTTTATTTGCTATATTAAATAATATAGCAAATAAAATACTGACGTGCACGATCCGAATAAGGAAATGAAACGTGGCATAATATCTGTAATTTGTTCGAGTGTCATCTTTAAGTTTACATTTATGTTATGCACTGACCTCCATTATACAAGTACGCTAGACCTATGATACCGTTTGAAATGACAGCTATTTTTTATGCCTATATGAAGCGGAATCAGTGCCCCCAATGCGGGGGAAGTGAACTAAATCTGTTGTAAATATGACGTTTAAAAGTCGCCATATTGGCACTGATAGCAGTAGTGGGAGTACTTGGAACTAATACTAGTTTCTACCACCGTAGTGATTATATTCTCTTTGGTTTCTACTGTTCAATAGCGATTGAGCGGCCATTTGCAAGTCCCGTCAGATTTAGTTCTTTACATAGAGATAATTTTCTGATATCTGTGGTTCTTTAATCTCTTCCCCCGCATTGGGGGCGTTGATTCCGCTTCAAATAGGCACAAAAAATAGCTGGGTATCTTATGTCCAGCGTACTTGTAAAATGGAGGTCAATAATGTTAAGCAATTAGGATTGAAACGGAGTACAAGTAAATATTTTATTTTTAATCAGGTAAGAAGATGATCGCTTTCATGGACGATATTAATATGCCGGTACGCGATGAGTATGGTTCTCAGCCGCCCTTAGAACTACTGAGGCTGTGGTTCGACTATGGATACTGGTTCGACCGGCAAAAGCAGTGGAAGAAAAATGTTAAGGTAAAACTGTGTTTAACGCCTATGTGAGAGAGAAAGATTTTAATTATTTAAAGGTGTAGTTTAGTAATACGAGTACGTTACTTGTGTAGGGAATGGTGGTGTGCGGTTCAGCGGGTGCCCCGGGCGGCGCGCGCGGTCCTCTACCGGCGCGGCTACTGTCGCGCTTCCACGCCCTTTACATCCCACCCCCAGACCACGCCCAACTCACACGCATATACGGCACCATGCTCGCACAACATCTGGCGGATTTCGACGAGGAGACCAAAGCTGTTGGTTAGTTTTGATGGTTAAGCCAGCAAATATGTAGTAGGTGGATGCTACCCAGTTGGCAGTTACACTAGACCTATCGCTAACTCACACGCATATTATACGACTCTTAGGGCCTGTTTCACCGCTTCCTGATAAGGCTATCCACCACTTAATTTGACAGATGGAGTCTGGAAAATCTGTCAAATAACCCTATCTGGCACCTTATCAGGAAGCGGTGAAACAGGCCATTAGTATCGCACAACATCTCGCGGATTTCGAGGAGGAAACGAAGTATGTTGGCTAGTGTATCGACACTAGCCAACAGACTTCGTTTCCTCCTCGGATTTAAAAGCCAACAAATATATTGTAGTAGGTGAACGCTAGCCAGTCATACTAGAGCTATTGCTAACTCACACGCATATACGGCAACATGCTCGCATAACATTGCGATCTTCTTATTTGCTATAGGTATGGTTAATGGTTATAGTAATTCGTTATTTTATTTTCAGGAAAAGTAGTGTTAGCAGCTACCATAGATATGTTTGACAACATCGTCGCCAAACTTTTGCCCACTCCCAGCAAGATGCATTATCTGTTTAATCTCAGAGACATGTCCAAAATATTTCAGGTAATTATTATGCAATATACATCTTTATATTTTACAGTTTACATACCTAATACATTATTGAAAAAAATGTTGCTTGATACAATATTTTTATTATTGTTTTGTAACAGGGCTTACTTCGAAGTAACAAGGACTACCAGAACACTAAGCCACGCTTCCTGCGTCTGTGGATTCACGAGTGTTTTAGAGTCTTCTCTGACCGGCTTATCGATGACAAGTGAGTACTTAAATTAATTGGAATAACTATAATTTTTTGAATGGTAAGCAGTATAAATACCTAATATTATTAGGTATCTATTACTTGCCATCCAATTTGAAAATTAATAATTTGAAAGTAAGGGGAACGATTAGTTCAACTAAATAGACAGATCCATGATATTTGACCAACTTTTACTACCCTATACCTACCCTATAATATGGGTATGTTTAGCATTAAAGAGCAAAACAATTGTCAGAATACAAAGATCTGAAGTTATCCTTTGACTAGTCTGAAGTTCGTTATATTGTTTTATCTGCAGGGATCGCGATTGGTTCATGAACCAGATCAGCGAGATGCTTGGCAAACACTTCGAGCTGACGTTCCACTCGTTATGCCCGACCAAGAGCCCGCCGATATTCGGACACTTCCTCAACCCCTACGAGATATATGAGGACATACAGGACCCTAAGGTGCTGAGAAAGTGAGTCTCAAGTGTTTAAACAGCTAGGTTTTTTTTTAATTTATAAAATTCGGGGCCGTCTATGGGCTGTTCGCCTATATCCTTTAAAAAAAAAACAGCAGCTAGGTTGGGAAACAGGTAGAAATTAGTTTATTCCCTATCGATACTTGTCTCTTTCACTGGCACTCAAAAATATGGCTATCGCGCTGTTATTGCGTACATACACTAACAGGTACGAGATGGCAATAATTAATTGTGTGCGTGAGAAAGAGACAAAGACTGTTGAATGGCCAAAACTACTCCGACATCGTAGCGTAGCATAGTTCCCATATTCAAAAGACTCCTCTTTATCTCCTTTAGAGCGATAAATATAATATTGCGATAGTTTAATTAAGTTGCATTAAAACAAGATTAATCTACCAATGGTGTAAGTCACAGGTCATCTTTTGCATAACAATATCCTATTGCATTTATTATAGATACATAGAGAACCAGTTAGAGGAGTACAACAGTAGCCCAGGTGTGGTCAAGATGCAGCTGGTGTTGTTCAGCGACGCCATAGAGAACGTGTGCCGCATCGCGCGCGTGCTCTCACAGCCGAGAGGCAACGTGCTCAACATGGGCATAGGTAAATAATACGGTTTATTCTAAAAATCAGTAACAGAGTAGATAGAACTAAGGAGTATCTCGACTTCAAACAAACGGGCGAATATACGCGAGTTGGGCGCGACTGTCACTTTCAACATGTTTCGCAATGCTGAGTATTGAGTAGGTAATGCATTAGTAGAGATAAACTACGATAACATGGCGCGCCCCTCCAAAATTCAAAACGTTTGAAGTGCGTTGTCTTGCGCGGTCGGCTAGTTATGATTAGTTGACCAACAAATCTTGGTAATAAGTGACATTAAGTGAAATATTACGAGTGCGTTGATTGGTTGAATACTTACTGCATACAAACTCTTTCATAAGGATGTGACTACACACATTGAAACAGTAATTTGGAGGGGCGTGCCATGTTATCGTAGTTTATACAACGATGCGCGCCGGCCGCCGGCCGATATGATTTCGAGATCTCTTCTGAGTCTGCCTACTCGTAGTTCTGTTTACTCTGGCACAAATTAGTAACAGCTAGTATGTCAGATATAATACGTACTTATATAATCCCAAGTCGATATAGCCTCTTCGCGCCAAGAAAACAATACATAATGCCAGATGTAATACGTACTTATGTCAAAATGTGGTACTCATATAAGTGATATAAGTAATTAAAACAAGGCGAATGCCCGCATACGCAAATTCTGACTCAGTTACTACGTATTTTTTTTCTCGATGGTTTAAGTAGCTATTAGTTTAAGCTCTGGACATTAATTCCTTACTTATTAAAAGTGCGTCCCTTGCAATACTTCATTGAGCAAGCGGAGCTGCAAACAAAAGTTTGTCCATTGATATAGTGAAATGAATTTGTTTGTCCCAGGGGGCTCGGGTCGTCAAAGTTTGACTCGTCTGGCGTCGTACATTTGCGAGAGTAACTCGTTCCAAGTCGTCGTCACCAAGACTTACGGCGTTAAAGACTTCAGAGAGGACCTTAAGGTGCGTACATGCATTTACATACTTTGCTGAAAATAGTGTATATTATTGTGTTAATATTTTTTTAAACCTTAGCTCTTTTTGGGTATCGTAGAAAGCCTCTGTCAGTCTTGCTATTTTCTTTGCAATTCCTTCAATTTAAATTATTATTTAGGAGTATCGTTAAACATACTTAAGTTTTCAATAATGTTTTAGATATATCGGAACAGAAATAACAGAATAAAATACAAAAATATTAATTTGGTAAAAAACATAAAAATAACTTAAAAGAAATGACAAAATTAAGTACATAATATTTCCCTAAATTGATTCTCATTCAGCATAATATTATGTTACGTGAAAGCAACGCTGATTTTTGATGTTTATACTATCATTAAATCAATATTTAAACCTACAGAAAGTGTATACGGCGTGTGGTGTGGACAACAAGAAGACGACGTTCATATTCAGCGATACGCAGATCGCCGACGAGACGTTCACAGAGATCATCAACAACCTGCTCGGCACGGGGGAGATTACTAACCTGTATAAACCTGATGAGTTTGAAGAAGTGAGTACCTTAGTCTGTAAGGTATTCATAATAATATGGGCCAAAATGCCTGAATTAAATAATAAGCAAGCGTCGTATATTATGTTAGTGACAAAACGTAATATTTATGGACACAAGCGCGCGCGCGCATCGCGCACGTTCACACGCACCCGCACACCCACACATGCACCCACACACGCATTCACGCATACGCTCACACGCATCCGTACCCGCACCCACACGTACAAGAACACGCACCGTACCCGCGCACACGCACCCGCACATGTAGACACGTAACCGCACACGCAACAACGCAACATATTTTATCTGACAATTCAGACACTGCCTAGTTTGCCTATTACAGTCGGGGCATTTTAATAGGCCACATTTGACATCTGTCAGATTAATTTCCATAGTGAGGTAAGCTGCGTAAAAACATCGACCAAAACAAATGAATCGATACGGACTTGAAATAAAATATTAGATTTTTATACGTTATTTGTTAAACCAAAAACAAAATCCTGTCCCATTATTACTTTAATTCAAGGAGCAAAATAAGACAAGTACATAATTTACAAAAAAAATGCATTTATTCCCTTGAATTATAATAAATGTTAAATTTAGTATTATCATTATTCATTTCACATAAATACGTGTTACTTTTCACAACGTGGTTATTACTTTATGGGGATATTTCGTTACAAGTAATCAATGCATCGCATATGCATCGATACTATTTATTTGCTTTCGATTTTTAGAGTAACATCCCTAGAGTTTAAAAAGAAAAAAGGTCAGCTGACGTAACATTGTATCGACGTGCAATAGGCTACTTGACCTAATTTTTTTCTTCATGCTAATCGCTTCATAATCATTCATTTTTACAAAAACAACTAATATTTTAATATTTTACACAGTAGAAACCCATAAAAATGTTTATTGAAAAATATGCCTCTTAAATGGCGCCGAAAACACTGTCCGCCATAGTGTGACGTCATACGCTTTGTATTTTAAACTCTCTTTATTGAAATTTTTTTAATGTGCTAAATGTACGAGTCTAAAAGTGCCCAAAAATTATAAAATAATTATATAAGAAATTAGAAATCATTTGTAATGTTGAAAACTTTTGGAGAAAAGTTTTGGCCATTTCATTTCCCGTCTACAATAAATGGAGATAATATATATAAAACTGATGTTTTATTTGAATTATTCAAGAAAATATATAATAGGCTTATTCTTATTATTTATGTACAAATAAACTTACATATAGCGAGCGCGAAAAATAAAAGATATTAAATTAGTATGAGGATGACGTCACATCCAAATCGGAAGTACCGCAAAAGCGTTTTCGTCAGTACAATTCCTATTTTCATAAAATCATAGTTTCAAATCGACTTTATTTATCAATCATAAGCTTTTATTTGATAATAAGGGTGAAATACGGTTTCTTAGGCCAAGTTCTACTAGAAATATGCATTTGTTCAATGAAATTGAATATAGGTCAAGTAGCCTATTGTTAAGATCAGAATTTGTTTATTACGTTTAGAATTGTTTATCAGTAAAAGCAAATCGTTAAATAATTCGTATCGGTCATATTTACAATAAATATGTAATCGTAATTGAAAAAAGTTAATCAATTGTGCAGTTATAACAAAACAAAAATTTTTATTTTTTATGCACGTCGCTACAAGGTTACGTTGTGCAATTTTGATGAACTGTCAAATGTGGCCTATTAAAATGCCTCGACTATAGTCAATTTAAGTCTTTCTTAACCGACTTCCAAAAAACGAGGAGGTTATATGTTCGGCTGTGGATATATTTTTTTTATTTTTTTATTTTTGTATGTTCAACGATTACTCCGCCGTTTGTGAACCGATTTTCGAAATTTTTATTTTTTTGTATTAGGTTTCACTCCAATTTGGTCCCATTTTCACAAAGGTGGTGACCTGATGATGGGATCCATGAGTAATCGAGGGAACTCCTCGAAATTTATATGGAAACATATGGTGATTTTGGTTTTATGTGAAGTGTACTAAGAATACGCTACCAAAAAGTCAAATATTGGGTCAAGGTATACCATGGTTTCGATGATGCTGAGAGAACTCCTGATTCCTTATAGATACACGTTTGGGAGTTTCGGCGTTGTTTTAAGAACAGAAAGCATAAACTACTATGCAATTCATATTCATCATCATAATCATCATCATCATCATCGTCATCATCATCATTACCACGTCGTGTTAAGGCCACCAATGTCTCATGGCACAGAATAGATAATAGTACAAGGTATGGATATACTAATAATAATAATTATGTACTGTATAACAATTAACAACACCTGTTTGTTTTCAATACACGGCGGTCGGCGTCGCCGCCCAGCGCCGCCGCGCGGCGCGTGACGGCAAAAGACAGAATATCGAATACTTTACTAACTACTTTATATACAGATCGAATACTTTACTACTTTATAAAATTTTAATAGACAAATAGAATTAAAATAAAGTTATTTTAAAAATAGCATTTAAACAAAACAAAGTCATTAAGTGTCTTTTTAATTAGTTATACTTATTAATCGATAGATGGTGCACTAAGTACCTATCGATTTGAATTCTTGATAACAAGAACATCTGTCAATAATAATTATGATAATATTAAATATTATGCTACGCTACATCCTATGCAAGTTTGTACAATTTTTTATCTGATAGATCCTTCGATCGTGGAAAAACGAGACACAATAGCCTTTCTATTGTTATCGCAATCGCCGGTGACCGCTTCGGGCTTGAAGTATTAAAATTGTTAAATTACTTAGCACAATATGTTCACTTCACTGACAATATTATATTATTTTGTGAGTGTGAGTTGTGACTCTTAACAAATTGTAATAAGATACGTAAAATATACGCGAAGCTTTATCTACTAGTGTAACTAAAAAGAGTGAAATTATTATTATTTTTAACAAAAAATTAAAACCGACTTCCAAGGTAAAAACAATAATAACATTAATATGAACTAAAAAGTATTAAATAATTTTTACTATCTATGTGGTAATCTGGTGCCTTTTTCCGAATTCGGCTAAACCTTAACTATTTCTGTACTCAATCTTCATAATTTTGAAGTCGGTGCCAGTTCCAAAAATTTTAAATATTCTGTCAGAGGACTGAAGATTCAGCTATCTGGTACCGACTTCAAAATAATGAAGATTGAGTACAGAAATAGTTGAGGTTTAGCCGAATTCGGAAAAAGGCACTATTAGATAGTAAAAATTATTTAATACTTTTTAGTTCATATTAATGTTATTATTGTTTTTACCTTGGAAGTCGGTTTTAATTTTTTGTTAAAAATAATAATTCACATTTATTTTCTTGGAGCTTGATTTTTGTATTTTTGAATAAAAATTCTAGATAAAACAAGCGCTCGAGAAGCCAATGAAGAACGCGAACCTGTTGCAAACTAACGAGACCACCTACCAGTTCCTTGTGGAGAGAGTACTGGATCATCTACACATAGTGCTCTGCTTCAGTCCTATTGGAGAGGGCTTTCGGTACTAATTCTCAAAATTCATGAAAATATAATAATATACTATATTGTATATATACTATATAGATATCACAGTTTTCCACAATTAGTTAAAGAATAATAAAAATGTAATTTTATAATGCCAAATAAAAGGGTATTATACTGTATTATATCATAAACTAAAAAAAAAAAAAATACAAACTTCGTTTCTATCTTTATTTTGATTTATTTGGGTTGTTGTTTTAATAATGTATCAAGATATATAGTTCGACAAACGACAAAACAGCTTAAAACATAACATCATATAAGACATGGTTGATTTTTACACTTGGATATATAAATTTTCTTTTTGGAGGTCTTTTAAAGCTCCAAAAACTTCTTTCTTCACAGGAATCGCATCCGTCAGTACCCTGCGCTCATAAACAGTACTACCACCAATTGGTTTGTGGACTGGCCGCGCGACGCGCTGCTTGAGGTGGCCTACCGCTTCCTGGACGGAGTCGATCTACTTGTGTCTATCACTGGACCGAGGGTAGGTTTGATCATGTCTTTAAATAAATTGCTTATTTACTTTACTTATTACGGGACCCTATTACTGAGACTTCGATGTCTGTCCGTCTTTCCGTCTTTCCGTCTGTCCGTCTGTCCGTCTGTCCGTCTGTCTGTCTGTCTGTCTGTCTGTCCGTCTGTCTCCAGGCTGTATCTCGAGAACGGTAATAGCTAGAGAGTTAAAATGTTCACAGATTATGTATTTCTATTGCCGCTATAACAACAAATACTAAAAACAAAATAAATTTAATACTTATTGAAGGGGGGCTCCCATACAACAAACGTGATTTTTCAAAAATTTTTTGCTCGTTATCAATAATGACAACAGGTAGGCACTTGAAATTTTCACAAAGGCCGTAATTATATGTGTACTTTAATAATTAATAACAATATTTGATTAAAATAAAAATTTAAGGGGGGCTCCCATACAAAAAACACAATTTTTGGCCTATTTTAGCTCTATAACGGTTTGGAACCCTTCGTGCGCGAGTCCGACTCACACTTGGCCGATTATTTTAGTATGTTGAGACTTTAGAGTCAAAAAATGGTAAGAAAATCATGGAATACACTTAGATTTTTTTGTGATTTGTATTAAGGGCCCTAAACTTCCCTTAAACATAAAGAGAGCCGGTGGTAAATTGTTATTATTGTTATTTTAATTTTAATCGTTGTTATTCTACTGTTTATTAAGATTTCTAATTATTTATTAATTTTTCCTCAAATGAAATAGAATATATCTACATTGTTTTCGTATCCCAAACAGGTACGAAGAAAGGAATCGGTTGTGGAAAGCCGTGAGGACGTCCTAAGGGCTTCAGTCGCCTCCATAATGTCTCTGATACATTCCTCTGTTGGTGCCTACTCGATCAAGATGTGGGAGGAAATGAAACGCACCAACTACGTCACGCCGACCAGCTATCTTGAACTTGTCTCTGGATATAAAGAGTAAATACTTTGGCTGCTGTTATAGATGTCCCTTCTATACATATTATAAAACAAAGTTGCTTTTTAGGGTTCCGTACCCAAAGGGTTATTTTCCTCTCATGTCCCTTTGTTCCCTATAATCTTTAAAACTACGCAACGGATTTTGATGCTTCTTTCAGTGTTAGATAGCCCATTTATCGAGGAAGGCTATAGGCTATATTTTATCACGCTAAGGGCCTGTTTCACCGCTTCCTGATAAGGTGCCCGATAGGGTTATTTGACAGATTTTCCATACTCCATGTGTCAAATTAAGTGGTGGATAGCCTTATCAGGAAGCGGTGAAACAGGCCCTAAGACTAATGGGAGCGAAGAAATAGAGGAAAATGTAAAAAAACGGGGAAAATTATTTGAAAGGGCTAACTTGAACGTGCTAATCCAGGAACTATCTGTACTATCTATACGTACTAATCGGACCACGATTTGAAAAAATCAGTGTTAGATAGCCCATTTATTGAGGAACTGGCTATAGGCTATATTTTATCACGCTAAGGCTAATAGAATGTGGAAAAAACGGGGGAAATTATTTGAAAGGGCATATCTATCGCGAAGATATCGCGAACTACTGGAGCAATTTTTATGTTATTTGGCACAGATAAGTAGACCACGTGAAGGATCATAGGCTATCGATTTTAATCATTTTTTCAGTGGCTATGTATTTTATACCCGTGCGACGCCGGAGCGGGTCGCTAGTTACTAATAAATGTATTTACAGTGAAGAACTATAAACAATACAATATACTGTAATAACAACTAATAATAAAAATTATACTGCCTATCTCTATCTCGCGTAATGGAAAGGTTGTATGACAGACAAAGACTTGAGATAAACACTGAATAATTTTATATATTTTATCTTTATTAGTAAGAGATAATAATGGATTACAATTAGCTGGTGTACAATTCTTTTTCAGAATGCTTAAATCGAAGAGAGTCGAAATATCACTTCAAGCTAACAAACTCAGAAATGGTTTGGATAAAATTGAAGAAACCACTACACTTGTCGGTCAAATGTCTGAAGAATTAGCAACGGCCAAGGTAAGCAGCAAAGTTCGGCTTAAACTATGCAACTTGCTCTCTGCGCACTTGATACCTATGTTATAGGCTATACTCCGCGTGTGTGCTTGTTTTGTGGAAGTGAGTCCTGCACACGTCCACTTTTGTACTTTATTGCAAAGAGCTCGCGCTTAGAACAAACTTACATAGTAGAAACTTGTGACATAGCTACTAGCATTAAAAATATTAATGATGGCGACGATGACATCCTGTCTGAGGTATTGAATAAGACACGTACAGCTAGTGCAACCGTTTATTCCGGACTGATTCCGTGACGTCACAGACACACCCGCGCGTACGCAGGTAATTACGCAAATACACTTTCTTACAGGTTCAAGTAGTGGAATATACGGAGCAGTGCGTGGAGTATATGAACGAGATCAACGTGCAACAACGTAATACGGACGAGCAACAACGTAGCGTCGCCGCGCGTACCGCAAAGACGTTAGAAGAAGAGGCGCAGTGTTTGAAGCTAGCTGAGGCAGCTAAGCGCGACTTGGCCTCCGCTATGCCCGCGCTCGAGGAGGCCATACAGGTTACATATTTCGTTATGACTTATGATATAAAGCCGCCATTCCACCGTGGCGCACGCTTTGCACGGCCACGCGGCGCACGTTTTTATTACTTTGACTACGTCAATTCGTGCGTAGCGTGTCCGTGGGTTGCAGTGGACACAGTCACATATATTTTCTTGCAAAGCGAAGCTTGACGCACGTGCGTAGTCTCTCCGTGCGCTGCGGTGGACTGGCGGCTTAAGGGTGCAGTTGGCCACACCGGAGTTGCAGCACGGACTTGGTCAGCGTCGCAACCACATATTCATAAACAAGAAGCGATTAACATACTACATGCTATACGTGTACACCAAATTAGTTCCTATCGCTTACGTTAGCGTGCTGTATGATTCTAGAAGTAGAAGCAAATTGATAGATGTAGCTGTTTGTTTGTATTTTTGTACTGCCGCATCACAGACTAGCAGTATCAAAATACAAACGAGCAGCATGGTGCTATGGATTTAAACAATTAATGTATTTTCATTTCAGGCTCTAGACGCTCTTAACAAAAAGGACATCACTGAAGTAAAATCCTACGCTAAGCCTCCTCAAAAGGTTGAAATGGTGTTAGAAGCGGTACTCATATTGTTAAAGGTTTGTCATATATATAATACAACATTAATACTTCTTGAATAATTTTCTTTACTTCTCACTTAACATTTATTGTTTTTAACCATTCATTCTTACAGAAAGAACCAACTTGGGCCGAAGCGAAACGTCAACTTGGTGACCAATACTTTTTGGATCGTTTAAGAGATTTTGACAAGGACAACATAGCTGATAAGACGTTAAAGAAGATTGGAACTTACACCGCTAAAGATGACTTTGAGCCGGAGGCTGTAGGCGTCGTATCGCTCGCTGCTAAGTCGCTATGTCTCTGGGTTCGAGCTATAGAGAAATATGGAAAAGTTTACAAGTCAGTACTTTTCTATGAATTTTGTTTAAATTGCCGAATATTCATTTCAACTATACGCAAAAAATGCACGCATGCACGCACTTGTGCACGTTCTGATCCGCATTTTTTAAAGTATTGTACTTAGGTTCAAATACAGCACATTTTTTAGTCAATCTAATGATCTCAAATTTTTGTTCAAATACAGCACATTTTTTAGTCAATCTAATGATCGAAATCAATTGCCATGTATTCAGAATCGTGAAACCAAAGAAAGAGCGCTTAGAAGAGGCACAGGAGTCGCTGCGTATTAAACAGCAGATACTGGCCGAGGCTAGGGCCAGACTGCGCGAATTGAGCGAACAGCTGGAGCGGCTGCAGCGCGAATACGACGAGAAGTTGGCGCAGAAGGAACAGTTGGAGGAGAGATCGCGGGTGTTACAGATGAAGTTAGAGCGAGCTGAGGCTCTGATAACGGGGTTGTCAGGTTTGGTTCTTTTTAAATATCCCATCAATCCCCGTAAGGCCCAAGTGGGCCGCGATAACAAAAGATTTCTAAGAATTGGCAATCGAAGGAATATTATATTATATAGTAAAATTAAAAATAGACGTACGCCGAAAAGTTGGCGTAGAATCAACAGTTGGAGGAGAGGTCAAGAGTGTTACAGATGAAGTTGGAGCGAGCTGAGGCTTTGATAACGGGGTTGTCAGGTTTGGTCCTTTTTAAATATTATATTATATAGTAAAATAGATGTACAACGAGAAGTTGGCGCAGAAGGAACAGTTGGAGAAGAGATCAAGAGTGCTACAGATGAGCACGATTTTTACCCATCTCCAGTAGTCTAATTAATTTGAAACTTTGCATACGTGTTAAGAGCCAATGACGATGCAATAATTTGTTAAAATTAAAAAGAGCGTATTTTTTTAGTTTTTTAAAACTTATTTATTTTACTAGACTAAGGTGAAGCTACTACTATGTATGATTTGTATCTTGCTATGGATGTTCATTTGTTCCTTCATAACTTCTAAACTAGTTATTAGACAAATAAGATGTCGTTGGAAACCTCTTGATACATATATAAATCTCGTTAAAATGGCTACACCGTGCACCGCCTTCTAGGGGACATAAAATAAAGAAGTTAAAAAAATCTCACCAGAAACTTTTCTATTGTATTTTTAGGCGAGAAAGAACGCTGGGAGCTGACAGTACAGCGGCTGGACAAAGAGTTCGACAACCTGCCCGGGGACTGTCTCATAGCGACCGGCTTCGTCGCGTACCTCGGACCGTTTATATCGGAGTACCGAGAGAACTTGATGACTGATTGGTTCAGAGAGGTAAAAATGTTATAACAGAGGTTTATCAAGTACTCACAAATAAGTCATTACATATATTAGGAATGTTTTTAAGATATTCCATTTCATTAAATTTTATTTTAAAGGTTTGAGGAAAAATTATTTATATTATTAAGCATTTATAAACATTTATGAACCCTTTTTAGGTGTTTGATGAAAAAATCCCAGTGAGTATGGAATTGAGCATGAAGAACTTTTTGCTGGATAATGCGACGCTGAGATCGTGGAATTATATGGGATTACCTGGTCGGTAGCGGTTTGTTAAAATATATATTTTGTTAGCCATACAATTATTTGAGCACGTACTTATATTGTCTAATCTAATATATATAAATCTCCTGTCACGATGTTTGTCCGCGATGGATTCCTAAACTACTTAACCGATTTTAATGTTGTTTTTTTTTAATGTGTGCTTTTTTCCAACTTGAGAGATAGGATAGCTTAGATCTTTAATTATAGTTGCAATTTTATTTTATTGCAAATTATTTTACAACCTGAGACTGACGGCGACCATTGTTTGTGCGACGGGATAGCGATCGACGTTGCCACGTTCCCATACATAATATTTAGTCACTTCAATAAAATAATATGACAAATCCATACTAATATTATAAATGCGAAAGTGTGTCTGTCTGTCTGTCTGTCTGTCTGTTACCTCTTCACGCTCGAACCGCTGAACCGATTTTGCTGAAATTTGGCATGGAGATTCTTTGGGTCCCGAGAAAGGACATAGGATAGTTTTTATCCCGGAAAAATGCACGGTTCCCGCGCGATAAACGAATTTTGGCGCAACGAAGTTGCGGGAATCATCTAGTACATAATATATTATGGCAAAGCAACGTTTGCCGGGACAGCTATTTCTCTTCCTGAAGTAGATTGAAATTGCGTTCAAACCGAATATTATCTGATTACTTTAGTATACTCAATTTTATTGCAACGACAAATGCTACAGTCACCTTTGCATCTTCTATAATATCTTTATGCCTGTAAAGTTTTACAATAATTAATTATTATTTTTAACAAAAAATTAAAACCGACTTCCAAGGTAAAAACAATATTAACATTAATATGAACTAAAAAGTATTAAATAATTTTTGCTATCTAATAGTGCCTTTTTCCGAATTCGGCTAAACCTTGACTATTTCTGTACTCAATCTTCATTATTTTGAAGTCGCTAGCTGATAGCTGAATCTTCAGTCCTCTGACAGAATATTTGAAACTTCTGGAACTGGCACCGACTTCAAAATTATGAAGATTGAGTACAGAAATAGTCAAGGTTTAGCCGAATTCGGAAAAAGGCACTATTAGATAGCAAAAATTATTTAATACTTTTTAGTTCATATTAATGTTAATATTGTTTTTACCTTGGAAGTCGGTTTTAATTTTTTGTTAAAAATAATAATAATTTCACTCTTTTTAGTTACACTAGTAGGTAAACCTTCGCGTATATTTTACGTATCTTTATTACACAGTTCACACTCACAAAATAATATATTATCAGTGAAGTGAACATATTGTGCTAAGTAATTTAACAATTTTAATACTTCAAACCCCAAGCGGTCACCGGCGATTGCGATAACAATAGAAAGGCTATTGTGTCTCGGTTTTCCACGATCCAAGGATCTATCAGATAAAAAATTGTATAAACTTGCATAGGATGTAGCGTAGCTACTCATCTAATAGATAAAATTCTCGTGTCACAGTTTTCGTTGCCATACTCCTCGGAAACGGCTTGACCGATTCTCATGAAATTATGTGAGCATATTGTGAGGATATTGGTCTGAGAATCGGCCAACATCTATTTTTCATACCAAAAATTATTTATATGGCAAAACAACGTTTGCCGGGACAGCTAGTAATATAATATAATATTATCATAATTATTGACAGCTGTTCTTGTAATCAAGAATTCAATTTCAAATCCATTCAAATCGATACTTAGTGCGCCATCTATCGATTAATAAGTATAACTAATTAAAAATACACTTATTGACTTTGTTTTGTTTAAATGCTCTTTTTAAAATAACTTTATTTTAATTCTATATTTTGTCTATTAAAATTTTATAAAGTAGTTAGTATAGTATTCGATCTGTACCTATATAAAGTAGTAAAGTATATTCGATCTGTCGTCTTCCGCCACGCGCCGTGAGGCGGCGCCGCGATACCGTCGCCTCCGCGGCGCTGACCGCCGTGTATATTTAAACAAAGTGTTGTTATACAGTATAAAATTATTATTATTATTAGTATATCCACACCTATGCCTTGTACTATTATCTATTCTGTGCCATGAGACATTGGTGACCTTAACACGACGTGGTAATGATGAAGACGATGATGATGATGATGATGATGATTATGATGATGAATATGAGTTGCATAGTAGCATATGCTTTCTGTTCTTAAAACAACGCCGAAACTCCCAAACGTGTATCTATAAGGAGTCAGGAGTTCTCTCAGCATCTTCGAAACCATGGTATACCTTGACCCAATATTTGACTTTTTGGTAGCATATTCTTAGTACACTTCACATAAAACCAAAATCACCATATGTTTCCATATAAATTTCGAGGAGTTCCCTCGATTACTCCTGGATCCCATCATCAGGTCACCACTTTGTGAACATGGTACCAAATTGGAGTAAAACCAAATACAACAAAGCAAAAATTTCGAAAATCGGTTCACAAACGGCGGAGTAATCGTTGAACATACAAAAATAAAAAATAAAAAAATATCCACAGCCGAACATATAACCTCCTCGTTTTTTGGAAGTCGGTTAAAAAATGCAATACTTTATGTAATTCCATGTAATTGTTTACAGATGATAACTTCAGCGCCGAGAACGGTATAATCGTGGTGCGCGCCACGCGCTGGCCGCTCGCCGTGGACCCACAAGGACAAGCCCTTATTTGGCTATCACATCTTGAGGAGAAAAATAACATACAGGTATAAACGTTGACAGTATCAAATAACTAGCGTTACTGTTATGTTATATTTTTTTTATTATTATAATATACTTACTTTAATTACTCAAAACAACGTTATCATATTATAATAATATGTATTTGACTCAATAAATTTAGTGGAGGTTCCTACAGACCACATTGCTACAACGCTGAACTAATAACTGATGAGCACTGGCCTAACGAATTTAATTTATTTATAACTTAAGAGTCACTTTACACTGAAATAAGATGTGGCGTGGATCTGCACTTTTAACATAAGGCCCAACAATTAATGGAGTTTCGCTATAGCATTTTTTTTCTCAGTCCAAGGTAACGTTATAAAATAATTATGTAATCTTTTTAGATTGTGGACTTTGGACAGCCAGACTACATGAAAGTCATGGAATCGTGCTTATCAGAAGGAAAGCCGGTTATTATACAGAACGTGGGAGAAGTTCTAGATCCCTCTATTGCCCCAATATTAGATCGGGCGATTGTGAAGATCGGCAGCAGCATGGTCATCAAGTTTAATGAGAAGATGGTAGCTTACCATAGCAATTTTAAGATGTATCTCACAACGAAGTTAGGTAAGTAATAACCTATCCCTTTTTATTGTCTAACACAATACATGTTTGATGTTACAAAAAAGGTTAAAACAAAAGAGGAATAATAATACTTTAGGGTGTGCATGTATTCATTGTATATTGAGGGTGAAAGTATCAGCGCAGGAAGACTTCCTTTTAACTTGTATGTTTCTATGGAATATGCCCCAACATCATGAGTTTGTCCATGCAGTATAATTAACAGATTCCTCCTCCTCCATCCTTTGGTTTTAGATTAAAATTTTATTAGCATTATTAGCCTTATTCAAGTTTTCTGTCTTGAATCATCATAAGATTCAAAATATAACATAGTCTGTGTCAATTGGCTGGACAAATAGATGCATCACTTCCTTCTACTGTTAAGATGATTTATGAATATTTACATTTTTAATGTTTCAGGTAATCCTTCCTACACTCCAGAGACGCTAACCAAGACGACATTGGTGAACTTCTCGGTGAAGGAGCAAGGTCTGACAGCTCAGCTGCTCGGCGCCGTCGTGCGACGAGAGAGACCGCAGCTTGAACTGATGAAGGACAAGCTGGTGCATACTATAGCTGCTAATGAGAAGATTCTGGTAATTACTTTCTAGAGATGAACTATTGAACCTGGGTTATTGCTAGTCCTTAATGTAATTCTTTTCTTTCATAAATTCAAAGAGATTTATAGTGATACTATTATTTTCAATGTTTGACTTTAACCCAGACTAGCCCAAGTAGGCAAAATCTTCGAAGTCATTGCAAGATTAGTATAATGCGATAAATGTGTCCCTTGAAAATGCTATGATGCCTGGTGATATTATATAGTAACACAAGCTTGCGAAGAACGTGACTTGTTTACCTTGAATCTTATTACAGGGTAGATTTTTGTCTGATAACCCTACTCATTATCAAAGCTCTAATAGATAACTATTCTCATACTCTGTGAGTAACTCTATGATTACTTTTTTCTTCAGGTTGACTTGGAGAATGACCTACTTCGTATAATGTACGAATCCCAAGTGCCACTGTTGGACAATGATGAGCTGTTTGTGACGCTACAGACCTCGCAGCGGACATCACTCGAGGTCAAAGAGGCTTTAGTGACCTCACTCGACACTGAAAAGGAGATTGATGAAGCGAGAGCGGTATGTTTAAATATCTATAAAACTTCTTATAGTGTAGTGATTTGCCACAGTGCTGACTGAAGCGGTTTAAGATTGTGTGATATTTCATTCGAATTTAATTTAGTTCATGTCTTGCAACCCTTATAGTTTTTTTAAAGAATTAATAATTCAGTGCTTACTATGAAACTAGATTCATTGTTGCACGAAGTAACGTCAGTAACGTAGATGCTAATTACGTGATGATTTTTAGGGCTATGTGCCGGTAGCGGTGCGGGCGTCGGTGTTATTCTTCGCGCTAAACGACCTGTCCCGTATAGACCCGATGTACCAGTTCTCACTGGAGGCTTACATGGACCTGTTCACGTACTCCATAGACCGCAGCCCCAAAAGCCAGGAGCTAGAGGACAGAATCAACAACCTCAATGAGTTCCATACGTTTGCTGTTTACAAGTAAGTAACTATAACTGCTATTTCCAATTCCATTAAAAAAAGGCAGATGTGGTAATTACAGTCCCTAAAATAACTACACAGATATATTTCCAAGGCAAATATGATGAGCTCGACTTTGATAAAAGCAAAAACTACCATAAGTATTATTTTCTGGATCTTTATAGTCAGGAATTTGCAAAATTATTAACCCTACGAATATTGATTATAGCTATTTAGTCTTTGTTTAACACCCCCTGAGCTTAATATAAATTTTAAGAAACACATGTCGCGCGCTATTTGAGCGTCACAAGCTACTGCTGTCCTTCCACATCGTGACCCGAATCCTGTTCCAAATGGGCAAGATGAGCACGCAGGAGTATTTCTTCTTACTCAAGGGTGGAATAGTTCTAGATCGTTCCGAACAACCGGATAACCCGACCAGTTAGTTACACCTATGTTTTGTTGTGCTGAAAGTGCTATTGGTATCTTTCAGTTTTAAAGCATAGTAATATTTAGTGTCGTATAGTTTAATTAAAAGCTCATATATGTATTTTAGTGAAAGAAATCGTACAGTAAGCTATGGAAGTCTTTATATTTTAGTCTGTTATGTTAGCCTTCATAGTTTTACTAATTACTAGTCAGCAAAAAGTGTGGAGAGTCGTAGATTAATAGGTAAAAGAAGCAGTTTTGATGTAGCCTTGATTGGATTTTTGAAAGTAGTTCTCTAAGTTAACATATTGTGTTTAGTATTTTTATAAAATTGTATTAAGTAGCATATTTACTACTGATCAAGTTTTTGTCTTTCAAATTCCACTTTATGTAACCATATTTTCACCATATTAAGCAATAATACGCTTGTTTATTACAGCTTGGTTACCTGACGAGTGCTGGGATAACATCACCGAGCTGAACAAAATACCGGGATTCCACGGCATTATTGACTCATTCGAGACCTACTCCAAGGAATGGAAGGAGTGGTATTTGAATCCAGAGCCTGAGGCACAACCTCTCATTGGTATGTATTATCCTAATTATCGCAAATACCCTTTATTTACAATTATTACTTGTTTCACAATCTTGATAAAAAGCTTAATATCTTGAGGTTTGCTCAGGCAGAAAATAATGGCGAATTTTTCGAAACTTTTCTGTTTCAAATTAAAATATAAATAATCACTTATAAGAGGACAGCGTAACATGAGCATATAACTTATCTTTTTTTACAGTATTATGTTTAAGCTGTCATTTCTTAAAATAAAAAAAAAACTTGAGAGGTGTCAAGGGACACCCGGATGGAACGAAGTTATTTCTTATGTATAAAAAACTGTATACACTCAAAAAACAAGAGAGAGAGAGAGAGAGAGAGAGAGAGAGAGAGACAGACAGACAGACAGACAGAGAGAGAAACACGCGCTATCGCACGGCTTACAACTACAACATAAAGCTTTAGTTGTAATATACCGACATACCGACACGTCTTTTGTGTCGTGTCGTTACAACTTTTTCCGTCTAGCCCCCTTTCGCAACGCGCGATAAGGAACTTCGTTCGAAAAATATAGTTAAAAAAGCTATCAAATCTCATTGTAGTCTTCTGAAATAAACTATTATAACGCAGTTTATATATTTCAGGTGATTGGAACGAGATCTGCAACGAGTTCCAGCGTATGCTAGTGGTACGCTCGCTACGTGCGGACCGCGTCGCGGCGTGCGTGTCCGGCTTCGTCGTCAACGCGCTCGGCCCGCGGTACATTGAACCGCCTGTGCTGGATATAAGAGTAAGTTCGTGTTGTTTGTTTAACACATACCTACGAATTTTTAAAGTGACTTTTCGGTCTTTGGCGCGGCTAGCCGCGATCGACAAAAATTCAAATAAAATGCCACTTTGTATCATTTTCTACTGACATTTGTGTAACTAGCGACGCGTGCTGCCGTCGCTTGTGGCGTAAAAACTAGTGGCGTAGAGTAAAATGAAACCTACTAACCTTTGTCATAACAAGGCATTTTATTTGAATTTTTGTTGGTCGCGCCGCAGGAAAAATCGGAACGGTACCTTTAGAGACCTGCAACGAGTTCCAGCGTATGTTGGTGTCTCGAATATCGCCCACAAGCGGTCACCCCTGTTAAAATGTTATTGATTCACACAAAACCTAAGTCTAGTCTTAAAAAGATTTCAGAGATTGCGTAAAATGAATTATCAGGTTATTCTGACTACCCGACTCACGTGTTATATATTATTATTTCTTACCGAGCCTATTATTTCAAATATATTAACTTGGGCTTGAATTTTACTTCTACATTTTTATGTTTTTCAAAGAACTGCTTCAAAATTCTCTTGATATAGGCGGCTTGGGAGGAGTCGTCATGGAAGACGTCACTACTGTTCGTGTTGTCACCGGGTGTGGATCCAACTGCCAACCTCACGCAGCTCGCCGTAGATCTGAAAATGATTGACAAGTTCCAGTCATTGAGTCTTGGGCAGGGACAGGCAGAAGCCGCCCATAGGTATGGAAATCTTTTTTTTGACGTTATTGTCAGGTTGCCTTTGTTATTAAGTCTTTGTAGCACAATATTGTTGTGAGAGAATGATACAGATGAGTAGCGTTAGGCCCATTACAAATTCTCCCTGTTTGATAACCAGCATTCATGTTGCTTAACTTTTTTTGCAAGCGTGTACCGCAACTTAAGATTCTCCTTCCACTCCAGAATCCTAACTCAAGGCATGTCCTCTGGCGGCTGGGTATATCTTGCTAACTGTCACCTGGCGTGCGAGTGGCTGGGGCGGCTGCGCGGTCTGGACGCCACGGGCATACACCCGAGATTCCGCCTGTGGCTGTCCTCCATGCCTGACCCCAAGTTCCCCCTGAGCTTCCTGCAGAGGAGTATCAAGATGACCACTGAGCCGCCTCAGGTTAATTACCCATTAGTAATATAATAATAGTTATTGTTTTTTGTTTTGTTTTTTGTTTAGTTTTGGATTAATGACGTCAGTAGGCGTCTTTTTTTGTATCTATAAAAAAGCCGAACGCAAAGGAACTATAGGTGGCACGACATGTCATCATGTAAATAATCGACGCGCACGTTCCCTATAAAATGTTTAACTTACCTTACTTACCTTAAGGTAAGTAAGGTAAGTTAAACAATTTACCTTACATAATACTGAGACAAGTAGATAAAGTTTGTTAACATCGGTTCTTTAGTTACAGTGTCGCCACATAGGTTTGGCGAGTGGTGATTGCCCTACAGCTACTTGACTCTTTCACACCTGTACGAAAATATAACACTCTCATTATAATATGTAAGACGTACGTGGATAATAGATAATAGATATCAATATTTTCAAGTTATGTCAATATCATGTTAATGGCCGCAATAGGGGGCAAGTGGCGTTATGTAGCCGTAGGGTCGTGTTGTTGTCGTGTCAAACAGCTGTAATAATATGCCTGTCTGACATGACATTTGACACGAAAGACCCTCTGGTGGCAACTGATGTATCTAAAATCCTCATTATGCCGAGAATTAACTCAGATTATAATATGAGTATTGTAATAATATGTTGCAGGGTATAAAAGGTAATCTCGTGCGACTCCTCGCGAACGTGAACGACGAGAGGTTCGACAACGCGACTCCGAAGTACCGCCGGCTGTTGTTCTGCATCGCCTTCTTCCACTGCACGCTCATCGCGCGCAAGAGGTTCCGCCAGCTCGGGTACAACGCTGTATACAGCTTTAATGACTCGGATTTTGAGGTAACGATTGTTATACACAAATCACCAGAGTAAACAGAACTAACGAGTAAGCCGACTCAAAGAGATCTCGAAAATACATTTGACGTAGTATGTCATACGGGCCGGCGCGCGCCGTACGCCGTACGTTCGCCCGTTTGTTTGAAGTCGTGGTACTCCTATGGTACTCCTTAGTTCTGTCTACTCTGATATCACTATGTTTCATTAAAGATAACTTAAAAGTTAAAACCTTATTTCCCTTACTAATAAAAATGTATACCTACAGCAAATGGCTTTACAAAGTATGTTTGTCTTTTTTAAACCAACATAAAAGTCACAAGACAGATAAAGACAGCGAGACAGAGGAAGCGTGTGTTTTAAATACGTTCAAATCAGTTCGTATTTAAACTGCGCTTCTCGTCTACCTATGGAAAGAAAGAGGGTGATAAAGATAGAGAGAGCTTTAGTAGTTACTAACTCTATCGACTAGTTAGGGCTCCTAGTTCCTACGCACTATCCTGGTTACCCGAAATGCGGTCAGCCCTCCGGCAATCAAAAATATGTGTGCACTAATTTTTTTTTATTCGCATTACCATGCGGCTGCCGCCCATACAGCGGATAGCTGCAAGGCTAGCCGCAGTGCGGCTAAAAGGACAATACGTATGTACCATTGGCCGATAGAGACGATATAGATTTAAAAAGTAATTGTTAGTTATGTCAAGCTCTCTTTTTCTATCTCTGTTCCTCTCTTATGTAGACAATTGGTTAAATTAAATTATCTATAATTTTCCCAACTACTGTATTTTGATAAAAAAATATTAGTTACATGCAATATTTTCAATATCAGGTATCAGACAGTCTTCTAGTGAGCTACCTGGAGGAGTACGAGGAAGTGCCGTGGGACGCGCTCCGCTACCTGCTGGCCATCATCAACTACGGCGGCCACATCACCGACGACTGGGACAAGCGCGTGCTCATCGCTTACATCAACCAGTTTTTCTGTGTTGAGGCGTTGGATGTGCCGTTTTACAGGTTTGTTGAATGTTTGGTATTTGGTCTGCTAGTGAGCTACCCGGAGTACGAGGAAGTGCCGTGGGACGTTAAAATAGAAACACTAATAAAAATATTTACGCAATAGATAAGCTACCTGCTACACTATGTATCTGTCAAGGGTGTTTTATTTTAATAAACACTCGCGAAGATTCGTGAACCGTAATGTTAGAGACTTTGCTAACTACCATATTATTATTACGTCTTTTAATTAATGAGAAGAAAGAGAGTTTTTATTATTGTTGTGCTATCTGACGGGTTAAAACCACTTCTACCTAATATTGTACTTTACTGCGGTCTTACTCAAAAACATATTACATAATATCCAGGCTAGCTTCACAGCTATCCGGGACAACCGTATGGGTTGGCAATAGAATGGCCGCGTCGCTGTGAAAAGATAGAACATCGTTCATTCATCACAGCGACGTGGATCGGTCCGCACGCGACCCGTTCCGCGTATGTTCTAGCGTCTCATATGTCCTGCTCTGTCCGTATTGTCAGTCCGTACGGGTGTCCCGGATAGCTGTGAAGCCAGCCTCAGGGCCGGGGCACAAAAACACGACACGACGCCGCACGACGTCACAAGACGCCATGTCGTGGGAATCCACGACGCGCGTCGTAAAAAACCACGACACGACATCGCACGACGTAGCGTCGTAGAAACTCACGTAAAAATTCAAAGATGCCGCACATGTCGTGGTTTTTTACGACGCGCGTCGCAGATTCCCACGACACGACGTCGTACGACGCCGCGTCGTGTTTTTGTGTCAGGCTCTCACACTCATCGGCATGTTACACGGCAGGTTGTCAACGATCCCGGCGTACCACGTGCCGCGCGACGGCAGCGTGCAGTCGTACCGCGACTGGGCGGAGCTGCTGCCCGCCGGCGAGCGCGCCGAGTCCGTCGGCCAGCACGCCGCCGCCGACGTCGCGACGCAGGCGCAGGTATGTACATTGTACACGGATGAATTTGACTTTTGCAACGATTTGACTTAATATTGTTTATTGACTTTGTGAAGGAATTAACTTAATTTTGCTTATTTTTAAAGTTTTTATTATTGTGCAAAAATGTCATTCATATTATGTTAATAGTTTACTTAATTATAGTAAAAATACTAATTCTAGTTAGTGGCACACAAAAAAAATGTTATGTTTGCTCAACACATTAGCCGGTCTACTTAAACAACTTTTTATTACTAGGATCGCTCGATCACGCTATGTGTCCACGAAATAACATATAAAGATTCTATCTCTCATAATATCACCGGTTTGTTGCTTCAAAATTAAAAGCGATATCCATGGACCCATATGGCGCTTTGCAGACGACGGGGCGGGGCGGGTCGGTCAATTTCGCCGCGAACGATAGCACAAAGGGAATCCTATATTACTAATGCACACGGCGGGCAAAAAATGGTGGGTACTGACAGTGCGGCATGTCCGCGGACAAAAAGCTCGCCCCGCCCCGTCGTCTGCAAAGCCCCTTACATGCACCCAAGTCCTGACGCTTCCCTGAACTTTGACTTTTTTAACTAGATACCTATTATTATAGGATGCCCTGACGCTATGCTCCACAATGTTTACGCTGGCGTCCACCGGTGGCGGCGGAAGCGGAGGTGGGGAAGATCAAAAGGTATGCCTTTCTTTACTTTAATAAGCAGTAAACACCAGCAGAAATGGAAATACTTACGCAACAAAATCCTTTCTAATATTATAAATGGGAAAGTGTGAGACGGGAAAGGATATAGGATAATTATTTTTGTTGCAGAAAATGTACGATTCTCGCGTAGGGTTGCCAGGTCGCTAAACCGAAAGGCCGGACATTTGTACAAAAAATTCCTTTTATCGAATACTTATAATCTGAAATCTTACTGTAGGAATGAATACGTTTTCTGTTTTATTAGAACTATTTAACATATCATTTTTCATTTTATTAGGTATAAAACCTTTTAAAATTAGTAGGTTTTCATATAAAATTATTGATTCGAGGCTGTACAAAAGCCGGACACGCAATCAAAAAGCCAGACTGTGTCCGGCTTTATCCGGTCGCCTGGCAACCCTATTCCCGCGCGATGCAACGGAGTTGCGGGCATCATTTAGTAGATAATACAATACTAAAATTAATTAGGGACAAATCATAGAGATTAGATCTTTATAAGTTCAGATTATTTTGTTTTAAGGTTGACGAGTTGGCATCAGAAATGCTATCGAAGCTCCCGTCTACCATCGACGTGGAAACGACAGAGAAATTGATGGGAGCAGAGATTGTTATGCCTCTCTGTGTGTCGCTGCTTCAGGAGATCGGATACTTCAACAAACTTCTTACGGGCATCATCAAAGGACTTCAAGTAAGTTAACTTTTTTTATCTGACATACTCACACGTCCTGTTATCGTTATTATAACATTGTGAGGCAGATATTGTTCACATCGGGTTAATTTATACAATACTATGTAGATGACTCCTTTATCGCGCGAGAACCGTGCATTTTTCCGGGTTGAAAGGCATCCTAGGTCCTTTCCTGTGACTCAAAGTGTCTCCATACCAAATTTTATCAAAATTGGTTCAATGGTTTAAGCTTGAAGAGTTAACAGACAGAATAAACAAATACACTTTCGCATTTATAATATTAGCATGGATGTTAGACACGTTATAACAGTCACTTAACAGACAAAGTCTTTGGTCCTCATAATAATAATAGCTCCCACACCGGTTTCGGTGACGGTGGCCGGTTTCATTGAAATCAGCCCAGTTACGCAGGAGTAATTTTATAGTGCCCAAGTGTGTGCGCAGTACACAAGAGCACTCTCTATTCCTTTACTCTCATAACCCAGTGGGACGGACGACCGACACGACTGGCGAGAGATCAGGCGCAGGACCGACTTTTTTACATGTCCATCCGACGCATGGATCATCTTACTTGCCAGACAATCAGGTGATCAGCCTGCATTGTCCTAACCAAATTTGGAAATAACATGTTTCCAACGCGGAAATCGAACCCACGACTTCCGAATCAAGAGCCGCGCTCTATACAACTAGACCATGGAGACGTTTGGTCCTTACAGATGTTATCAGCTGTATAAATTATTTCACATAGTGTACAACATACAATTTTCAGGAATTGCGTCGCGCCATCGAGGGGTTGGTAGTGATGTCTGAGAAACTGGAGTCTATGTACACGTCTATTTATGAAGGAAAAGTACCAACGTTTTGGCAAAAGGGTAAATATTGTTATTCTATGGTTGTTTGGAATAGAGAATTTACTAAAATGTACAAATAATAAAAACTAAGGAAGAGAAACTGTGTCAAAAAATTTGTTCCGATTTTACAAATGTGACCCGAATACATACATACTTAATACTTTATGCAAAAAGAGGCCCGAATACATGCAAGAATTTTGTGTAATAATTATTGTGTAAATTTATTGTCAACGGCTTTATTTTGTCAAATTGAATGTAGTGTTTCGTAGCTATTGCCATATTAATTTAGTGTGCGAAAAGAACCTTGAGAACCAATTTAAAAACGATTGAAGTATCCTTAGTTTTTATTATTCGTAGAATAAAATGAAATCCTGTGTAGTCGGAACACTTAGAGAAAACATATTTCACGATGTGTTTGGCATACTCCAATAACATAACACGTAAAAATTGTGCTAATTATAATTAATTACTTGCTAAAGTGTAGTTACAATAACTATTATCTCATTTAGTAACTAGTATACTGGCGCATTTTCACTGGTCGATAGGGCCCGCATGCGGAGGGAGATCATGCCTCGACCAATCAAAATGCGCCATTAGTTGTCAAAGACTCCACGTATGCTGTATACCGCACGAGTTAACGACTAATGAAAATACGCCTAAAACACATTAAAAAATCTATTGTAACTTTGCACTACTAAATACTAATATAATATATTGCAGGTCGTCCGTCGCTGAAGCCGCTGGGCGCGTGGTGTCGCGAGCTGTGGCAGCGCGGCGCGCACCTGTCCGCGTGGGCGCGCGCCCCCCGCGCCCCGCCCGCGCTGTGCTGGCTGCCCGCCCTAGTAGCGCCCGCAGCGCTGCTGGCTGCTGTGCTGCAGGTAGAGCCTCTTAGGCGCAGCGCAGACGGCAGACTATTCGTGATGCACTTTTTGTCCGTGGAAATAGAACCTTTATGCAATTATATGCGGACTTTTTGCGCGTCGTGTGCGTTACTGCACATAATTGCATAGGTTCTATTTCTCACATTCTAAAAAGTGTGTCACGGATAGTCTGTTTTCAGCTGATGCCCTGCGCCTTAAAGTGACTTTTCGATCTTTGACGCGGTTAGCCGCATAGACTATAGGTAATATTTTCTACTGACAATAATTGTGTAGCGAGTAGCGACCCATGTTGCCGCCGCTTGTGGCATAAAAGCTAGTGGCGTAGAGTAAAATGAAACTTATATCCTTTGTCATAAAGTGGCATTTTATTTGAATTTTTGTCGGCCGCGGTTAGCCGCGGCAAAGATCGGAACAGTATCTTAACTCACTAGGACGTCATGGCAGTATCCACGCAGTTTATATTAAAATGTAGCTCCCAACTCACTTGCACTGTTTTCGAGGCACCCTAGTGAGTTAGAGCGCTTAGGGCTGGTTTATACGTATTAAGTAGATAAGTAGTAACTAAATTTTAACTTAATTTCAAGTGCCTGCCGGAAATGTGTCAAGTGACAAGCCCCGCCTGCCAACCTTACAGAAAATAGTTAAAATTCTAATTTCCTTGTTTAGTACTTAACTAAATTTTAACTTACTACTTGCTACAAAATTTTGTGTTTACATGCAATAAATAACTTAAAATTTAGTTAACTACTTATCTACTTAATACGTGTAAACCAGCCATTACAGACGAACGGCACGTTTCGGCGGCACGCGTCGGTGGCAGTCGACGGCAGACGACGGCACGTGTCAGCGGCAGTCGACGGCAGTCGACTGCCGCTGCACGTTTTTTAGTAAAATTATAAGTATTTAAAAAGTGATTATGGTAATGTTGTTGTAATCTTACAACAAAGTGTTCTGGAAACATGATAGTTTTAGGAAAGGTCGTGGTGGGCCCCTTGCAAGCGTCATAAACTGTCAAAGTCTGCCGGCGACATGAACGGAGCGATCCGGAGCAATTAGTGGAGCAATATGTAGCAATTTATTTCATATCGCTCAATGTCATTACGCTCAAATATTCGATGGCCGCATCACTCAATATTGTATTACGCAATATTACAAATTGTTTGATGTAGTCGTGACGTCAAAGTTGACGAGAACTGACTGGAGTTGAGCAATTTTAGTTTCCCGTATAAGCGAACCATTAAGCTGAGAACAAATTATCGGACGAACGTCCGCGGACGTTTTCATCGGATGCGGCTTGTTTCTATCCGATCAATACAAAATACACTAAACTGTGCACATTGTCTGACATAAGTCGCGGACGCGACCTTGAGCGTTCGGACGTCCGAACAGAATCTGGCTGGCCGGATGTTTTTGCATCCGCGGACGTCTGCCATTGACATATAGGTTAGGTCTTTGACGTCCGTGCCGTGCGTGCCGAACCGTGCACATTGTTAAGTCGCATCCACCAGCCGCGACTTATGGATGCGTCCGATAATTTGTTTCTAGCTTTAGCGTTTATCAAATTACTATTGCTAAAGTATCAGTTCAAAATATTTATCGATACTGGTGTAATAAAAAATATTGTACTTTGCAGACAACAGCCCGCGGGGAGGGCTGGCCCATCGACACGCTGTGCTGGGAGTTCACCGTCGTACCGTTGGAGGAGAGCGCCTTCGTTAGACCACCGCGCGATGGTGGCGTTTATATAAGGTACAAAACCACTAGGGTGTAGACTTCTACAGTTATACCCTTTTACTAATAAAATGTTAGAACACTGAATATGCACACGTTGACGTTACACAGTTTTGCTATAAAAGTGGTTTGACAGAGAAGGACAAAACATTGTATAACTATAACGTCGGTATACGTAGTGTGGATTCTTCCATATAATTATAACCTGTAGTATTGACATCGTTGGATTCTTCTATCAGTAAAAGGGCTAGCTAATAATAATTCCACCAACGCCTATTTAATAAGATAATGTTTGTGATGTAGACAAAGACAAAAAATGTGTATGTTTTTGGTTTATTTATATAAGTAACCAATTTCTATCCTTCATGAATATTTGAATATAAAAAAATTTGATGTGTTCGTGTTGTACGCGTTATTTGCACGTTACCAGGGGTCTGTACCTGGAGGGCGCGAGCTGGCAACGCCGCGAGGGTTACCTGCAGGAGCCGCTGCCCATGCAGCTGGTGCATCCCATGTCGCCCATTCATTTCAAGCCCGTGCGCGCTACTGGTCGCAAACTGCGCAGTATGTATCTACTTTGTTCTTTAATGCTTAACAAACGACAATTTATACGTAGAATATACATTTTTTAGATTGTGGGCTGCGCTTTTGAGTCAAGTACTTATTACTACTTTTTTACATACGCCGTAATTAATGGCGCATTTTCACTGGTCGATAGGGCCCGCATGCGGGCGCGGGAGATTTATGAAACGCATGCCACTGACAACTGACCAATGACAATGCGCCATTAGTTGTCATAGATTCCCCTATGCTGTATACCGCACGAGTTAACGACTAATGAAAATGCGCCCTGAAACGCATGCCACGACCAATGAAAATGCGCCATTAGTTGTCATAGACTCCCCGTATGCTGTATACCGCACGAGTTAACGACTAATGAAAATGCGCCCTACAGTAAGGTGGTGGAGCCCGTTGACAGTAACTCTGACTCATTGTCGTCTCTCTGTTTCGCGATAGCAATATATTCGTATCGCTATCGCGTTTCCACGGAGTGCTATAGCAAAGTTTACAAGAGTGAAAAAGACAATATTATAGCGATGGCTTGAAGTACGAATTTCTACGGTTTTCATGACCGGACTGTATTCACAAAATATGAGTGCCATTTCTGTGTCTGCCTTCTACACAATTTATATGTATAGTTAATAGGATTTATGATGTTAGGAAATAGAAAATAATAGGAAATAAAATCGAGCCCTGTATAACCTTCCTGTGTATAATCTAATGGTAATCTAACCTAATACCATTCAGACAGATACGTGTGTCCGTGCTACTACTATCCGCTGCGAGCGGGCGCATTCGTCGTCGCAGTGGACTTGCCCGCTGGACAGCAGACGCCGGAATACTGGGTTAAACGAGGCACAGCGCTGTTGTGCACGCTGGCTACGTAGAATATAGTAGATGGTACGTTGTTTGTATTATGTACGCCATTTATATGGTAGAACTGAATAGTTATATTCGCTAAAGATGCTTGGAATCTCATAATGAAATAAATTGTGTTTAACTTTTTAATTTTCATGTATTCAAAATAGCCAGGCGTAAACAGCAGTAGGGCATTATGGTTTGAATGTAGTTTTACGTTACGTTTTACGCAGTTTTAACTTTGTGCGTATATAACGTACGCAATGCGTGTACGATTTGCGTGCCCGTCAAACGCATGTTAAAATTTATGAATTGCAGCTTCAGATATAATTATTTCCTTTTAACATTAAATAAGCTTTATAGAGTGTTCCGTGCAACTTTCTGTTTAATTTATTTAAATAAAACAACTGTAATAGATTTTTTGTTTTATTTCTTAAAATAAAATATCTAATTAAGAATGTAAAGTTTTTAATACCTTTAAGATCACCTACAAAAAAGAGATGACTTAAAAATACCTATAGAAGCATGGTAAAATCAAATATTACTAAAGTTTAAAATATTAAAAGCATCCACAGTACATTAAATAATCTTAACTGCTAAATAAATTATGGCACTAATTAATCTTACATTTTGATTTATTATTAAAAATTTAATTACACAGCTGTTAAAATAACCAGCCTACAACGTTTTTTACATAATATTTTTTATCAGATTAAAATGTAAATGGTTTTATCTTACGTACTAGACAATATTATGCATTTTAATACCTAACGGAAGAGCTAACGATTGAAAGATTTTAATACTTACAATTCTAAATTCTTCCTAGCCTTATATTTTTAAAACAGTTTCACAAAATTGCACGTGTACCTGTTAACCACTAATATTAAATAAATTGTACATACTACAGCATATGGCAATAGGCAACATATAAAAAAGTTCTCAGTTGTCATTAATGTGAGATAAAGTACCAAGATGATTGATATTAAGTACACGCACCAAGTCAACAATTATGGACCTAGATCCCACCTCTGCTAAATAAATATTTCCTCATGAAAAAACATTATATTTAATGGCCAGATTAATCTTAAAAAACACACCAAAGTTAGATTTATAGTAACATGGTAGGCTAAAGGATATTTGACAGAAAATTCTTCATGTTTAACAGTTACGTCGTCCATTTAAAATCTTTAATATCAAAATATGTCTGTATACTAAAATATATTGCTTAGGTTCCGAAATATGATACAGTATCCTAGCCCAGTGCTCATGTCGTAAATCGGCCAGTGTTTTGAGTTTTGACGCATAATATCATGTTGTTGGGATGTCATTATCACAAAATATATTATATTACGTCGCACTTGTCTCACCAGTACCCACAATATGGTGGTACTGGGTACACCAGTACACGATGGCGTCGGATTCATGACGACTCAAACACTGGCCAAGATGATGAAGAGCCAAGAGATTATAATATTTCAGAACACTCCCATTAACATAAGGCACTGTACTGTAGATTAATACAACCACTATTATAAGGCACAATAGAAATCCAATGCAATGATTTACACGTCATAAGCCTTTGAGAAAATAAGTCACATACAAATCTCGGCCTAATATACGCGCTTCAGCCCTGCATATATCTGGATCGTCTCCGCGAATTCCGCTTGAAGCGGTGCGGGCATTTCCCCTCGTCGACTTCGTAGGAGCCGTTGACGCAGGTCGGTATGTGGCACTCTCCCCGCTTGATGCAGACCCGGTCTCGCAGGCTGAAATGCTCTCTGCCCCGGGACTGGTGGAGGCACTCCCGCCGGCGACCCGAGTCCGGCCAGTCGCACGTGCACGAGCACTCGCCCGCAGAGACGTGGCTGCGGAATAGTACGGGACAGGTGCATCTGGAAAAAGAGAGAGATAACACGTGGGTTATTATGACCTCTTATTTCCAGTCAGTTTACGCCCAAAATGTACGTTTTCGGGCGTAAACTGGCTGGAAATAAGAGGTCATAATAATCCACCTGAAGAAGTATAATGGTAGGAATTTAGGGGTTATCAAAAAGAATAAGGCAACCAACCCAAGGATTTTGCTTAGTAGATCCTACAACACGTAAATGTCAATTCCAGGATAAGAATCCATTCAAAGGAACAGGCAGAAAGCAGGCAATCGACAACAAAATGCATATTAACGCCTTGCAACATTGCGATATGAATTAATCCTAAAAGTTAAAATAATACGCAACTGAACACAAGTCTAGATTCAAATCTGATTACATGGTTGTATCACGGGGAGTGCTCTGAGGAATTGTTCGGAATCATACCTCCTGCAACTTTTCGCCATCGCCCCACGCGAAAAATATACCATTCTCATCACCTTGAACTTGCTGCCGCGCACTGTAAAACTCTGGAACGAACTGTCACCAGCAGTATTTCCGGACCTATACCTATTACCTACGACCTGCAGCTGCAAACCTTCAAGAAGACAGCGTTTTCCCTCTTAAAAGACCAGCAACTCACCTGCAGGTCTTCTGATGTTGCGAGTGTCCATGGGCGACGGTAGTTGCTTTAGATCAGGTGAGCCGTTTGCACGTTTGCCCCTTATTTTATAAAAAAAAGTTTGTTTGTACCTGAGCAGCTGTGGCGGTGGCGTTTCTTCCTCATCTATCTTGAGTCGTGGTTCTTCCGTGGACTGTCTCGAGAACCCCTCCCAGTCGTTCTGTTTTTCTTCGGAGCCTTCTCTAGCTCTATCTAAGACGGGTCTCTCGATTTTCGTCGTTTCTGTAGTTTCGAGCGTGTCACGTGGTACGCACCCGCATTTCGTGTGATTGAAGAACACCATTCTTACGGATACTAATCTTCTGTCTGCCTTTTGGAGCTGAAACAATGAAAAAATACATAAGATTTTTGAAACTTAACATAATATTATATGACTAGCTGTTGCCCGCGACTTCGTCCGCGTTAGCATAGTAGATGACATCCCAAGTATTATTTACTAGCTGTTGCCCGCGACTTCGTCCGCGTGGACTTTAGTTTATAGTTTTTCCCGTAGGTACATCGATTGAATAGTTAACGCGCAAATCATAAAAGTATATTGTGTGGGACAATATACTTTTATGATATGATAATTGTTAGATGTTCCGCGCGGCTTCGCCCGCGTAATTTAGTAATGTCAAGGAAACCGTACATTTTACCACAAAAAAGAAACCTGTGTCCTTCCATGTGGTCTATTCTTCATGTGTGCCAAATTACATAAAAATTGCTACAGTAGTTTCTTAAGATCTCCGTTTTTTCCACATTTTCCTATATTTCTTCGCTTCTATTAGTTGTGGCGTAATAAAATATAGCCTTTCTTTATAAATTTTCTCGATAAATGGGCTATCTAACACTGAAAGAATTTTTCAAATCCGACCAGTAGTTCCTGAGATTAGCGCGTTCAAATAAGCCCTTTCAAACAATTTTCCCCCGTTTTTTCCACATTTTCCTCTATTTCTTCGCTCCTATTAGTCTTAGCGTGATAAAATATAGCCTATAGCCTTCCTCGATAAATGGTCTATCTAACACTGAAATAATTTTTCAAATCCGACCAGTAGTTCTTGAGATTAGCGCGTTCAAATAAGCCCTTTCAAATAATTTAGCCCGTTTTTGAACATTTTCCTCTATTTCTTCGCTTCTATTAGTCTTAGCGTGATAAAATATAGCCTATAGCCTTCCTCGATAAATGGGCTATCTAACATTGTAAGAATTTATCTAATTGGACCAGCAGTTCCTAAGATTAGCGCGTTCAAATAAGCCCTTTCAAATAATTTCCTCCCGTTATTTTCCACTTTTTACACTATTCCTTCGCTCCTATTGGTCGTAGCGTAATAAAATATAGCCTATAGCCTTTCTCAATAAATGAACTATCTAACACTGAAATAATTTTTCAAATCGGACCAGTAGTTCCTGAGATTAGCGCGTTCAAATAAGCCCTTTCAAATATATTTCCGTTCCGTATTTTCCACATTTTCCTCTATTTCTTAGCATCTATTAGTTTTAGCGTGATAAAATATAGCCTGTCGCCTTCCTCTACAAAGGGGCTATCTAACACTGAAAGATTTTTTTTAATCGGACGGATCAGTAGTTCCTGAGATTAGCGCGTTCAAACAAACAAACTCTTCCGCTTTATAATATTAGTATAGATTGTACAAAAATATTCAATGTACTGAATTGATTTTCCTACGATTTTATTATATATAGATTGTCCGCGCGGCTTCGCTTGCGTAATTTAGGAATTTCACGCAACCGTACATTTTTCCGCAAAAAATAGCCTTTGTTCCTTCACGTGGTCTATTCTTCATGTTTGCCATTGGCTCTGTGCACATTGTTTCAGGCATTAGACCTTGTACTCGCTGGTCTCCCATCCCCAATCACACGGGTTCTTTTCAACCCCTAACCATTTTTGTAGTTGGTGGTAAGTCCTCCACGAATGATATTTTGCAGCATCTGTAGTTGGGGGGAGGCGAGCAAGGTTCATTTTGACCGTTACTGCTGATTTGACAAATGCTGAGTATCGCAAAGTATTCAGTGTCCCCACATCTCCTCCGTAGAGGTTCATCAAGATCTTCTCGCCAGCATTTCCTACGTCTTCCTTGTTTGAGTTTGGGTCAAGAAAAAGTTGGCGAGATCTATCCAGTCGGGGGGTTTTTTAGGATGTTGCACCACTTCATCTTGCCTTGCCAGAAAAGGGCAGAGGTAGTGTCACACCCGCTGATGGCATGCAGAAATAACACCATCCCATTCGGAAATTCTGTAATTTCACAGTTTTCCTAGCACTGTGGGAGAATTGCCCATCTTTGACTTGCTGTATCTTCGCAACCAAAAGACATAGCGTGTTCAGGTTTCGCTAAAATTGTAGCAAATTTAGTTATCTTTATTAAAGTTCTTACGAACGTACTTGAAAAACTCTTCCTTTAGGTAGATTTTTATAACAAACTGAAATATGTGCCAAAATTTCGCAGTTTTTCGAGCACCGTGGGAGCAGCACAAGGTTTTCAGGGTTGCAAACTTGGGTGTTAACTACTCTAAAGGGACCTAACAACATATATCAAAATCGTAATTACAATCGCGTTTGTAATGTTTCTCGTTTTTTATGTCGATACAGACTGGCCTAAAAGGTCTACCACAAAATATTAATAAGGATATTAAAGCTACGCAACAAATGTATGTAATGATGTTACCAGAAAGGGTAGCGCGACATTTTCCCCGTCGACCGGGGCGCAGACTTCGCCCTCGTCATAGCAGCAGCCCGAGTCCGCCTCGCAGCGGTGCAGCTGCACACACGGCGGCATGTAACTGAAATAAACATAATATCCAAAAGGATAAAAACAATAGTTTTTGCAGGCTAGTGTATACGAGACTGTTCTAAGCCACACATAAAGGCGTCAATCCACCGCAGCGCACGGAGAAACTACGCACGTGCGTCAAGCTTCGCTTTGTCAGAAAATATTATATGTAACTGTGTCCACTGCAACCCACGGACACGCTACGCACGAATTGACTCACGTAGCTTGCTCGAATATGGTGCACACGTAGCTCAACGCTGGCCACGCTACGCATGCTGTACATAGTCGTAAGTAACGTGTTTGTATAGCGTGTGTTGCAGTGGAAAGGTTGACCCACGTAGACAAAGAAATAAACCCGTACGCCGCGTGGACTGTTCACACATTTGTCAGCACCGTACGCGCCGTACCTACGTGTCGAACGCACCGCATAGTACACAAAATGCGGCTCGTAGGGTGCAGACGAATAAGTACTTGTATGTATATCCATATAACAGATGCTATGGAACGACGACGCGACACTTTATGTTCTATAGTTATAGATAGTGACGTTATGTCATATGTGTCGTAAACTATCTCTTAATTTTCTTACGATTACAGATTACTCTTATTATATTAGTGGCTAATGCGGAAGTTCTTTTTAAAATACTAAAAATACTATTAGACGAAAAAGACTCGAAAAATCGCTGATTTTTTGTATATTGGTAGGTTAATCTATTATATTATATAAATCTCCTGTCACGATGTTTGTCCGCGATGGATTCCTAAACTACTTAACCGATTTTAATGTTTCTTTTTTTTAAATGTGTGCTTTTTTCCAACTTGAGAGATAGGATAGCTTAGATCTTTAATTATTATAGTCGCAATTTTATTTTATTGCAAAATATTTGTCTATAAAGAGCGACCATGTTGTTTATGCGACGCGGGTCACGGACGTTGCCATGGTGACATACTTTTTTTTTATATCTATGGACGCGTCACACCACGTCAGTCTGGCCCCGTGGTAAGTAGCTGTTTTTTTAATACTTATTTCGTCACTAATTCAATAAAATAATACGGGCGACTTTATATACTTAATATGGGAAACAAACGTTTGCCGGGACGCGAATTTACAAAGGCGTAGTAATTTAGAGTGAAAGCGCAAACTGAACTGGCTTAGCTTTTGTTAGACAAAAACTTGACAAACCCTAATCTATTTTAGTACAGAAAATGACCGAAATCGCCTAGACTTTGTTGGCTAAATTGTTTCTAACATTGCAGCAACAAATTCTATTCAATTTGATACCGATATGGTAAATTATACATTGTCATCGTTAGCTTTAAAAATATGTAGGTGGTTAATTACATGAAAATTGTTATTATTTTAATGTTCATCATTATCATCATCATATCAGCCTATATTCGTCCACTGCTAGACATAGGCCTCTCAATAAACGCCGTATTTAAATAATGTTACAGTAATGAAATTACTTACTCGTTCGTTTCTATTCTGTATTTAAGTGACAAAAAATACAAATTAACTAACAAACTTTAATTAATAGGTAAGAAACAGGTACATAACTACACACTTGTTGAGAGTAAAAATAATTATAAAACTATCTTAGATAAATGATTGGTCTTTGATTTGACTGATCATTTATAGCTAAGAAAACTATATTTTTTCTAGCGTAGTTAGGTACCTACCTCTGATGTAAAATACAAAACGCAGATAATCATTTTTATCACGATTAGCTTGGTATTTTTACAATTTAATCGTAGTTGGTAACAGTCAGTCTTATTTATTATTATTATTTTTAACAAAAAATTAAAACCGACTTCCAAGGTAAAAACAATAATAACATTAATGTGAACTAAAAAGTATTAAATAATTTTTACTATCTAATAGTGCCTTTTTCCGAATTCGGCTAAACCTCAACTATTTCTGTACTCAATCTTCATTATTTTGAAGTCGGTACCAGATAGCTGAATCTTCAGTCCTCTGACAGAATATTTAAAATTTTTGGAACTGGCACCGACTTCAAAATTATGAAGATTGAGTACAGAAATAGTTGAGGTTTAGCCGAATTCGGAAAAAGGCACTATTAGATAGTAAAAATTATTTAATACTTTTTAGTTCACATTAATGTTATTATTGTTTTTACCTTGGAAGTCGGTTTTAATTTTTTGTTAAAAATAATAATAATTTCACTCTTTTTAGTTACACTAGTAGATAAATCTTCGCGTATATTTTACGTATCTTATTACAATTTGTTAAGAGTCACAACTCACACTCACAAAATAATATAATATTATCAGTGAAGTGAACATATTGTGCTAAGTAATTTAACAATTTTAATATTTCAAGCCCGAAGCAGTCACCGGCGATTGCGATAACAATAGAAAGGCTATTGTGTCTCGTTTTTCCACGATCGAAGGATCTATCAGATAAAAAATTGTACAAACTTGCATAGGATGTAGCGTAGCATAATATTTAATATTATCATAATTATTGACAGCTGTTCTTGTAATCAAGAATTCAAATCGATAGGTACTTAGTGCACCATCTATCGATTAATAAGTATAACTAATTAAAAAGACACTTAATGACTTTGTTTTGTTTAAATGCTTTTTTTATAATAACTTTATTTTAATTCTATTTGTCTATTAAAATTTTATAAAGTAGTAAAGTATTCGATCTGTATATTATAAAGTAGTTAGTAAAGTATTCGATATTCCGTATTCGCGCGGCGGCGCTGGGCGGCGACCGACGCCGACCGCCGTGTATTAAAAACAAACAGATGTTGTTAATTGTTATACAGCACATCATTATTATTATTAGTATATCCATACCTATGCCTTGTACTATTATCTATTCTGTGCCATGAGACATTCGTGGCCTTAACACGACGTGGTAATGATGATGATGACGATGATGATGATGATGATTATGATGATGAATATGAATTGCATAGTAGTTTATGCTTTCTGTTCTTAAAACAACGCCGAAACTCCCAAACGTGTATCTATAAGGAATCAGGAGTTCTCTCAGCATCATCGAAACCATGGTATACCTTGACCCAATATTTGACTTTTTGGTAGCGTATTCTTAGTACACTTCACATAAAACCAAAATCACCATATGTTTCCATATAAATTTCGAGGAGTTCCCTCGATTACTCATGGATCCCATCATCAGGTCACCACCTTTGTGAAAATGGGACCAAATTGGAGTAAAACCTAATACAACAAAACAAAAATTTCGAAAATCGGTTCACAAACGGCGGAGTA
The DNA here is from genome assembly GCA_937595015.1 of Polyommatus icarus. Lineage (NCBI taxonomy): Eukaryota > Metazoa > Arthropoda > Insecta > Lepidoptera > Lycaenidae > Polyommatus > Polyommatus icarus. The sequence continues at coordinate 15,501,967 of OW569324.1, forward strand.
ATCGTTGAACATACAAAAATAAAAAAAAAAAAAATATCCACAGCCGAACATATAACCTCCTCGTTTTTTGGAAGTCGGTCAAAAAGTATGCTGTATGGCACGCTCGCGATAAACAAATATTATGGCGGTGAGCCTCTACTCGACTAGGTTCTGTAAGTGCATTTTATTTGAAAATATCAAGGCAAAAAGCTAATCCATTTGAGTAAATTTTTTTAACTGAGATAGTATAGGTATTGTCGAGTAATATGCATAAACAAAAGCTCATCTATTAGAGTCTGGCTCGTGACTCACACGGTATAGCCTTTGTAAATACGCTGCCGGGACAGCTAGTAGTTATATAATTTAAGAGTAACCTTGTCCTACAAAATATAAAACAATCCATATTTTAGGACCATCAAGTCAAAGTATGAAATCCTTTCTATCTCTGTTAGCTACCACTTTCGAGTTTTTCGAAAATAAAAATGTTGTTTGTCTTATCAAAATGTAGCTACTCACAAAAAATTTGCTTGTTAGTAATCACAAAATTGTTCTAAGGCTCCCGTACTATTTATAGTAGAAGAGATATTTTAATTAAAACTTACATTGTATCAGCGGCTGGCGCCAGCTTCCTCACAGACAACCACCGTGGTTGTGGGGTCAGGCACTTGGCTGACTTTAACATGGTTCTTATGTTCTTCAATGCCGCCTGGCGCATTGCTTTGCGCTCCTCGGCCGTTGCCTGAGCTGAAACAATAAAATTTTAAGGCCTGCGTCTTATCTTCGTTGTGAATTCAAGTTGATTTAAAAATTAATTACTCCTTTTCGCCCTGGGGCTTCAAAATCAAGGAGCATAACCTTTTTAGATTTTCTCACCGTTCTAACAAGCTTCATTTTGAACATGAAAGTAACAAAATCTTAGGGACTGTCCGCACTGTGAATTTTAATCGCATGGATTTTTTTCGCACTTCTGTAACATACTGAATCTTGAGAGAAAATCCGCAATCCGCATTCTGCACTTGCGATAAAAAATTTGCGATATTATATGAATAAATTCGCGCGAACAAAATCCACGCGGTTAAAATTCGCAGTGCGGACAGTCTCTTAAAGAAATACCTAGCAAAGAAGTATAAAAAAGAACCAAGCGTACAGTCATCCAATATCCTCGGTCGCTCCCGTGTAGCGGCGATCAGGTCTGCAGCAGGGATGGTGTTTGGGTAGTCGAGGCGGGTGAAGGCCGATGGAGTGACTGGCGAGGGTTTGCTGGTGGCCTCCTCGTCCATCGCCTCGTATTCCCCGTTGTCATTCGGGTAGTCGTCGCTCTCTGGATCTGAATCCTGTAAATGAGAAGATTAAATTTCTCAAACAATTTTGACTGGACTAAGTAAGATATTTTAGTCAAGGCCTTTATAATAAGAATATTCACATAGCGAATAATTACTATACAGCGCTTGCTGACTTATTTGTCTGATAAGTACGAACAGTCAGCCCTGGATTTATAAATAGGCCGAATAGGCCGCGGCCTAGGGGCGGTAGCGTCCTAGGGAGAGCGGCAGAAATAAAATGGCCTACGATTTCGTACATAATATGCGGCGCGGCGCGGCGGCAGAAATAAAATGGCCTACACTCAGAAAATATAAATTCGGCACTGCAAACAGTAGTTAATCAAAAAGATGCAGCAGACCTTTTAAACTTTTGGTGAGTAATAATATATTTTTAATAGTAAGGGGGTGAGACTTTGTTGCTATAAGTATAAATAATGTTGTTCAAGGATGACCTTAAAAAGTACCCTTTGTTGCTACAGTAAACTGCGTGTGGCGTCCAAAAACAAACAATAGTGAATAGGCAGTAGCCAGTAAGTAGGATATTCTTAGCCATGAGTCGCAAACCAGAATAGAACCGCAAGCTCATTTCTATAAAAACGTTCACATTCCTATATCGACATAAATTTTGGTGCGAAATTATACTGCCTACTTAAGGCCCTTAAGGGCCTGTATTTCCAGAAACGGACGATTTTCAAGATTTTAAAGTGACAGGAGACATAAGAATATAAGTTTAAGTAATTATTTAAATTCTGAAAAAAATATATTGTGTTAGTTAAGGATCTAACCTTTGGATCTAACACAGTGGTGTTCATATTCCCACAATATCATAAGACCTATGATAGCAGGTAGTAGGTACTATTACAAAGTTCAAAATCTGTTAAGTGCATTTTGTGTGAATTAACGAACATTCTCCATATTTAATTAGAAGCATTATAACTATTTAACGTTTTTATTCATGCAAATAAAATATGGTTATATCGAAAACAAAAGCTGCATAATAGAGCTTTAATAATTATTGTAATCACTTTACAGTCGACACTTTGTAATAGTATTGCGCAAAGTGCAAACCATGACACACAATTCACAAAGTATGTAATAGCAGTTTAACACAGTATAATCACTAAACAATCACCAAGTACTTTAAAAACGATCGTAACCAATTTAGAATTTTGATGATCTGTCAGTCAGTGAGTGACAAAATGTAGTAACTTTGACCATCCGTAACTATTGAACTATTTATCGAAATTTCATGTAATTTGGAGGTTAAGCTAGTTTTAATACTTGCTCCTAGTGACCTAAATCCTAAATCCCTAGCTTTGTTAACATCGAAGACAAAGGGGGTGTGAAATAGCCGCGAACCGCTTCGAGAAAAGTATTGTACGGCCGTGCCTTTGCTAAAAAGCTTGGCTGGGGCACTGCCGTGCCCCCAGATATTATTATGCAAATAGTCATATTATGATACTAGCTGTTGCCGCTGTTGCGACTTCGTCCGCGTTAAAATAGTATAATAACAAAGATGGATAGTTTTCCCCTTTTTGTGGTTCCTTACCTTATACAAAGGTTAAAAACGGGACCCTATTTAAGCAAACGTCAAACGCAAACGTCAATAAACTTTCATGTTCTTAATTCAAGAAATGACGGACTTTCATTCAAACTGTCAACCCCAATTTCACCCCCTTGGCGGTAGAATTTCCAAAAACGCTTAAATATCCATTCATTTTTAATCAGCAGTCCAAACGTAAAATTTCATGTGTCTAACTCAAGAAATAACGGACTTTCATTCAAATTTTCAACCCCAATTTCACCCCCTTGGAGGTAGAATTTACAAACACCCTTAAATACGTATCCATTTATTTTTATGCAGTAACCCAAAAATAAAGTTTCATGTTTGTAACTCAAGAAATGACGGACTTTCATTCAAACTTTCAACCCCTATTTCACCCCCTTCGGGGTAAAATTTTCAAAATGCCTTCCTTAGTGGGTGTCTACTTAATAAAACGAACCTACTCACCAAATTTCGTGGCTGTAACTTTAACAGTTTTTGCTCAGCGATGATGAATCAGTCAGTCAGTCAGGGCATGTAATTTTATAAGTATAGATTATTATGGTGGCACTTCACATGGCTATTGGTATTTGCTATTGGCTATTTGTTGCATTTGGCAAAATTATTGACGTATAGTCGTATACACAAACAAGAAAATACGGCCTTCCACACATGGACGTCAAATACCAAACTTTTACTTGATTTTGTTTACTTGCCTATTTGACTCTTGATGTGCGTCAAAAATCGACAAAGGTACGGATACGTGTATTTGATATTAAGCGGGGAATTGACTACCGGGCCGCCCGCTACGGGCCGCCCGCCACGGGCAGGTCTGTCTGCTCGTCAATTCCTATGTACGGGCACAGACATGCCCGCCGGCCCGTGCCCGCCGCCTGCCCGCGAGATCGCAATTTTCCCGCGCGGGCACGGGCAAGTCTGTAAATGAATGGTCGCAACCGCCAACGGCAAAAATTTAAAAATGTTACGTAAAAACAATAGTTTTTACGTAACATTTTTAAATTTTTATTTTTTTTTATAAAATGTAGAGGTCCGATAGCAGTAAAAAATACAATAAAAGTACTTTGGTGATATATTCAAATAGAACTTTGTTCTTTGCATAGGTCGATTTGAAAGAAATACATCGAAATAACTTTAGGTTACAGTCGAAAAAGTTTGTTTCTATTTATAGAGATTCGGAAGCGAGGGTTAAGGGGTTAAGATAGTTAAACGTGACAACGTCATACGTTGTCACGTTCAACTATCGTCAGTAAACCGACTTTACAGACAACCGATTTTTTTACAAAGAAGATCGAGTCCATGAGTCCACGACCTAGCTGCAGCCCTCTATCTATTCGACTGGCTTGCCTGCGGGGCTAAAATGGTCGCTTTGAAGAATCATGATATGAATCATAATGTGACTCTTTTTTCTAATATCGCAAAATGCAACTCTGCTTGCAATTCATTTCTGTATTTTTGTACTGATTTGACATTTGTCAGTCTGACAGTTTTGACAATTCATTTGCTGAATTGATTGAGAGGAATTGCTAAATGTGACCATTTTAGCCCCGCTGTTCTGTGTGTGTTCAGGCGGCAAACTTGTGCCAGACCGGGCTGCCCGCGGGAGGCCCGCGGGCAGCCCGGTAGTGAATTCCCCGCTTTAGTCACATTTGTTAAATAGGCAAATAAGGCCAATACTTTGTCAAACATACCGTCTACACAATATGCCATATGGTGATTGTTTGGCGAATACATCAAATACGCATAACGCAAATACAAATAGCCATGTGATGTGCCACCATTATAAATGTTACAAAGATGTGCTTTAAGTAGGTATGGCCAAACCCGGACAAATGATACTAATTAATTTGTAGCAAAATGGTACGCAATTTAGTATGTATGTATGTAGTGTAGAGTGTAGACTGTAGAATGTAGAGTGTAGACCAGTGGTCCCCAACCTTTTTTTCATGCGGGCCACAAACATGTTTTGGTCTTGGTGTTGCGGGCCGCAACAAAAAATTTTTAGGGTTAAAAAATAACATTCTTCAAAATTAACGTTTTTAAGGTGAAAAAAAAATTAACGCTTATCTCGTAGACTTTATGTTATTTTGCCGGTGGGCGTGAATTTCAAAATTTTTTAACACCACACGGGCCACAAATAAAGTCCCGGCGGTCCGCGGGTTGGGGATAGCGAGTGTAGACGATAGACGTTTAGGAAACATTTTGTACTCGTAGAATATATATTATTAAAGTTAACACCATCACATAATCGAGTATAGCGACATAGATTTTCCTTATTATAATATAGCGCTCTAGCTAGAGTTATAGCCAATAGCGGAATGTTCATCTTGATGCAGACATTGTGTCACCTTTCTCGGAACAGCTGAGATGGGAGCGTGACATTTTGATATGAACACAGATAACAGTTAATGGCAGTCATCATCAGGCATCACTCATCACCGACCGCTAATAATGCTCCGTTCATTCTAAGAAAGGCTCTATGATGAAATCTTCAAAATTTTAAAAGATTAAGTATATATTATTTTAAAGATTTCATCAAAGAGGCTACGAAGATTTTAAAAAAATGTTTTATTTCTGAATAAGTTTGCAGCAAATACCTTTAGATACCTTTATGTTGACCTACCTTCGGTTCGGGAACTAACCCGGCGAGAAGAACCGGCGCGGCGCAAGAAACTCGCACGGGGCCAAGTTTTTATCAAAAAAGGGGACAAGAAATACAATCTGCACATAAATTAGGACTAGGGTAGATCTCATTGAAATGAGAATGTAAAATGGAGGCAACATCAAAACTCAAGCAATTGTATGTGACTATTTATTTCAATAGAGTAAGCTACTTTGAGCAAAGGTAGGTAGATCTTAAGTCTCCCGCAAACAATCAAACATCAAACCGTCAAACACGTCAAACACGTAGTAAATCCAAATTTTCTTTAAACGCGTCAAACACGTCAAACACGTAGTTTATATGGTGTTTGACGTGTTTGATGTTTGATCGTTTGCGGGGCACTTTATTGAAATGAGAATTTACCTTGTCAAATCAAAGCAAACAAGCTATTTTACTTTACGTACGGTGCAAATTGTGATTGCATTGAGTCGCCGCACCTAGCCGAGTGTTGGTAATGAGCGCAGTTAGCCGCGCGATAACCCTAGATAAACCCCATTATTTATACTAAATCGTGAAATCCCCGCTATCTTTTGCTTCGTTTCTTGCCTATTTATAGTCAATGAACTAATCTTTACTCAGGAGCAAATACAGTAATCATTCGTAATTAGGTACTTACTTTCAAACCATATGCTTTAAGATAAGAAATCTAAATCAGGAAATAATGTTGTAAGTTACATCTCATTAATTAATAAGGTAACTCTCTTTATCAATCTGATTCCTGTAAGACTTCGCCTAGCTTTAGAGCTATATATCACATAGCATAGGTGTAGAATGTAGATCTCCTTGTTATAGAGTACCTATGTAGTTTTAGTAGAGCACATTCCATGCCTCATTGAGTAAAGACCACACACAAGTCCTAGTTTCGGACAGAAGCGTATTCCATGACCATCGACAATGTCGAAGTGGGCACGGGATTTACATAATAATGCGACTTTAGTTATGATAATCCATTATTTATGGTGAGCGTATTGCCCTCTATGTGATGGCAGCTTATTCTAATGCAGGAAAGTAGGGCACAATTTAACTAATCTCCTTCAATCGGTTATTAAGAGCGATGTTTGGTTAAATTGCTGAATATTGGACACAGTTAACCATTAAAATAACTTGTCGCAAGCTTACAAACACGCCTTGTTAGTTTAAGCCGTTGGTGTTGCGTTAGCGCGAATATTTTGGTTTATGTTGTTTCGAATGTTTTGTAAGACAACATGAAAATAACTTAGGTCGCTAATATTTCGTCAGTGTAACAGAGGGCTAATCCAACACATTTTCTGTATTGTTTCTTTACACAATTTTCTCGTAGACTTAATAATCTTACAACGGACTTTCACATTACTCCTCCAGATTTTATGAGAGACTAGACGCATAAAGATGAACTACGGTACTCCGCACTGGTAACATAAAATTGTTTTACAGCCTTCAAATAGGCACCTAATATAAGAATTTATTATAATATCATGATGAAGAATGATGGGCAATGCACCAATATTAATTTGTTATATTTTATTCATGCCAAATTCATGCAAAGATTTCTATAATAAACCAGCCAGTCTCAAAGTGTGCTCCGCCGCGGAGCCTCCGCGGAGCTCTGGGGCTCCGAAATGGCTAAAATGGAGAAAGTTATTCATTCAAAGACAAAAAAATAAATTAGGGGTCCTAGGGGGACCCCTAGGACCCCTAATTTTTTTTTGTGGTTTTTTTTGTGGTTTTGCGGTTCTCAAACCATTTTGGTGGCAGAAAGGATTCACAGTGACATTTTAAGGACTTAAAAATGTCACTGTGAATCCTTTTTGCCACCAAAATGGTTTGAGAACCGCTGCTTTATGGTTTAAGGACCATTCCGCTACAGAGAGAATTAACGAGAATTTTTAAAATGTGTTATTAGTTACATTTTTCAATTGGAATATACGTAAGAAGATGTGTATTTACTAACAAAACAACTTTTATCGGTAAAAAATGGAATTCGAATAATTTAGAGCGTTTTTAAGCATTATCACCTAAGGAATGCGATGTTTTTTCCCATATTTTTTAATTAAAATACCATATATTTCAAATTAATAGAGATGTGCCGATCATGACTTTGGCCGACTAGCCGACTAGTCTCCTGCAAAGAAGCCGACTAATCGGCCGACTAGTCGGCCAAGCCGATCATGGTTTCGGAAGTTTCCGTAATGCTTTTTTACTGCTGTTTGCGCACATGCCGCCTGCAAACGTGTCGAATCGTGTTTAGTAGGTATGTTTACTTCGCGTACATTACTTTATTTTGTTTCTATGATACAGTTGATGGTTTTCATTAAATATTTCATGTACATGAAATCTCGATTTAGCCTATATTGAGTCTCGGGAAAGGACAAGGGTTACTTTTTGTCCCGGAAAATGTACAGTTCCCGCACAATAAACTTTTATGATTTTCGGGATAGTTTGGGATGAGTACACCACTCAAAAATATACACACTTTTTTATTAATTAAACCAATTCGAATTAAATAATCATTGTTAAGACAGGGCAACGTCTGTCGGGTCAGCTAGTATTATATAAAAGAAAGTGGTGTTAGTTACACTACTTATAACTCAAGAACGGATGAACCGATTTGGCTGAAAATTGGTGGAGAGGTAGCTTAGAACCAGACATATGATATAGACATAGGATACTTTTTATCCTGTTCGATCGCGTTTCCGTGAAATCTTATATATAAAATTCTCGTGTCACAATGTTAGTTACCGTAATCCTGTCCCCTCCGAAACCTTTACCAAATTTCATATACGTATTCAGTAGGTCTGAGAATTGGCTACAGTGGCTACTTTTTATATTGAAAAGTGCATTTTGTTGAATAAATAATTGTAATGTCTATTACAACTCGAGACTGACGGCGACCACATGTTAAAATTATATTAATTACAAAAATAATTTCTTTACTTGCAAGTAATTTCAGAAACACTTCATTTAATTTTAAAATGTGTAAATGTCTGACTGAGTGTGTTTATGTACACATTATAAATATTAATCAAGGTTTTTCTTTAATGTAATTTCAATAACAGTAAAAAAGTAAAAAGCCGACTAGTCGGCGCTTTTTGCCGACTATTCGCCGACTAGTCGCCGACTACAAAAGTGGCCGGATAGTCGGCTTTACCGACTAGTCGGCGACTAGTCGGCACATCTCTACAAATTAATGTTTAGTAGTAGTATATTTATGCAGATATACGTTGAAATCTTTTATATAAATTACACTATTCAACCGTTTTTAGTGATTTAGACGATTAATTTTGTCAGGCCAATAAACAACTGAAAATTAAAAAAACCTTTAATTTGGTGCAGTTTTATTACTAATTACTAGTATAATTATTTGTTCCATATCGAAAATTTTAAAATTTGTTAGAGAATTACGATTTAATTCACCTTTAAAAGATTTGAAAATTTTGATGTTGCACCCGCGATCGTAGAAATGGTTAATAATTTCTAGTACTTAGTACTATAATTACTTTTATCTTGTTACATAGTTTCTTTGTTTTACACTCTTTTGAAATATAGGCAAGTTATTTTATAAAAGTTTCGCAATAACCAGTACTCACATATAAACTCTGATGAGTTTATATGTGAGTACTGTTACATACAGTTCTTAATGGAGGTTCAATTTAGTTGCACCCGCAATGGCACTTCAGACCTGTTTGTGGCCCTTCATACATTTGATAAAGGTTTTCATTTATAAATCATTGTTAAACTAGTTAAAATGTATCCCTTCACGGGATATTTGATTAATAAATTTGCTTCATTTTGCCTGTAGCAGGCTTTAAGTGTGTCAAACTGTTGCACCCGCGACAGTGGAATCGCCCATAAGTGAACGAATAAGTATGCATTTAGGATGCTCCTAAACATGCGTGAAATGTTTCTCACAGCCAGGGCTGTGGCTGGTGTTGTTTCAATGAATAATGTCATGTGGTGCGTCCGCATGCAATATGCAGACCGCTGTACTGTTAATCTCTCCGTCAAGCCCTTAAGCCAACCCGTTAAAGACCACTTTCCTATATTCAAAGGTAAAACAGTTCTGAATAGGTTGACGTACGGCCGTTGACATTTCACCAAATGATGAATAGAAAATGAAACGGGCCAGACAACAATTACTGTACATTAACATGCACATAATTACAGATATTGTACAATTACTCAATTATTTATTGATCATTATATAATAATTTGGAAACAGAGCCTTTAAAGTTCAAAGATTATTGAACATGATTTTACAGATTATAAGTTTGTAAGCTGTACAAGTCTCTACTTAATTACTGTACATTTTGGTTATATACCTACCTAGTACCTACTACTATTTACTTTGGTGCTATAGTAAGTTTTGTTTGTAAATACTATGGGCACTCTAGATAAAGAATTCGAACTTCCTCAAGTTGATGAATAAGGCTATCATCACCATACGAGTTCGCCTTACGCAAAAAGATGTACTTATTGTATATTGTGGTCTCACTGCGACAATGTAGGTACCATCGAACCATTACAGATCGATCTACGTCATTTGGTCGGATTGTGTCAATTCAATGTTAGCTGTGACACAGTATAGCAATTATATATTGCTATACTGTGGCTGTGATCTGTCGATTGGGTTGACATAACGCGACCAAATTACTAGGCTGCTATTTATGTATCCGGAACTGGTCACTTACAAGAACAATATTTAAAAAGTAATTACATCATTTGAAAATAGAACTCTTTGGTTGAAGAATACATTTTGTTTCATGTGACTGTCAATTATTTTTCCATTGTGGCGTCATTTTGAAAAGTGCGTGTCTTCATTTGCCATGGATTTAACGCGTGAACAGTTTCGTGCAATGATTTACTACGATTTTCGGCGTGGGCTAAATCAACAACAGTGCTTTATTCAACTCACCGCAACTTTTGGAGATGCACCATCATCAAAAACCACTGTTTATCACTGGTACAGTGAGTTTAATCGTGGGCGGTCTATGCTCACGGATGAAAATAAAGAAGGTCGCCCAAAAACAGCTGTTGTCCCACAAAATATAGATGCTGTGCGGGAACTAATAGTGCGTGATCGTCATGTTACATATCGCGAGATAGAGGCGTCCTTAGGCATAAGTATGACGAGCATACATAAGATATTATACGAACATTTGGCTGTAAAAAAAATATGTTCGCGTTGGATTCCGCACAACTTGACAATCGATCAAAAACGGGCTCGTGTCGATTCTTGCAAAAAAATGATAAAAAAATACAACCGTGGTACGTCAAAAGCCGTTTATAATATCTACACAGGTGATGAATCTTGGATCTATGCATATGACCCCGAAACTAAACAACAGTCAACGGTGTGGGTGTTCCAAGATGAGCCGAAACCAATGATATTCAACTAAATACAGATCTGTTACGTTCATACTATTTTCCGGCTTAAATTGCTTCCGAACAATTTTCAAATTCAATTGTCAAATTTGACAGATAAGTGAAACAAAAGATACGAAATGACATTTACATAAAAGAGACAGACTATACAAAAGACGGGTCAATTGGCCCGTATTTAATGGCTTCACAACGCGCACGGTAGTAACATATTATCTGCTTTGAGTTTTTTTATATAATATCATTGGCCGAAACCAACAAAAGTTACTCGTGCAAAAAGTACTTTGATGAAGCAAATGGTCGCCTGTTTTTTTGGAATTAATGGACATGTGGCTACAGTGCCATTAGAGAATCGTAAAACGGTTAATTCTGAATGGTATACGACCATTTGTTTACCAGAAGTCTTTGAAGAAATAAGAAAGGACAACCGACAACGCAGAATCATATTACATCACGAGTTCACGACAATGCTAGCTGTCACACCTCAGCTGAAACAACTCAGTTTTTGGAGGGTCAAAAGATCGAATTGACTGGTCATCCGCCGTACAGCCCTGATTTGGCACCTAACGATTTCTTTTTATTTCCATACGCGAAGAACAAATTACGTGGTCAACGTTTTTCGAGCCGCGAAGAGGCTGTTGATGCATTCAAAATGCACGTTTTGGAGATACCTCAATCAGAATGGAAAAAAGTGCTATGAAAATTGGTTCCGGCGTATGCAAAAGTGTGTCGATCATCGCGGCGAATATTTTGAAAAGCAATAAAACCATATTAAATGATATATGTTTGTTTCTTTTTTAATTCCGGATACATAAATAGCAGCCCTCGTATACAGGTCTGCCAACCACCACCACCACCATCTGCCAATGGATCTATTTCTCTGACAGTACAATGTTTCGCCGCGTATTGATTCCGGTCAGAGATAGTTTTGTATCAGAATGAATGGATGTCTTCATTCATTGTTATTTAAATGAAACCGCATTATTCGTGAGCTTACTCGACCGTCCGGTTGAATCGTGTGTTCGATACAATATTATGTTCTCTACATTGAGATGTATGGAGTTGCTATTGCCAACAAAAAACATGTCACACTTGAAGAATGAGCGGGGTGAGAGGCGGGGCGGTGATGGCTATAGATCAGTACCGCAGAAGTGACAAAGTTTTGTGCCTACACTCGAATGAACGCAGACTCTATTTGAAAGTGGATAAAATAAAACAAAGATTTTTACTCAACATTATTAAAAGCTTTTATTTAACTTGCTCTGTATACTATTATTATTTACATTATTATGTAAGTTCGGGTGGAATATTTGAACTCAATTTCGAAGTAAGTATGTATGTACATATAATATTCCAATCGATTGAGCTGAAATTTTGTATACACGTTTGCAATTCAGAAGTATTCAATTTGGAATACTTCAGAATTCAGATTATGAATAAAATCACAATATCATCCAGAAAAATGGGGGTTTAGTATAAATAGCGAGGAATTCCCTCGATTACTTATGGATCCCATCATCAAGTCACCTTTTTTATAAACATGGTACCAAATTCGGATTAAGCCCGATACAATAACGAAAAAATCTTGAAAATCGGTCCACAAACGGCAATGTGATCGTTGAACATACAAAATATATAACCTCCTCCTTTTTGGAAGTCAGTTAAAAAACATCATCATCATCACTCTACTCCGAAGGCATCACTCCGAAGAAACACTCCGTAAATTGCCGAGACTAGAATATGACGTAGCCTCTAAATTCCGAAAATTTCAAAGGCGAGTAATGAGGAATTTTCTTAGCTTTTTAATTTGATTGTCAAACAGCTTCCATTTTAGTAACTAGATGGCGTATGGGTAGACAACTATCGGTAATACCAGGGAATACCATCAATAATTGCTACAGAACTGGGCAAAAGCATGTAAAACTTGATACATTTCAATTTGAAAAAGACACAATAATATTCTAATGAATAGGATAATAAAGTTATAATAACTATGTTTTAGTTAAAACTCGCGGAAGAAATAGCCCTATTTACCGTTGTTCACACCAAATGTCACAGGAATAATACATTTTGGTTTTGACAACATCTTACCTGCACTTGTGCAAGATAACAGATATTTAGTGGCTAATATTTTACCAATAATGAACATCAAAACCCAAATAACACAATTTGGGGAAAAATAATAAAAACCACACCGACAGTAAAAAGTAGAAGTAGAAAAGTGCGCTTAGTAAATCTCGTTGTTTCATTATTGTTTCATTACTGTATTACACACGTACATTATGTATTATTATTGTTATTGATAATACGTAAGTATATTGTTTGTTGCTGAGGTATATTAGCGGTGACCCGTGACCGGTAGCCCTGCGCGCGCGGTGCACCTACCCCATGCAACAACCATATGCGTTATGGTGAGTGCACGGGTTTTACGAGGGGCGCGGGTGGCGGGGGGCCGGGATAGCCGTAAAATCATGCAATGAGTCGCACGCACTGCTTTATAATATCTATTTATTTGTTTTTATATCTTCATAATTAGACATCATCGTATTATGTTACTATATTATGTATATAATGTATTATATTATTATTTTTTTTAGGTTAAAATGTTAACGCTGAGTGCATGTATCTGTCCCTATTTCTGGATGACTGCTATTAGGAACCACATAACACCAGGCACTGTGGTGTACACCACGGTAATAAGTCTGAGTGGTATCCTTTTCTACAATAGACATAACAATACACTACTCGTACAGCTGACCCTTGAACTATGGTGATGTCGAGGATGTCCCCATAGTTTACGTCCTTATATTGTTATACATACTGTCTCATGAGTATTAATTCCTCCCTTTTGATTTTTTTTTTATTTTTATAATTTTGTGTCTTTTGCGTATGTGATGTTTTAATTTTCTTTAGATATTGTATTGTAACGTGTTATTTATTATTGTAGTGTAATGTGGTGTCTTATTGTCGAATAAACCTTATTATTATTATTATTATTATTATTATTATTATTAAAACTCTTTCAGTTATCATGTTTTCAGTTTGACAAGTGCAAGCGTGTTCCTAAGCTGTTACCAGTATACTGGCCTAATTGCTTAGGCCAATGATCGCTTAGGAGTATGATATTTTGATTGATATTACACTTGACAGTACACTGATATTTTTTAGAAACACGACCAACATGTAGTCAGTAATGCCAACCTGCAGATAATTTCAAATCGGTGGGGAACCAATAGAAAATTAGTGAGTGTCTACTGTCGCGCCGTCTGGTGGAGATGATAAAAAGAAAACATCCCATTACAACTCGGTCGAGTTAACTCCGTACCTGGCGGCCATGTGCCAACTCGACGAGTTTTGGAGCTACAAACGGTCGAGTTAACTCCGTACCAAGGATTACGAAAATCGGACCACAAACGGCTGAATAATCGTTGAACATACAAAAATAATAAAAATAAACACACATATTACAGCCAAACGTATTACTTACCTCCTTTTTTGGAAGTCGGTCAAAAACCAAAATATTACATACCAAAATTTTGTAAAACCGTTACAGCGGCTTGGGCGTGAACAGACAGACAGATGGACTGACAGACCGACAGACGGACGGATAGACAGACACACTTTCGCATTTATAATAATCTTATAATATATAAAATTCTCGCGTCACAATGTTAGTTAGCGAACTCATCCGAAACGTCTTTACTGATTTTTACCAAATTTTATATGCATATTCAGTAGGTCTGAGAATCTCTTTAAAACTACGCAACAAGGAAGGCTATAGGCTATATTTTATCACGCCAAAGGTAATAGGAGAATGTGGAAAAAACGGGGTAAATTATTTGAAAGGGCTTATCTCGCGAACTACTGGAGCAATTTTTATGTTATTTGGCACAGATAAGAAGTAGACCACGTGAAGGATCATAGGCTATCGATTATAATCATTTTTTAGTGGCTATAATATAGCCACTGAAAAAATGATCCATATTTTATACCCGTGCGACGCCGAGGCGGGTCGCTAGTATATTAATAAGTGCATTTGTTGAATAAATAATAGCAAATTATTACAACCTGAGACTGACGGCGACCATTAATTTTGTGCGACGGGATAGCGGTCGACGTTGCCATGGTGACATACTTATTTATAGGCGAAATACTTTATATTAAGTCAAAGCAACGTTTGCCGGGATAGCTAGTTATAATAAGTATGGATCCAAAGTCCACTACATACTTACCCTATTTAAATTACTTAAATATTTATAAATACAATAATATACGCATGTATAATGTACACGTAAAAACGTATTTATATTACCAAAATACAGACTCGTCTCCGTGAATACTTCATTCATCGTCGTCTCATCATAGATATCTGTATTCTGCCTACATTCCCCTCTGAATCTACTACTCTATGACAATGCGAAATGGCGCGCGTCTTCGCCTAGTAATTGAATGTTCGTATTTTAATTGAAAATAATTAAAAAAGAAAACTAACCGATGAAATGCTATTCCGTCGCATTTGGAAGTATTTTTGGAATTATTTTTGCAATATTTTAGGAAACACCAAGGCATTTTTGTGACTTTTATTTTGTTTTTTTATAATTGTCATACGTCAAGTGCGCAGAAGAGCTCGCGGCCGACTAAGTGCTCTGCGGCTATATAGCGTCTCTTGAATGTTACCAAGCATTGCGTTGCGGTGTCAACTCCTTACATCTCAATGGTTCTCTACTAGTTTTCTAGTAGTTATTTTTAACCAAGATTTGACATTAAATTCTTCTAAAAGGTTTCGAAAAACAATGTTGTTTTTTTTTTGCTGATTTCAAAGAGTTCGGTAATCACTAATCACTAATCAGATGTGACTTGTCACTTGTGTGATGAGTGATGACTGATGTGTCACTAATGGCTGGTTTCCACGTATTAAGTTGATAAGTAGTTAACTTAAGTTGTTAATTAATAATTGCATGTAAACACAAAAAGTAGCAAGTAGCAAGTTAAAATTTAGTAAGTACTAAACTAGATGAGAATTTAGTTACTGCCTATCTACTTAATACGTGTAAACCAGCCATAACTGCCGCCCTTTGACATAAGCCCCATACATTATCAATCCGTCAAATTTTTCATTAAATTGAAGGTTAATTATAAATAAAAGTCTCTGAGTACGGCGGTTAATATAATATTATTATATTACTTAATAATATTGTTATTACGTCGGCGTCGCTAAAATAGTATCATTATACATTAATCATCATTATAATCTGTTAGTAACAAAGTAACAATCATTTAAGGATTAAAAAATTATTAATTTATAGATTTCTGCGAAATATTTTAATTATAAACACTTTATAGAATTCTGTGAGATTAATCAAGGGATGACTTTAAGTGCTAGTATACGGTATAAGTACGGTATACCCATACTGTATCTGAATGAATTCGTTGAATTCATGTATTTTCATTAATATTTTTATCGCAAATGCTTATCGAGATTCGAGACCCAGATCATTAATTTAATGACTTAGAAACCCGTGGGTAAAACAGACCGGTGAGTCTGGTGACACTCACAAAGTCGTAAACCTTCACAACTCCTGTGATACTCGATAATGTGGCGCAAGTCGCAACTAAACGAATATTTGGCGTATTTTATTGTCGCAATACTTGGCAAAGTGCGCAAATTTTAGTTTATTGTTTTTGGATCCGCTTACAACGCCTGGTTAATTTTAACCGAACGATCAAAAGCAATGATTTACGAAGCGTTCACGGCGACATGCACACTCGGTCCTAAATTGACAAATGTTCACTTTTATTCTCACTTTTTGGCTTTTATATCCATACTAATATTATAAATGCGAAAGTGTGTCTGTCTGTCTGCCTGTTACCTCTTCACGCTTAAACCGCTGAACCGATTTTGCTGAAATTTGGCATGGAGATACCTTGAGTCCCGGGGAAGGATACTAGGATAGTTTTATCCCGGAATAATGTACGGTTCCCGCGCGATAAACAAATTTTGGCGCAACGGAGTTGCGGGCGTCCTCTAGTAAAATATATTTTGCTGTGAATTGTGATTAGTTACTCTTGTAAGATCAAAAATTTATAGTGTACAGTGGAACCAGGGCCCGATCCAAGGGGGGGGAAAGCCGGGCATTTGCTCAGAGCGGTAAAATTGACCTATCTTCCAACCTATTACCTAACCATTAGCTATCCACGGTTCAATACCCAAATTTGTGAATTTTACATTGGATAGCACGGCAACATTCAAGTATTTTACTTAAATATTTTACATAAAGGGAGGGGGTCCTTTACCCCCAAAAACTAGCTCATGACTTTTATATGGTTTTCTATAGATATGTAAAGAGCGGCGAAAATGATCTTTGCTCGGAACGGCTAAATGATATATGGCTGATATATTATGTAAAATAATGCACTTACGTAGTTTATTTCGACAATCGACACCGATAAATCTATATTTTGAACTCTGAACTAGTGTATTAGTGAGTGATCGCAACGACGGCATACAATATTATGTATTTTGAACTATTTTATATAAGTACGCGATTAATTGACTCTTTTTTCGCAATAGAGCGGCAACTTTGTCCACACTAGGTACCATCGAGGAAGTTGATTCCTATGCAATTGATAGACCAACGTTATTTGGTCGAATATGTCAATTCACTGTTAATTGTGATCTGTCGGCTGGGTTTGACGTAACACAACCAAACTACTTAGGTCCCCGATTTGAATAGGAATCAACTTCTCTGATAGTACATGCCTAATAGCATTTATGGTTAGTTAGCGACAGCGTTATAGCACGTTGGACCAATTTAGAGAATGTATAACCGATAAATCAATAAAGATTGAAGGCTCATAAATATTTTGCCGCACCAGAATATCTTTAATGTTCTCAGTGATATCGATATAACTTTTGTCCATGGCTTCTCTTGCGATTTGCGAGAAATAATGAAATGGAGTGGGTAAAAACTTCTTGGATAGGTTTATTTTTACGGCTTTTTGTACCTACATTTGTTCACAAAACTAAACATAGCTGGTTTATTATTGATACCAGGTACTTACATATTAATTTGAATATTGTGTATTTACTATTTAGCTCTATAAATTAATAAAATATGTTAGCAACGAAGGCCAAAACGTGTTGAAATCGCGGGAACTCTACATCTGTCATTAAAATCTTCATAGAAGTAAGTATTAAATAATAAGTATGTATGTCATTAATCGAGACTCAAAGTGCTTAAGTGCTTCCACCAAATTACATTCAAAATGTGAATTAATCTTAGCCCTGAGGGATTAATTAGACTAAGAATAACCAACAGACCTGAGCAATTACAGACGGACGCACTTTCGCATTGATTTTAATATAATAATGTTTTCTCTTCGCACATGCTCGCAAAAGCTCTCACTTTCTTAGCTTATAAAGTATGATATTATTGACAGAGAAAAGGTTTTACATTCGAAGTCATAAGTGGATGAAAAAAGAGGTAAGGTATATAATATATTAGCCAGATGATGAAGTAGGTAAGTTGCAAGTACGTCACATGTTTTCGTTCAAATTATGAGGGAAAAACTTGAGAGGTGTCAAGGGACACCCGGATGGAACGAAGTTATTTGTTATGTTACGGAAAACCTGTATACACACAAAACGAAGAAAAAAAACAACTTTTTGGTCTTAATTTTTTCCATCTAGCCTACTTTCGCAACGCGCGACAACGAACTTCGTTCCAATTGGCCTTATGTTAAAAATGTTATTTATCCGCTTGTATCCGTTGACGCCTTTATTCGTAGTACTAGCTTATTAGCAATCGATTCTCAAGTTGATAATATCGCACAAAGGACGTCGGTTTGCAGGAAACAAAAAAGCGGCGTGCGATTGATCACATCTGGTTTCCGTTGTTCGTTGCCGTGTGAACCGACACAGAGACCTTAGCAACTGTATCAGTTATCACCACTAATTTAATATTGGTTCTTACTAACGTTACTAGTTGATGCCCGCAACTCCGTTGCGCCAAAACTCGTTTATCGCGGCGGAACAGTACATTTTTCCGGGATAAAAAGTATCCTATGTTCTTTCCCGGGACTCAAAGTATATCCATACCAAATTTCAGCAAAATCGGTTCAGCGGTTTGGGCGTGAAGAGGTAACAGACAGACAGACAGACAGACAGACAGACAAACAGACAGACAGACAGACGGACAGACAGACACACTTTCGCATTTATAATATTAGTATGGATTGCTGATAACTGATAAGATAGCTGATAATTCATTTACAAAAACATTTAAAATTGCAATCCATTTTTAATTAGGAGGATCTCTTTATTTCATACAACGTACTCAATACTTGTTTATTTCATGATTATAGTTATAAAAATCTTATATTATTGGTGGAATTGGTTATGTCTCCGCTATTTGAAGTAAAAGGGAATCCATCAGATATCGTATATTTTCGGCAAGTTTTCCCATTCTTTACTCTACATAAATTTGTTTTATTTCTGAGCCTTTTCAATGGAAACAAGTAAACTAATCATCTTCTGCTTATCTTAATATATATATTTCTTGTGTGCGTGTGTATGTGACTGAACTCCTCCTAAACGACTGGACCAATTTTGATGAAATTTTTTGTGTGTGTTCAAGGGGATCTGGGAATGGTTTAGATTCACAATTTTGTCCGCTGGATAATGTTTTTTTAATTAATTTTTAATTTATTAGTAGTTGTTGATTTTGGAATGTTTTACATTGGATCCGACATGCGTCAAATTTTAAATAATATTCGAATTCGAATTTTAATTTTAGTCTGTCCCGACAGTTAGCGCTGCGATCAAATTAAAAAAAAAATACTTTATATACTTAATATGGCAAAGAAACGTTTGCCGGGACAGCTAGTACAATATAAGGGCTTACGTAGACTAGTATTAAAACTTGAAGTTATAAACACTAAAAGCTCACAAATATAGGGCGGAATTCCTCAGCGCAATAGCTCTACATTTTGTACTTTGTTTTATGAGCTTTTTGTTCTACAATCTACTGATTTTCTATTATTATTCTGTTAATAATGGCACATTTAGTTCTCGTTCTGTTATGTTTCTAAGGTACCTGACTAATATTACTATCTCTATAACATTAAACATACCTACTTAAATATTTTAGCTATATATAATATACGTGACGTATAAAACTTAAGAAAGCAGTGTCTTATCTTTTAGTTGGGTAATATTATTTTAGCAAAATGTTATAAACTTTATAACTATGGGCGATAAAAGTATCTTTTTAATGAGGTCAGAGAGTGTCTGGGAGTAAAAATTGCTTACAGCTACTAAGTATTCAAAGAGCTACGTAGCTCGTCATGTAGGGTAACAGCCCAACCACAATAAAACAGATGCTCACCGAGGATACGAAAGCCGGTTTGCTCGTAATTTGCACTTGAAATCACCGAATAGAGCATAAACCGCGGTAGGTTTACTTATTAATACCACTCCACTTACGTCATAATCGTCAGGGTAATCGTCCAGCTTGTCGCTCCTCTCTGCCTTCATCCGCTGCAGCTCTTGCATAACCCCCTGCAACTCCTCGTCGCTCATAGTGGGCATCATCAGCTGCATAGCGGTCAGGAGCTCCTCGTCCTCATCTTCCGTCGGCTCCTGGTCCGGGACTAGCGAGTTGAGCCGGTCCAGCTTATCGTAGAGGCTGTCCCTGGCGGGGGACTGCGTGATCCTCTCCAGCTTCTGGTAGAACTTCTCGAGCTGGTCCCCCAGGGTGGGGGGGTTGGTGACGAGCGCGGTCCGCGAGCGGTCCGTGAGCAGGACTAGCAGCAGCAGGCGCAACATGTCGGCGGCGCGGCGGGAACGCGACTGCCCACAGCCACATGGCACATGTCCGCCGGTTGGGACGCTCGGCCGGGGTAAACGCGCGGTTCTCGTGCCTTTGAATTAATTTACTTTTTGTTGCTTGGCTATTCTAAAGATATTGAGTGGAATGTATTTATGAACATACAAATATGTAAGTATAGTTGTATGGGACAACTCTAAAAAAGAGGTTATCTAGAAAAGTTAGGCAAAATAAATTTCTCGTACGTAACTTTTAAATATACTGCCTACTGGTCTACGTTAGATTAGTCTAGCTAGAATTACTGTACAGTAACAGTAATTTAGCTATGTATGCGGAAAAATAAAATTACAATATTTTGAAGAAGTTTTGTTCAAAAACTTAAATGTGTGTCGTCAGTCATCACTCATCACTCATCACAAGGAAAGTTGTTAAATTCTCAATTACTTCATTGCTATACAACTTTACAGGCCTTCATTGAATAATCAAATGATTTTTATCACATGTTATTTGATATTTAGTATGCCCTACTAAAATTACCCTAATAAAATTACCCTAATAAAATCATAACAGTATTATAAAAAAAATTAAAGGTAAGTAACACGTATATTTTACAAACGTTATCGTGGCCAACTATCCTGCATTTACCCTACCCGCTACCGATACGTATTAAAGCTATAGTTGCATTTGATCTTTCTACAGCTATTATTATCTTCTTATAATATAAATAAAATACCGTCCGAACAACGTCCGAAACATTCATTCATGCTTTTGATTTCTTTTAGGAGCGCCACACGCGAGCCGTGGTTTTTGTTCCTTTGATAATCCTCATACAATTATTTTGTTGGCGATGAAGGTACGTACGTACCTATTCAAAAACAATCAAAACTTATACTTAATTGACTTTTGGTTAAACAATAGTCCTTCCCAGAACACTCGTAAATTAGACATGTAGAATTTGAATATATTATAATATATTATATGTACAGTATTAGGTAGGTACACAATATTTTACATTATTACAATTTACAGGTTAAGTACAAAAGTGCTTAATCAATATACCTAAGTACATCTATACATAATATAATAAAATTATAGAAATGAAAATTCTGTACATTAAAGATATTCAAAAAATAATAAGCGGGGGGTATTACTACATCGCTATAGAAGCCAAAAATGTGGTTAGTTTTTTGTCTGTCTGTCTGTCTGTCTGTCTGTATGTTTTGACGACCTCTGTGGCTCAGTGGTAAGCGTGTTGGACGCTCAAGCCGGGGGTCGCGGGTTCGAATCCCGCCGAGCGACGGAACAAAAAGTTTTCAATGTTCCCGGGTCTGGATGTGTATTAAATATGTGTATGATATAATAAAAATCTTAAATATATGTATAGTATAAAAGTATTAAATATATTTCCGTTGTCTGGTACCTGTAACACAAGTCCTTTAGGTACTTAGCACGGGGCCAGACTGACGTGGTGTGAAGCGTCCATAGATATTATTATTATTAATGTTGTTGTTCCACTATCACACGAAAACTACTGATCCGATTTGAATGCGATTTTCGCAGATATATTTGCCTTCTTCCAACTTAACATCTGGTCTATACAAAAAAAAATCCCCCCATCCTTTTAAAGGGACGAAAGAGGGGGTCAGATTTTGTATAAGACGAAAACTACTGATCCGATTTGCATACGGTTTTCGCAGATATATTCGTCTTCTTCCAACTCAAAATCTAGTGTATAAAAATCACCCCCACCCCTCTAAGGAGAGCAAAGAGGGGGTCAGATTTTGTATCAAACTTTTTTCTTTAATGGACTTACTTCATATTATTAACTGTTTTTTCCAACTTAACATCTGGTGTATAAAATTTTACCTCCCACCCCTCTTAGGGGACAAAAGAGGGGGTAAGATTTTGTATCAACTGATGAAGTAGAAATACTTTAAATGGCAAAACAAGTTTGCCGGGACAGCTAGTAAGCTTTATTATTTTAGGACAAAATAAAAAAAATAATATTGTAAGTAAGTAATAGATATATAATAATTTAAAAGTGCATTAAGTAATACAAATTTTGATGTTGTAGGTAGGTACATTGCTATTAGCGTAATCAACAAAGAAATACATAATTCCTATAGCTATGGTCAGATAATAACGAAAGGAAAATTATTTTAGGTTGACCACAGTCAACATACAACAATTATTTATCGAAATAACGTAATATAATAAGCGTATTTTCAATAAATCATGTCCTTTTCCTGTTTCATAATCGTTATTAATAATTCTAAATATAAAATACCAACGCACGGAACCAACATCCGTTTATTTATAATCCGCATGAGTCACATTGGCGAACATTTCAGAGATCGCCGAGACTATGGTGTTGCGGCCGATCTCTCCATGCAGTTTTACCTCGAACTTTCCGGGAAAATGATCCTTATATCCGTCGGTATAAAGACGTAATAAGGGTAATATATTCCTGAACAAATTAAATTCTCGCCCTCAATACAATACAGGTAAAAAATTTAATCAGCGATCGCTAAAGATAAGTGCAGGATGGAATGAGAAATCATGTGATAAAAAAATATCTACATAACGGAAAATGACTTACCAGTTACCACGTCTTAAATATTTGAAACTTGAAAGCGTTCCTGGATCATCCTTCTGATATATTATAAATAAGTAAAAAGATATTAGGAGGATTAAGTACTTACCTTATTGTCCGTAAAATAACAATTAGCAGGTTTAGCTTAAGCTAAGTGGCCCAATTGCATCCGACAGATAAAAGATTAGATAAAACAACGATGACACATTTTCCGGCTTTTCGCTGAGCAATATTTGGTTAGGGCTAGTACCTAGAATAGCAGGTAAGATTCTTCTTGACTAACTGCCGTCTGCTCACCGCGCACGCAGAGTGGAACATTAATTTCTTATTAATTTAATTAATTCAAAATTTTGACAATAAGACATTATCTGTCAAACTCTTCATTAAATTGAAGCTCTATCATAATTAAAAGTCTCTGAGTACGGCGGTAAGATCTTCATTTTTAAGTCCGGAACTGGTGGTAGGTCTATTAGACCTTAAAAGTCTAGACACTAGAATCTAGATTATAGATGTTCTAAAATTGTTTGTAACTCTCTCTACTACTCTAAATTTTTGACTAAGTACCATCGAGGAAGTTGATTCCTATATTGACAGACCAACGTTATTTGGTCGAATATGTCAATTCAATGTTAATTGTGATCTGTCGGCTGGGTTTGACGTAACGCAACCAAACTAGGTACTTAGGTCCCCGATCTGCATAGGAATCAACTTCTCTGATAGTACAACGATTAAATGGCATACTCGTAAGTCGTAAACTTGTTCGTGGGAACCATGAGCTCTTAATATAGCCGTATAATTATACTCTTTACTTTTGAATTTCACATAAACAAACATGATCTCTATTAATCTATTTAAATATGACCATGGAGCTATGTTTTTTGTTTGTGAGAAATCTGAAAGTAATACTGCTATAATAAATTTCCTTTTGCAATAAGGCGCTCTTAAAACCCATCTTATTTTAACTTTAAACATAGTTTGGTAAAGTATTTTTTTTTCTAGACACGTATCTATTTCAATAAAACTGAAATAGTTTTGAAATATCTAGGAGTTCTTTAAGACGGGTTACATATTTTAGTAATTGTAGATAGAGTTCGTAAAAAATGGCAGCTGTATAAAATATAGCTCACGTCCCAAATTCAACGGTTTTCTATTACGTTTTCAGTTTAACAGTGTTGTTGTGCCATATTATTTATTCCTGGCGATAATTCAAAAGACGCATACATCAAATGTTTCGAAGCGCAGATTTCCAGAAGGGCAATTTATAACAATATTTCAGCAGTTGTTTACCTAGAGTTATTAGGTACTTCTAATATGTTATATACGGACCATTTCCTTTATAATTTACGTAAACCCATTATTTATATTAATGTATATGTTTAAAATATTTTCTGCAGGTCGTGCTGTTAATAGAATAAAATTTAATAAGGCATTGACTACGAATAATAAAAACTAGGCATTAGGTATGTCCACATTATGCAATTTCATCTTCAATTTTCGTCATCTTCTTTTTATTCAACTTTTGTTAATTGGCATATTCAATAATTGAATGCGTCAAAATCCACCCGCGTTGAAAGAAAAGTGTCATATAGCCACGATTTCAACGCGCGTCACGGGCATGCCTCACGTTCGCTGTTTACTATTTTTATGCCACACTGTACATACATTTAATTATTATTATAGTTAATATAAGACGTTCCGCGAAGCTCAACCCGCGAACTACCTCATTATAGTCCGCGGCCACCGTCCATTTTTCCGCAAAAATTTAGCCTATTCCCTTCCCTGTGGTCTACTCTATATCTGCGCTCGTAAAATCGGTCCATTACTTCATTTTACATTAGCACGTCCAGTAATAAAATTAAATAATTTCTACCGTTTTTCCAAATTTTCCTCTGATTTTTTGCTCCTATTGTGAGTATTCAAATATAGTCTAAGCCTTCTCGATAAATGGACTATCCAAGGACTATCTAACACAAAAAGATTTTTTCAATTCGAACCAGTAATCCCTAAAATTAGCGCGTGAAAAGGAAAAACTCCTCAGCTTTACATTATTTAAAGTGCATAATAATTATATAATACATATGTATACATATGTACGTAATCCTAATCACTTCATATTATTTAATTAAAAAGGACGCGTGTAATTAAAATTTACTAACATTATGAAACTTCATGAAAGCATATTTTAGACTTCAGACGAAACTCTAAAGTTTTGTAGGTAGAGTTTACAATAATAGCATGAAATTTTATGAGCAACGAAACAAAACAAAGAGCTACAAAAGTTTGTATAACGTTCCTTATTCCTTATTTCATAATTTCTTTGAATCGCGCAAATAATTTCATAATAATAAGGGTTCGCGCATGTGTTTAATAAACAGGCGCGTTTCCTAGAAAGTCCGCCGTTACTACAACTGAGGGAGCTCTGAGCTGTAATTAGACTTCTCCGAGTTCCTAGTAACATTAAACTGTTTGCTGATCTTGTAAATGTGTCACGGGAACATAAAAGCCGCTTTTCTTTCTGCAATTAATTGTTACAATGTCTCCTTGTCCCTTCAAGATATTTGCATTTTTGTAAAGTATTAACAGCGCTTTGTTACGTTCTGTTGTAATGTCATCTGCGATCTTGCACATTGTTCCTATCTCTAGTTTTCCTGTCTATCCTCGGCCGTTCCCAATATTTGATCTATCTCTGGTTTTGCACTACTAGAGATAGGAATAGCTCACAAGTCACATTAGACATTGAGACATATTAAATTATCTTATGTCAATTCAATGTTGCTGCGATCGGTCGTATGTCAAACCAGAGATAGGTTGAATATTGGGAACGGCCGTAAGTCCTAACCTTATCGTTCCTATCAAGCTCCAAATTATGTTTTTTTTAAACTTACCTCTACCTCAGTCCTCATACCGTGCCTCTAATCTATTAATTTGAGAATCCCGTCATATTTATTTATGTAGCACTATAAATTTCTATCTTACATTTCATTTCAAAACAAAATGCACAATTTCTGTGTTCTATATTTTTTTATATTTTTTATAGACCAGGACGTTTTATTAAATGTCTAAACAAACGCCAGCTTGTCTACCGCGATATAAAGTGTTCTTTCTGCTTGGGTAACCACAATGTCAGCTCTATTTTCAAGATATTAAGGGTGTGTGTAACAGCACGTGTGTTTGGCTGAGAGTGTGACGACCCTAGACATATGTTAGCCACGTGGACTGCGGTGTACCTAACAATGTGAATCAGGAACCCTGCAGGATATAGTTATTTTAATCACGATCTTTCTAGACTGGCATACTAATCAGTGAAGGCACAACTATTTGTCATATAACTATGCATAATATTACATCTACCTTAGTCCCTATATGGTCTAGAATCTAGACTAAAAATAATGATAATAAATAATAATCTAAAGTGCAATCGGCTAATCGAGGCATGAAACTTTAAAAAAATTTCAAAATTTGTATGAAATTCTCGCTATTTTGAAGATTAATGTAGGTACTTAGGTAGAGATATAATTATTATAAAAATGTTAGTTTCAATTACTTTGTAGTGTCTAATGGTTGTAGGTGTGAATTATGTTATTCTCCGCAGCTTTCCGAACAATTTACATACACTTCCTTATAGTCTCAACCAGAACGCAACAATTAACAAAGCCGACACTTTGTAATTGCTGGTTGAGGACCGAATTAATCTAAGTGACCTAACCGCGCTGGTATGTCAGTCCCTAGTTAATTGGCCAGACAGACACACAACACTTACCCTTGGGCTGACGAAGAATGTGCATTCTCCTTCGTAGGCACGCATTGAATACTAGCTATGTAATGGAGCATAGTAGGACTGGTAGGAATGTTTGTATTATGTATAGCTTTCATACATCCTTCCATGCTAATGTTAAAAATGCGAAAGAGTGTCTGTCCTTCCGTCTGTCTATCTGTTATATCTTCACGCCTAAACTGGTATCGATTTTGATGAATTTTGGTAAATAAACAGTATATTAAGTGACAGCTGCAATATAAAAAAAAATTGTACGTACAACGTAATTACGACCAAGATCTAGTACCTTTTAACTTTAATTATCTACCCACGAATATTAAAATAATAAATTTATATTAGTTAATGGAATCAGGCGTTACTTTGCGGAAATCCATAGCTTAAAATTCAGCTTGTTATTATTTTTAGCAATATTCCGCGAAATAAACTTCCACCTTTAAGTAAATGAGTGAGTGCATGCATAGGCATGCGTACAGCACCTCCCTCCTCCCACACTACCTATGCGTACACTCGCATACAAGAATTTGCAAACACCACCACCACACAAGCAATAATGTTGGCAAATCCGTGCAGGGCCCCTCACCACCATGCAGGTTGAAAACCTCGACGCGCGTTTCGTTCCAACACCGGAGCATCCTCAGGATGTGGACTCTACGAACACTGACTCTCTACTGACTCTCTACTGACTTGACGGACGTTGTTCGTAGAGTCCACATCCTGAGGATGCTCCGGTGTTGTGTGGTGGTGGTGTTTGCAAGTTCTTGTATGCGAGTGTACGCATAGGTAGTGTGGGAGGAGGGAGGTGCTGTACGCATGCCTATGCATGCACTCACTCATTTACTTAAAGGTTTATTTCGCGGAATATTGCTAAAAATAATAACAAGCTGAATTTTAAATTTATATTAGCTTCTGCAAAAACTAAAAGCAAGGCTTATTAAAAAAAAACAATTTAATTACAACACTCAATGCTTGGCCTTCGCGTCAGGTGGGGGCAAGCGGAGTTTGGCGGCCAGCTCGTGCGGAACATCAAGGTACGTCCTCTCCAGCCCCACAGTCAGGATCAGGGCTCGAAGACGGTCCACCTCCACGTGGTCGCTCTCGCTGGACCACACCGTCATGGAGGAGTTCAGGAACGAAGTCTCTCGCAGCAAATCCAGGATGACCGGCTGGCTGTTTGACGCGAGACCCGCTCGAACCTGGAACGAATTATGGTTTTGGAATTGAGATAAAAAGTTCGACCCAAATTGGTTTATTGGGAAATAATTTTGACAACACGCATTAGCGATTTCACGGGCACTTTTATATATATATATATATATATTTTTGACTTTTAGGGTTCCGTAGGTACCCACGAACCCTATTTCTGAAGACTGTGAGTCCGTCCGGACTTCGGTGTCAGTCACTACGCTATACTATATCCCAAGAACCATATTGATTGCTTGAGTAGCTGGACAGTATGTGGACAGTTAAATTTTTTTATAAATTAAAATTATGTAAGTATTTCTGTTATCACTATAACAAATAATACTAATTAAATAAATAAAAATTGGGCTCCAATAAAGTGAACGCGGTTTTTTGCTTCATAGCAATTAATTGTACAAAACCGGCCTCGATTGACAACGCTGATTCGCACTTGGCCGATTTTGTATAACATCTTTTTGTTTCTTATAAAAACTCAAAATATGATGTCAGACGTTTCTCCTCAAAAACTAAAGTAACCAACTTACAGGGAACGTTACAGTTTGGTTGATCCGGTTTTCAGTCATGAGTCTGAGCATGGAGCCGATCTGGTCCCTGCTGTACTCCCCCTCAGTCACATTCCCCCCGTACTCAGTGGTCCAGCCCACCGACATCACCGCTCGGGGATGGTTGCCGCAGAGCTTGATAAACTTGATCGGGTCCACGGGTTTGGTGGTCGCCTCTATCGGCCCCGGCAGGATGTCAGCATTCAACCACAATGGAAACGTTACCTGTAAAAAAAATTGATTTTAGCACTAGATGGTCTCCGTAACTTCGCCGAATTTTTTTTTGGGGACCGTATTATTTAACAGACAGGTCACACACTTTTGTTTTTAAGAGTTTCGTACTCAAAGGGTAAAATAGGGACATTACCGAGACTTCGATGTTCGATGTCTTTTCAAACCATGGATGGAAAAACACATTTTTTGATGTCATCATCAAAAACTAATTTTTAACCGACTTCCAAAAAACGAGGAGGTTATATGTTCGGCTGTGGATATTTTTTTTTTTTTTATTTTTGTATGTTCAACGATTACTCCGCCGTTTGTGAACCGATTTTCGAAATTTTTGCTTTGTTGTATTTGGTTTTACTCCAATTTGGTACCATGTTCACAAAGTGGTGACCTGATGATGGGATCCAGGAGTAATCGAGGGAACTCCTCGAAATTTATATGGAAACATATGGTGATTTTGGTTTTATGTGAAGTGTACTAAGAATATGCTACCAAAAAGTCAAATATTGGGTCAAGGTATACCATGGTTTCGAAGATGCTGAGAGAACTCCTGACTCCTTATAGATACACGTTTGGGAGTTTCGGCGTTGTTTTAAGAACAGAAAGCATATGCTACTATGCAACTCATATTCATCATCATAATCATCATCATCATCATCATCATCATCGTCTTCATCATTACCACGTCGTGTTAAGGTCACCAATGTCTCATGGCACAGAATAGATAATAGTACAAGGCATAGGTGTGGATATACTAATAATAATAATAATTTTATACTGTATAACAACACTTTGTTTAAATATAGACGGCGGTCAGCACCGCGGAGGCGACGGTATCGCGGCGCCGCCGCGCGGCGAGTGGCGGAAGATCGAATATACTTTACTACTTTATATACAGATCGAATACTTTACTAACTACTTTATAAAATTTTAATAGACAAAATATAGAATTAAAATAAAGTTATTTTAAAAAGAGCATTTAAACAAAACAAAGTCAATAAGTGTCTTTTTAATTAGTTATACTTATTAATCGATAGATGGCGCACTAAGTATCGATTTGAATGGATTTGAAATTGAATTCTTGATTACAAGAACAGCTGTCAATAATTATGATAATATTATATTACTAGCTGTCCCGGCAAACGTTGTTTTGCCAAATAAATAATTTTTGGTATTAGATGAGTAGCTACGCTACATCCAATGCAAGTTTATACAGTTTTTTATCTGATAGATCCTTCGATCGTGGAAAAACGAGACACAATAGCCTTTCTATTGTTATCGCAATCGCCGGTGACCGCTTGAGGTTTGAAGTATTAAAATTGTTAAATTACTTAGCACAATATGTTCACTTCACTGATAATATATTATTATTTTGTGAGTGTGAACTGTGACTCTTAACAAATTGTAATAAGATACGTAAAATATACGCGAAGGTTTACCTACCAGTGTAACTAAAAAGAGTGAAATTATTATTATTTTTAACAAAAAATTAAAACCGACTTCCAAGGTAAAAACAATATTAACATTAATATGAACTAAAAAGTATTAAATAATTTTTGCTATCTAATAGTGCCTTTTTCCGAATTCGGCTAAACCTCAACTATTTCTGTACTCAATCTTCATAATTTTGAAGTCGGTGCCAGTTCCAAAAGTTTCAAATATTCTGTCAGAGGACTGAAGATTCAGCTATCTGGTACCGACTTCAAAATAATGAAGATTGAGTACAGAAATAGTTGAGGTTTAGCCGAATTCGGAAAAAGGCACTATTAGATAGCAAAAATTATTTAATACTTTTTAGTTCATATTAATGTTAATATTGTTTTTACCTTGGAAGTCGGTTTTAATTTTTTGTTAAAAATAATAATAATTTGATGCCACCATCAAAAACCGATGATCCGCTCCATAACGGTACGAAACCCTTCGTGCGCGAGTCCGACTCGGACTTAGCCAATTTTTCTTTGAATTTTTAACATTAGTGTGGCTTCAGCACTAAAGCCATAATATTATATATGTCATTACTTCTGAGTCCTGACGACAAGTATACCTAAACACTTTATTCATTTTTTAATGCTGCTACGTACTAGGTAAATTCTATAAAACGTATTTACTTAAAATTTAATATTATTTATGTTTGTTTATCGCATCAACAGGGCATCTCCGTAACCGTTCACATTTCAAAAGATGTTCAAGTTTCAACTTTAACTCGCCAATTTAAAGTTTAAATTATTTTTGTTGGCTCTCGAAGGGATCGTCTTCCCTAAAGTCTTATGAACCTAATATGAAGGTTTAATTTCGTTTGCAACTGTGCGTTTGTCACGAGTCGTGCTTAATTGGTGTAAAAGATGTTAAATGTTTACATTTTAACCAGTCACACGATGTTATTCATTCTGGACTTTTGCCGTAATTGTTTAACTTTATGGCTTAGTACTAGCGTATATTTACCAAAATTGGATATTTTCATTTTTACCTCAAATTACCTACTTGCGATATCAGCAGATGCCTGTATCGAATCAACGGTAAACTAAATTACTTGAGAGTTGAGGTTGAGCATTAAAATAACCGATTTTACTGAAAGCTGTTGGTAACTTAATATAATAATATTATAGTCATCAACTCATTAGTCAATGTTATTCAAATGTATGTCTTTATGAAGTGAAAATTCATCCCTTTTCCCTCATACCTCCGGTTTGCTGAACGGCGCGATTTGATCCTGTGACTTCTCAAAGGCCTCTATGCTCTTGAAGTCGAGTTTCACGCCCTTCTGCTTGTCTGCTTTACTGGCCTTGTTGTACTTGTGCACGGTGGTCAGGAAGTCCGTGAGCGACAAGTCTGAGGTGGTCGCCGGTGGGTGTGCCATGATGGGGATCGGAGGACCATCCTGCCCGGTCACGTGACCCAGTACGATATCAGCTTCTAGCATGGACACGTCACCTGGAGTGTGATATAGAATGATCTAGATTTATTTTTAATAAAAACAGTATAATTTACTAGCCTTAAAAATGTGCCACAATCATAATATTATTAATGCGATTAGAGTAAATCATAGTATTGCTACCTAACAAGTAATTGATAGTGAGTTGTGAGTTTGTGACAAACGAAAAAGCTAAAATTTTTTGAGGATTTTCTTTTGCGGAACGTACGCTTATTAAAGTACCAGATGACGCCCGTAACTCCGTTGCGCCAAAATTTGTTTATTGCGCGGAGATCGTACATTTTTTTCGGGATAAAAAGCATCCTTTGTCCATTCCCGGGACTCAAAGTATCTCCATACCAAATTTCAGCAAAATCGGTTCAGTGGTTTGGGCGTGAAGAGGATACAGAGTTACAAACAGACATACACACTTTCGCATTTAAAATATTAATAGTAAGGATTATTGTTCAAATTAACTATTATTAACTTATTGTCAGAAACATACTTGCTAATGCTGCTTCTAAATAGGTTTTGTTGTTGACTGCATGAGCCCATGTTACTGTTGTTAGATTCTTCATTATTTCTTCCTCCCCACTCACCAAAACGGCTAAACAAAGAGAAAACAAAAAATATTTTATTGTGCTATTCATAGACAATGTTTAACATGTGGCAAATCTTAAAGGTTATTAAAAGTTGCGGCGAAGGAAAACAAAATGGCAGATGTAGTAAAATGTCAATCAGCTGTCACTGTCAGCAGTCAGATATAAATTATCACTTGTCAAAAGTGTTTATTAAATATCAATGATGATTTCGCTTGTATTTTGTTGGATTATTTTAAAACTTTAAAATAAAACGTTTCTAAAATTACCTGCGATTTAGCAATTTTTGAGAAAACAAAAACTTTACGTGATTTCTCAGTTTGGTAACTACAATAATCACAGCGACTTTCAGCTATTAGTTGCGAATTGCGATACACTGATGTGAGCCGCGCCGGTGCGCCGTGCGGGGCTGACGGCTGTGCGGGTGTTTGACCTAGTGACGTCAGTGTATGTGTCGCAGGCGGATTGTATAATCCGCCGTTTTACATTACGCACAAACTACTTAGGGATACTACGTATCAGACTGCCATCTGTCTAACATTTGGTGCAAGTGTTACGATTTCCGAGCGATACTGACATTAATTTTTTTTTGCCCTTGCGGTGGCGGCCACTGTCAACTGTGATGGTGTGGACTGTGGTGTGACTACTGTAGGTTGTCAAAAAAAAAAAACACAGCCGAACATAGAACCTCCTTCTTTTTGGAAGTCGGTAAAAAAGCACTAGTAGAAAATATGAGGTTATAAATATAAAATTGATATAAATGATGAAACGCATTACATTTACACCCAAGGTTTTAAATGAAAGAAATGTTTTATTTATTTAGTGTTTTATTTTTAATTCTTTTTAAATATTTTTGACATACAAACAAATTGTGAATAGAAGATTTGTTTAGATTAACATTTTTCAGGCACTGAATCCAATATCCATTTTAATAAACGATCGTCGTTACATGGAAATTTATGTAACACAGCGTCCTTGCGCTTGCTGTTACAATTACGTACATAACACTAATTAAAATACATGAATTAATAGCGTCCAGTTCGCAAAAAATGTCCAAATACACACAATACACAACAAACAACAATACACACAACGCGTATGAGGATTGAGGTATCTCTCAGTATGAGGAGTAAAGCAGAAAATTACAGTTTGAGAGGAAGAGTTCACATTTCACTCGATCGACACAATATCGATGCGTTAGCATTTTAAATATTAAAGTTTTTGAATAACAGTAATGGCGGCGGCTGGCAAGAGCACAGAGTACAGACATGTCACACGTCACATTGCTTATGGGTGCGGGTGTGCGGGGGCAAGGGCAACTGTCAGTATCGCCTGGAAATTTTCAATATGGCGTCGCTTTGTACACCATGTTTTTTTTGTATGAAGATTATAGGCCGTGACATTACGGCAAGCTGTTTTAAAAAACAGGGCTGTTTTGTAATGCGGCTATTTATTATTAGCCGGATTAAATGCGGCTGAATGAAAAATCGCCGGAATGTCATACGTTATTCAAAACGGCTAGCCATAATGTAATAAAGCGAAAGATAAGTCGCCTCTTTGACAGTTTTTAGTTCCGATTCTTAATACTCTTGGCACTGCCTGTGACATAACAACAATAATGGTGTTGGATACCGAAATTGCGTTGCTAAATTGCGAAGTTTTGAGTGAATTAAACAAAAATATTTCAGAAGAATTTTCAGGTGCAATTAAATAATTTCTATTATTCTCGACTTAATGTGAAGACAGCCTAAGGCCCAATTTCACCAACGTCTATTAATGTCAACAGCTTGTTAAAATGTCATGTCTTCTCTTTCATTCATATGACAAGTGAAAAAGGTAACGTGATACTAATTTGAGCATTAACTTTAACAGTCGTTGGTGAAATTGGACCTAAAGAAAGTACAGGTACTAGGAAAGTACGATGCGGCTAAACGTGGGCCGCTTTATTTAAGAACGTATCACAATGACAATGCGGTTTATCGTTAAACCGCCGCAGTACAAAACGGCCCTGTTTTTTAAAACAGCTAGTCGTGACGTAAAACAGCTGATTATACAATCCGCCTGCGACATATAGATACCACAGTAAAAAGAAACCGTACGACCACCAAACACAATAAAATAAAATAAACTACGAGTACGACACTACTATTTTTTTTAAGTACAGAAATTATCGCGTTCCTTAATTTTTTTTAACTAGCAGATACTTCCTAAAAGTGATGATCATAATGATTCACAGATCTCTAAATACCACCTCGTATTTTATAGAACGAGTGTCTGGCTCATTAGAGGCTGAAGTGCACTATTCCAAGCATCTCTGCCCTGAAATAAATCTATACTAAGTACTTTGAGATAAGGAGTTATACTACTACTTCAAAGGGTACCGTCAGCTCAAAAGGATTTTGTTCTCCTATTTTACGCAAAAAATAGGACGCCTTTTTTCGGTTTAACTAATTAGAATAGTACTTATTGTAATAAATACTTGAAAATATACGTAAGTATCTGGCTTTATACCTACAGGCTCCGGAATATAGCTTCTCTATTCTTAAATATTATTGTTAAGTTTCTAGTACCTATTATAATAATGCCGAAATTACTAGAATAAAGCTATTTCTAATTGTCAATTAGCCAATATTTTCTTATTTCAAACAAAATATAGCAGATACGGCGATTCGATCGTAGCTTTTATTCTGTAAAAATTAAGACAAATACCTTTGCAGTCTGTACGCTAATCCTAACGCCTATGACGAATGTATTATGATTAAAATTCCATCACATGAAATGCTTTCCAATGATTGATGCAGATTGAAGGTAACATACGCCCATAAATTTTATAGCTTTTTAAAAAAATATCAAGAATTAAATTTATAAGCTCACACACTCGAATGCTTCTAATGCTATTATAATATAGATCTAGTCACGGCCTAGGCATAACCCTAACCTAAATACGCCACATCCTACAGGAAGTGGCCTATTTAGCCGAGGGTGTCTGGTGTGCAAAACTATGTCTAGTCACTAGACTCTAGTGCGTCAAGCCAAACGGCCATCTAAATCAATTACTTTGTTTTGACCATTCTTATCATGCTTGTTTAGCTCTAGGTCGAAATTTTCACCATTTCACACACCTCCAAAAGTTTTTTTTCCAAAATTCTCTAATAAGTGCTTAAATTCTTTTTCATCATCTAATAACTCTGAAACGCGAAGGTCTGAACAATGGAATTGGGTTGTCCAACAACGTTGAAGATAGCTGATAACCCCCTTACCTGCAAATGACTCAAAACAATCAGGAGAAACGGCATTAAAATATTTAAGGCATAATCTCATTCACTTTAACTAGACAGTCTCTACACACCCACTCGTGGAAACGGAGAAAAATCCAATGCTTAGGGCAGAATAATGTTTAATTAAAATGTTTTAAATCAGGTGCGGTATTCCATTATAACTAACTAGACGTTCCGCGCGGCTTCGCCCGCGTAAATTAGATATTTCACAGACAAATTAGTCTACAAAAAATAGCCTTTGATCCTTCACGTGGTCTACCTACTTCTTATATGTGCCAAATAACAGAAAAAATTGCTCCAGTAGTTCGTCAGATAAGCCCTTTCAAATAATTTACCCCGTTTTTTCCACATTTTCCTCTATTTCTTCGCTCCTATTAGCTGTAGCGTGATAAAATATAGCCTATAGCCTTCTTCGATAAATGGGCTATTTAAAACCTTAAGATTTTTTTAAAATTAGACCAGCTGTTCCTGAGATTAGCGCGTTTAAATAAGCCCTTTCATATAATTTCCCCCCGTTTTTTCGACATTTTTCTCTATTTCTTCGCACCTATTAGTCTTAGCGTGATAAAATATAGCTTATAGCCTTCCTCGATAAATGGGCTATCTAACATTGAAAGAATTTTTCAAGTCGGTCCAGAAGTTTCTGATATTAGCGCGTTCAAACAAATAAACAAACAAACAAACTCTTCCGCTTTATAATATTATACTAGTATAGAGTATAGATCAGAAAATTATGTAGGCACCTAAATAATTTAAATTCTTTTGAAAAATCTTCTGTTTAATTTTAAAGAATTTTATTTGAATTTGAAAATATTAATATGTACTTATTTAGAAACAAGGAACAAAACAACAATTCTAAGAATACCTATCATTATTCCTTCAAGGTTTGTAAGTTGTAACGTACTTTAGCATGAGCTGCTTGATATGCAACGTAATCAAGTTTCAAGTTTCAACTGATAAGTGATAAGGATAACATATTACGCAAATCAAAATATTTATGAATTATAAATTACATATTCACTAGACTAAACTAGATCCCAAAAACTAAACTTTATTGGTGCCAAAAGCTTGCGCCTATCCTAAACATAGCTAATTCCACCAGCCTCATTTCGCTAATTTTGAAATAGTTGCAAAAACTTACCTGAAACAGCCAATATAAGAATTGCAATCATGGCGCAGGTTACCACAGCATCCGCATATTATATGGAGCCGTGTTCTCGTCAGGAGCCGTACCACCTGATTGTCCAATCGTCCTGTTGCGTCTTGATTGCTTTGAATAAAGCAAATTGGAGACACGTCAAGGACTCGTTACGTACGTGGATATCGTTTACTGCGATACTAGTTTGGGACGCTACTTCGTTCGTTTGTTTTTCACGGTCTTAGAGAGGCTCCTATACCGACACGCCTCGACTATGCCTCCAAAGATTGTTGGATAGTGGATATCTGAAAATTGTTTCAGCTATCCTCAATCTCAAGGTTTTGTTTCTTACAATCATTGAACAATGAACATTGTGTACATGGTAGAATTTTGCGATATTTTGAGAATTTATGCAGCTCATATTATACTTAAGATGCAATAAAATATGTGTCTTGGTCCTTCGAGTCGGATTTTAGAATTCTTTCATGTCAATTATTTTGTTTATTCGTTGTTACTATACTATGTGATCTACATATTGAGTTAGACTTATTGGAGCCTTTCATGTCTCCTTCAGCATCTATTGTCCAACAATCTAGCTACATCTGCGTCTTTAGATCACCTTCAGACACGTTGCTAGGTTTTTATGACGTCTGCAAAATTGTGTAACGATTTTTTATTTAATTTCATTTGAAATACGAGTGAGTCTTTAAAAATATATTATATTTTATAAGAACCCTTGTCGATTCATGTATATGTTTTAGGTATAAACTATTTAACATTTCTCATTACTTAATTTTATGTTGCTTAAAAATAAACAAACTGACATACAATAAAGCAAATTTTATATGAAAGATAGGTATAAACCACATGTTTCTGATAAGTTAAGAGATAAATTCATCTTTCTTTAAAACAAGATTATCGAATGATTACACCTATTTGTTTCCTAAATTATTATTATTTATATGTGTGTTTACGAGTCATCTACTAACTTATACGAGTAATTAGTATACAATGAAAGTAATACTTAGTTCCAAACTACTAAACAGAGGTTGAAAATGTTTATAGTAGCGGCGTTTGACCAATTTTTTTTAACGGTACGAAAGATATTGTGGTTGCAAGTTGCAACAAACATTAATAGTGCCTTAAAAATCTTACCAGCAAGGACTCTGCAACACAAAAATAAAAGCAGACGGTAAGGGTTTATTCCTGAAAACATTGCTATCATAATACACAATCTTATCTTATATATAAAATTCTCGTGTCACAATGTTAGTCCACGAACTCCTCCGAAATGGCTTTACTGATTTTTACCAAATTTTATATGCATATTCAGTGGGTCTGAGAATCGGCTACTCGGTACTTATTATATTGATAAGTGCATTTGTTGAATAAATAATAGTAAATTATTACAACTCGAGAAAAATGACGACCATGATAGCGATGGACGTTGCCATGGTGACATATTTATTTAGTCACTACAATAAAATAATACGGGCGATATAAGTACTTTATAATATTATGGCAAAGAAACGTTTGCCGGGACAGCTAGTCTTATATATAAAATTCTCGTGTCACAATGTTAGTCCACGAACTCCTCCGAAACGGCTTTACCGATTTTTACCAAATTTTATATGTATATTCAGTGGGCATGAGAATCGGCTACTGGGTACTTATTATATTGATAAGTGCATTTGTTGAATAAGTAATAGTAAATTATTACAACTCGAGAAAAACGACGACCATGATAGCGATGGACGTTGCCATGGTGACATATTTATTTAGTCACTACAATAAAATAATACGGGCGATATATTTTTAATATTATAACAAAGAAACGTTTGCCGGGACAGCTAGTCTTATATATAAAATTCTCGTGTCACAATGTTAGTCCCAGAACTCCTCCGAAACGGCTTTACTGATTTTTACCAAATTTATATATGCATATTCAGTAGGTCTGAGAATCGGCTACTCGGTACTTATTATATTGATAAGTGCATTTGTTGAATAAATAATAGTAAATTATTACAACTCGAGAAAAACGACGAAATTGATAGCGATGAACGTTGCCATGGTGACATAATTATTTAGTCACTTCAATAATACTTCAAATAATACGGGCGATAGACCACAGTATACCAATATTATATCCCTACAGTAACGAAACGCCTTTGATGTCGCACTATGCCGCCACCGGTGTAGGTACCGAGCAGATATGCCAGGGTTGCCACGAAACGGGAGATAAAATAAAAATAAAATATTGTACTTGTAATGTTATCATATGTATTATAATCTGTATAAATTTGACGACCTTCGTGGTTAGAGTGTGTGGCAACTCAAGCCGGGGGTCGCGGGTTCGAATCCCGCCGACGGAACAAAAAAGTTTTTCAATGTTCCTGGGTCATGGATGTGCATTAAATATGTGTATGATATAATAAAAAATCTTAAATATATGTATATTAGTATAAAAGTATTAAATTTATTTCCGTTGTCTGGTACCTGTAACACAAGTCCTTCAGGTACTTAGCACGGGGCCAGACTGACGTGGTGTGAAGCGTCCATGGATATTATTATAATCAGCGTGTTATATTTACATAATATTATGTCGTACTGCCGGATACATATTTAGGTGAAACTTTATTTTTAGATGATTTAGATCTCTATTTAAAAATTTAATTCACCCATCAAGCCCCATAAGCTCACCGGTGAGCGAGACACAATATAATAACAATAGATTTCCAAGACTCCATGATCGAAGGATTAAAATAATGAAGACGCATTCTATAAAATATCCAATAATTATAAATCACATAATTGGTAGGTACGGTAGGCCGCCACACATCAGGTGTAACAGAACTCAGAAGCGCTTCAAAACTCCCTCATATTACGAGCGCGGTAAGGGCGGTCCAAAAGTCAACATGTTACACTTGATGTGTGGCCCTGTGTACCTCGCTAGGTAGGTACTAATTAGTATGTAAGTTGTAACAGGGTATTTGGCAAATTTTTAATGTATTCTTTATTGTTTCTCTCCAAGTTACACTTTTTACAACGCGTTACAATAAAACAGAGATGCAAATAAATGCCGCCAAGACCAACACAATATTAGTGTGAACAGCTGCTGTGAGCCGATATTTATAAAAATTTAAATCCTTTTTGTTTTTTTAATCAGATTTACATCCGCACACTGAAGTCTGAACCCTTATAATATCCCATGTTTATAAGATAAGTTATCGTTTCACAATAATTGTTACAACACAAAATTCGTAGACAACGCGCCAACGTCACCCCTGCGCGGGCAGGTACACAAACTCCGCGAGTTTGTATACGCGGGCCCGCGCCGCCCGCTTCCCCGCGGGTACCCCTCCGTTGCTCTGCGCAAGTACATTCGTTTCACTACTGTTATTGGGATATATTGCTATACTGTGGATAGACTTTATAATATAATGGCAAAGAAACGTTTGCCGGAACAGCTAGTACTTATATAAAATTCTCGTGTCACAATGTTAGTCCACGAACTCCTCCGAAACGGCTTTACTGATTTTAACCAAATTTTATATGCATATTCAGTAGGTCTGAGAATCGGCTACTGGGTAATTTATATATTGATATACAGTGCATTTATTAAATAAATAATAGTAAATTATTACAACCCGAGACTGACGGCGACCATTGTTTGTGCGACGAGTAGCGATCGACGTTGCCGTGGCAACATACTTATTTAGTCACTTCAATAAAATAATATGGGCGAAATACTTTATATTATGGCAAAGCAACGTTTGTCGGGACAGCTAGTATTATTATATTATTTTTTTAGTAGGGAGTAGTTCAAAGGGAGAAGAAGTTTTTGCGCGACTGAAAATATAGGTCACAAGTATCTAGCGTTAGGCTTCCATCAATTTTCTCCCAGTTTAATGAACGTAAACGTTTGGTAATAATTTAGTAGGTAATACTAAGAGTGGGTTGCACCAACTTACTTTAACTATAACTTTAACTATAACAAAATGTCAAATAAACTGTCAAATCTCAGGTAAAAGTCAATAATGGACGCCATAATATTTGACGATAACTTTAACCTTAACTATAATAACAACGGTCAACGCCTCTGGTGCACCGCGGTGCAACCCACCCTTAGACTTTTCTTGGTTCAAAACTACTTTATTATTCGTAGGTTCAAAAGCACTAAGGCCGGACGTACAAATATTAGTCAGTATTCAAGATGCGACCCGGTCTCAAGACGCGGTTCGGCTCTGCATGCATCTTGAGTACTGACTATTTAATATTTATACTAGCTTCAATGCAGTATGTTATTGGAACGAAGTTACTTATCGCGCGTTGCTAAAGGGGGGCTAGACGAAAAAAATTGTAACGACACTTTTTGACCGACACTTATTACTTAGTACCTGCGAAGTAGGGGCAGAGGGCGTTGATGTGGCGATGACGTCAACTGGCGGGAAAATTAAAATTCTACCATTCATTCATTATTTATTTTGTTTAACTTCGTTCCATCCGGGTGTCCCGCTCTCCCGTGACACCTCTCAAGCTTTGTCACAAGTCACAACACTAAACTTGTCCAGCGAAGATAGTATAGTTAGGAAGTAGGTAGTCCGTACCAAGTTGTTTGTGTCCTTATCCTATAATAAGGGTTCCGTGTTGACTACGGAACCCTTAAAATGGTTTGTTGGCACAGACATAGATCAAGATAGATATACTCGCTCCATTTGTATTTTCAATTTTGTATGAAAACGAGCGTGCCATTTTCTTCCTGCCTACTGTGACGTACCGATGATAAGAAACGTGT
The DNA here is from genome assembly GCA_937595015.1 of Polyommatus icarus. Taxonomy (NCBI): domain Eukaryota; kingdom Metazoa; phylum Arthropoda; class Insecta; order Lepidoptera; family Lycaenidae; genus Polyommatus; species Polyommatus icarus. Next base: position 15,543,735 of record OW569324.1, read on the forward strand.
CCATTATCTAGATTCTAGGCCAACGTTTCTATTTGAATTTCTACAGCTCAATACGGCACTTTTAGGCATTTAAGCATTTTAAAATTCCGATTGACGTCCGATTCCGATACCTAATATCCGATACCTATAGACTTTCGAAAGACGAGCATCGCTCGTCGTTCGGGAACGCGATATGGCACGCGAGTATAATACACATGCGGTATCTATCTTGATCTATTAAGAGAGTGTTTGTAGGTCAAAAAAGAAGGTAGAGGGGTTCATGTAATAAGCATTTATTAATAAAATATAAAGTTTTAAGAATATAATATTTTCATTAAATTATTACAAAATTCTTGTACCTACATAATATTTACAAAAATTTTACTACATTTTTGGAATGAAAACTCTATCTCGAGAATCTCGAAATGAAATAGGTATTATAATAACATTGAAGATACTGTATACTTATTACATTTGAATTTTTTACGATGATATTTCTGTTTTTCGTAAATACCAAATTAATTTAACAATTTAATTCATAATAACTGTAGCATTTCCCTTTCCCCTTCTGGAATAAGTAGCAAGGAAATAGGCATATAAATAGAACTAGATATATATACCCACATTTTTTTTCTTTAAAATGTCAAAAATATTACTCTTCAACTGAAATTAGCATTTTATTATTTAATACACTTAAGTTATTAAAACTGTAAATTCATAAAAAGTGGATAATTTCAACAATCCACCTTTTACCTTTTTTTTTGATGCGCAGGGGAAAATTTTTTGTGGGTGCCCCGGGTTGGGGATGTGTTTCAGCAGCTGAAGCACTCCGGGGGTATGTGGGACTCCCGGCGAGAAGCGCCAGGCTTACCCACTAAAACCACCTGCGGTTTGCCTTCAGCCGTATAAGGAGGGATGTCCTGGATCTGTCTAACACAGGACTCCCTCCACACCATGTACTTTTACCTACACGTTGCTTATTTAACAAAATATTCGTCATGAATAGATATACTAGATACTTACATAGTTCTAATTTAATAATTAATACCTAACATCATATTTTGATTTGAGTGTTCAGGTAAACATAGCATTATGTATTATAATATCAAAAGTAATAGTTAATAAATATTTTTATGAAAAGTTTAAGTTCTAGTTACTTAATATCACATTTAAATATATTTTATTGTCACATGGCTTCAAAATTAACGTACTATATTTTCTTATTTAGTGTTTCTTATTTAGTAAGGGTAGGATTTGCTCATCGAGGATCAAACACTATGTTGGCAAAATACTAGTTTCTTTTGAGTTATTATTTATTATATCATTGAGTTTCTTCAGATAAAACTTCAGAGGACTTAGCCAACACGTTTTTTATCGCTTCTATAAATAATTGTCGATCAAAAATGTTTGGAATCTCGCGCATGAAGGGTTCCGTACTGTTATAGAGCAAACATTGTGTTTTTGTATGGGAATTAATTAATTTTTTATTTTATTTTAATATTATTTTTAAATATTGAAGTAAACATATAATTAAGGCTTTTGTGAAAATATCAATGTGCCTACCTGTTGCCATTATTGATATTGAGCAAAAAAGGCCAAAAAAAAATCACGTTTGTTGTATGGGAGCCCCCTTTAAATATATTTTTTATTTTGTTTTTAGTATTTGTTGTTATAGCGGCAACACATATTATACACAATCTGTGAAAATATCAGAACTCTAGCTATAGCGGTTCTTGAGATACAGCCTGGAGACAGACAGACGGACAGACAGACATCGAAGTCTCATGAATAGGGTCCCGTTTTTACTCTTTGGGTACGGAACCCTAAAAACCAAGGTATGAAGTCACTTTATTTACCCGCGCTTACGCACACAACATGCATCAAAATACGCTACTTTCGTACGCGTTTGGTCGACTAGCCAATTGCCATGCAGTCTGTACAAATCTGTCAATTCTTTTGATTCCATCTGAGTACCTATACAATAAAATATATAGAATCAATTGAAACAATAATATTATGTAAATCTCTGATTTGTGATGAGTTCCACTTCCGCTATAATAAGTCATAACCTAACATTTTAAAAATATAAATATTTTAATAATTATACACGTATATAATTATAATATTCTTTTACTAAAAAACGTAGACGTCAAGTGTGATTATCAGCAAAAAATTCGTTAGTAATAAATTATTATTATTAATATTATATATAATAATAAATTAATAATAATTGATAATACAGAATACCGTGGAGCAATTATAGCGTATTATCATAGACCAAATACTTTTTATTTCCGCCGTGCCGCCCCCCCCATCTACGAAATCAGCCGGCCCCTATGATATTCAACTAAATACAGATCTGTTACGTTCATACTATTTTCCGGCTTAAATTGCTTCCGAAAAATTTTCAAATTCAATTGTCAAATTTGACAGATAAGTGAAACAAAAGATACGAAATGACATTTACATAAAAGAGACAGACTATACAAAAGACGGGTCAATTGGCCCGTATTTAATGGCTTCACAACGCGCGCGGTAGTAACATATCTGCTTTGAGTTTTTTTATATAATATCATTGGCCGGCCCTCTATAGCCGCCCGCCTAGGACGCTGCCGCCTTTAGGCCGTTGCGTAATAATATAATAATTAATATGACAGACTTATTTATAAATCCGGGCCTGACTTTGGCTTATGATAATGCGCCTATAATTACTGAAAAACTTCTCACAACCGCAAAATTTGCATCAATTTCACTCATTTTATTGTTCATTTTGTTTCGAAAAAACAATAATAATAGTCTGAAAATTGCTTCCGAAAAATTTTCAAATTCAATTGTCAAATTTGACAGATAAGTGAAACAAAAGATACGAAATGACATTTACATAAAAGAGACAGACTATACAAAAGACGGGTCAATTGGCCCGTATTTAATGGCTTCACAACGCGCGCGGTAGTAACATATCTGCTTTGAGTTTTTTTATATAATATCATTGGCCGGCCCTCTATAGCCGCCCGCCTAGGACGCTGCCGCCTTTAGGCCGTTGCGTAATAATATAATAATTAATATGACAGACTTATTTATAAATCCGGGCCTGACTTTGGCTTATGATAATGCGCCTATAATTACTGAAAAACTTCTCACAACCGCAAAATTTGCATCAATTTCACTCATTTTATTGTTCATTTTGTTTCGAAAAAACAATAATAATAGTCTAGAGAGGCCAGTAACTTGAAACGAATTAGTAAACCTTGCATGTAACTACTGTAGCTACCTAGTTCTAAAAGTTTTGTAGCATTAAACTTAATTCATAGACAGATGACGGACCCGGGACCTACGTCCTTCGGCTGGATTGTGTCAGCTAAGCTGCAGCAGCAGAAGTTCAGCTGTGATCTGTCGTCTAGGTTTGACATAACGCAGGTCCGCCATGTGATGTGAATCAACTTCTCCGAGGGTGGGTTGCACCAAGTACAAACTTACTTTTACTATAACTGTAACTTTAACTATAACTACAGTGCAAAATGTCAAATCTTTGGTTACCGTTAAATATGGCGTCCGATGCCATAATATTTAACCATAATCGCTCATGCTTGTATCAAAATTTTTTCGTGAAAATTTACTGTTTCACAGTGTTATATTTTTCCTGTCGATTTTTATGGTTAATTCAATTTTTTTCTCAATCCCATTAGATACCTGTAGCTTTAATAAAAAAATATATTAATATTGTAAATGCGAAAGTGTGTCTGTCTGTCTGTCTGTCCGATAACCGATTTTGCTGAAATTTGGCATAGATATTCTTTGAGTCCCGAGAAAGGACATAGGATAGTTTTTATCCCGGAAAAATTTACGGTTCCCACGTGATAAACGAATTTTGGCGCAACGAAGTTGCGGGCATCATCTAGTAAAAAAATAAACTCAAGAGACATCTGTCAATTTCTGTGGCCAAAGTTAAGGTTAAAGCTAAGTTATCTTTAACTTTAACCTTAACTTTAACCATAACTTTAACTTTAACCACGCCTCTGGTGCAACCCACTCTGAGAGTACATCGTTACGGCCTCGTCTCACGGTTTTGACCATAGTTTCTTCAGTAAGCCAAATAATATAGTCGGAATTCGGATAATTAACATAACTACATGTAAATTACTTTTAAAGTAATAAAATATATCAATGTGAATGTAATCTTCACAGCCTTCGAATTCATTAACCCGTTTGTTCATTAACCACGTGTAAAATGTTTCCTGACTGACGAGATTATTATAATAATTATAATACCTAAATCTTACGCTTCTTATAAAATAAATTTGGTAGCAGCTACAATATTAGTTATGTACAAAACTTAAATAAAACACTCCGGAAACATTCCATAATATCCGTAAAATTACTTCATCACTTAAAATTACTTTCTTACAGCATACTGTCATTTTAATTGCACTAATTCAAGTTCCTCTCAGCTTTACATCACATACATTATACAATTCATCTGGAATCTTCTAGCTTTTGTAGTTAGGATTCAATTAAAGTTCCGCTTAATCCTTCTCTTTCGTTCTCGATTTTATCCTTCTTTTTTCTGCAGTGGCTTGGAGCAGCATGAGAGTGAGTAGGCCCACGAAGGTGAGGTCGGCAAGGTTCTACCTTCTAGTTCCTATTTTATAAGGGTTCAATTTATCCTACTCATTTTCAATCCCGTCCTTCTCTTTCCTGTAGTAGCTGGAGCAGCAAGATGTGGAGAAGAGAAGGGCTGCATCTAGAACCTTCTAGCTCCTGTTGTTAGAGTTTAATTTGAGCTCAGCTTCGTCCATCTCTTTTTCGATGTCTCTTTCCTGCAGTAGCTGGAGCAGCAAGATGTGGAGAAGGGCAGCATCTAGAACCTTCTAGCTCCTGTTGTTAGAGTTTAATTTGAGCTCAGCTTCGTCCTTCTCTTTTTCGATGTCTCTTTCCTGCAGTAGCTGGTGCAGCAAGATGTGGAGAAGGGCAGCATCTAGAACCTTCTAGCTCCTGTTGTTAGAGTTTAATTTGAGCTCAGCTTCATCCTTCTCTTTTTCGATGTCGTCCTTATCTTTCCTGCAGTGACTGGAGCTGCAGAAGGTAGAGTAGGGCGGCATCTAGAACCTTCTAGCTTCTATTATTGGGGTTTAATTTAAGTTCTGCTTCGTCTTTCTCTTTCTCTATCTCGTCCTTCTTCTTGCAATGGCTGGAGCAGCAGGATGTGACTGTGAGTAGGGCGGCGAAGGCTAGGGCGGCGCAGGCGCAGACGGTCCCGCCCCAGTCCAGCACCCCGCGCACTATCCGCAGCTCGCCCAGCACCTTGCTGTCCACCTGGACCTTCTGCTGCACCCAGAATATCGGGAACAGCATTTTTGGTACGTTCGCGTATAAACTGTAAAAGAGTTAGACAAATATTAGCGTTTTCTAAAAAAGACGGAGACAGAGTGGAGCTGGAGTCCCCCACATTGCTGACAGTCCCCAGATAAGTGCAGTGTTCCCCAAAGATTCGTTAATTTTCCGAGGCTTAGAAAGGACCGAGGTTAGGTTCGTTCCCATACCTTTGCTCTCTCACTGATGAGATTTTATTTCAGTATGTATTTCAATAAATCTGTAATCTTTTAAATAATATTTTATTTCTCTTCCCCTAGCAGTTTAAATAATTTGTCCCTGACCCGGGCTCAGGTGACAAGCTCTATAGGGAAATAACTCCACACACGAGGGCGCGTTTTTAAGTTCGCGGAATGAAAGGATTGGAGCCGGGTGATAAGGCTCATAATATTAGACGAATCTATCGCTAAAATCAGTGCTTTCCTGGCTCCTGCTGTTCTCATCCTAGGCATAAAAGCTCGGCATCATTTATAGTGGAAGCGATAAAAAGATAACCAAAAAATAATTTTAATCATGCATACTGTACACATTTTATCATCAAATATTTAACTGCTCTTACGAGTATTAATAAAAACAGAATAAGCCAATAGGATCAAAAACTAAACAAAAACTATAATTACATAAATTAGTTTTAAGGTCGGCGTATAAATAAAAAGCCTTGAAAAAAACCTTAATTTTATTTATTTAAATGCCTGTTCTGAATACTAAATAATATAAGGCATTTTTGAAAATAGTATGACTAATTTTGAACCGGTTTACAGATAATTACAACAGCTATTAAAGTTTCGATCTACGACGTGTTTTATGGTACTATATATTATTATATTATAATAAAATATGTAAGTATGTGATTGGGTTTCTACTAAATTCTAATCATTATTATTGAAGACGTTAGTGAATGTGAAGCGGATAAGTAATCAGTTAAAAAAATACCTTTTTTGCATAAAGGTTTAGTTATGTAGTACAGCTTAGATAATATATTAGCCAGATGATGGAAGTAGGTAAATTCCAAGGTTTGTTACTTACCTACCAAGGAATAAATGAGTAATTGTTTGTATGTTATAAAATATTAGTTATCTGGTTCATCCTCTCACGTCTTTATACAAAAAGCTACTTACGCTATATTTGGCATGGGCTCCAAGTACACGTTGTATTGAAACCGCGCTGACACGTCCAGGGGAATCCCCAGCCGCTGAAAATTCATTTTATCTTAGTTACTACATAGTACTTAAGTAGTTACTTATACATAATGCTATGCTAGTTGCTACTCGTGCCGGATTTATATTTTTTAAGTGTGTAGGCCACTTTATTTCCCCCGCCACAGGTAAGACATCTCCCTAGGACGCTGCTGCCCGCCCTAGGACGCTGCCGCCCTAGGAAGCTGCCGCAACTAGGCGGCGGCACATACGGCCTATTTTTAAATCCATGGCTGTATTTACTTTGGTAGGTATAAATTATAATCCTTATTAATATTAAAGATTACGAAAACTGCCTGTATTTTTTTATCTGTATTCTGTTCACGCTTTAAAAGTTCTCTTTTTTGGTTATGGCTCTCTAAGTTCTCTGACACATAAATTAGGTATGTAGAGAATATAATAATTACATCATAACTAAGTACAATATATATAAATTAACTGTATTTTCATAAGCCACTATAGGCTTTTTGTACATTAATAATTATTATCTTATCGAAGATTAACATGAAGCCGTCAGTCGGCGTTTACAAACAGTCCGCTTATCTTACTGCCTATGTCCACGTGACAGTTAAACACGTGACTCGTAACACGTGCTCAACTGCCGAGTGATTAGGGGGCGTCCACAAATTACATTTATTCAACCCCCCAACACCTCACGTAATTTGTGGACGACCCCTTACGAGGTAAACCGGTAGCGCAATATTGTCATACAGTACAGCTCCTCAGCTGTGGACTTGTTATCAAACTCGCTCAAATCAAGTTAAGTTTTACGCATTTTGATACTTCAAGGTCTCGTTTTGTGCAAATCCTTATCTTTAATGAATATATAATATAAATGTAAAGGTTTGACTGTCTGTCTGTTACATCTTCACGTTTAGATGGCCATGGATATATTTTAGGACCCGGAAAAGAACGTATGATGGTTTCTATCGTGACAAAATGTGCCCTTACTCTAAAGTCTAATCTAATTTCTATGCAACGCATTTACAAGCATGTATGTCTTCTATTTTTCAATAACTTACCGGTTCAACAGCGAAGTAGAACGTGTGGAGGTCTGGATCAGGGGTAAGACCCTCCACCTTGTCTAGCAGGTCCGGGTCTCCGTGGAGGAAGTGAGGTAGGGAGAGGAAGGAGGGGCTGCCGTAGCGGCACGCGGACACGTTCATCACGCCGCTCCACATGCACTCGCCGTTGCAGAAGCACGAGTTGCGGTCGGTGGTTGTTGCTGGAAGTATAGAGGGGGTTGTCAATAATACCTCTTAAGGGGCCGGGTACCCTCGACATTCTCATACATACGTCATACCAAAATCATTTTCTCATACGAAAATATTTAACATATTTGAGTTATTTTTCAGCTTAAAACAGTAATTATCTAGGTTCATGCACAAAAATTAACTTTAAAATATTTAAACACTAAATTTTTTTTTGTTTTTGATTTTTTTTAGTAAATTTAATATTTAAACACTAACAATAGAGTAAGACACTAAAAAATATACAAATAAATAGTAAATTTACTACAAAATATTCAAATACTAAAAAATATTTTTTAGAGTTTAAATATTTTGTAGTAAATTTACTATTATTATATTATAGTAAATTTACTATATATATATATATATATATATATATATATATATATATATATATATATATATATATATATATATAAGTGTTTTACTTTATTTTTAGTGTTTAAATATATTTGTAGTAAATTTACTAAAAAAAATTTTAAAGCAAAAAAAAAATATGTTTAAATATTTTAAAGTAAATTTTTGTGCAGGAACCTAGGTGATTACTATTTTAAACTGAAAAACAACTCAAACATGTTAAATATTTTCGTATGAGAAAATGATTTTGTAATTACGTATGTATGAGAAATTCCAAGTGTACCCGGCCTCTTAATGGTGGTTGATATTATAATTACTTCTTAACGGTGGTTGATGTCTGAATTATAAAGAGGTTAATATAATAAATACAAGTTTCTTAGTAGTGGTCGATGTTGGAATTACGAGTATAGGTGGAGCTGTCAGCAAACATTAAATAAAGATGACGTAAGGCTAGGAAATAGTGGCTATGTCCACATATTTTGTACCAAGTAGTCGTATCCGTATCAGGCGTATCGAATCGAGTATGTGTATCCTAAGTGTGAAAAAAATTATATTTTTGACCATAGCGTATCTTTTATCGATTATTATACGAAACGTATCAGATACGCGGTTTATAACGATCAGGGTGTATCATGATCGTGATCATTTTGCGTTCACACTAGCAAACGTGATACGCTTCGGACTTCGGAGCTATGCGACGGAGATCTGATATGCGAAAATGATACAAATGTGGACGAAGCCTAAGATTCGTTTCACACATTAGATAATAGCACAGTAGTTCGACTGCAAAGAAATGGACAGGTTTCAATATCTGTCAAATTCGTCGGGTTTCACTACCTATAAGTGGCGCGCTGGCTGGTATAATTCATTTTTTAAAATAAGATTTTGCAATTGAATTCTGACAGTTTTCTTTGCATGTGCCAAAATATAAACAACCACTAAATTTGTAGGTAACGACCCTAGCGACGACTTTTGTCATAATACGTCAAACTTAATTTTTTTTACATCAGTTCTAAGTCGGCATACTCTATCATTCTGTTTATACTTAGCATAAAGTTAATATACCTAGCGGAATAGAGAAACAAAGGCCTGAGCAAGCGAGATGCCACTATCAGTAACTCCGCGTGGTAAAAAGAGACGTGTGATACATGACAGCAGCACTCTTTTTTTGACGTCCAGTCGGCACGTGCCGCACGTTGTCAATATAATCTCATAGAATTCATGTTCAATCATGCTTGTGTAAGTGTATACGTACACATATTTTTCACACAGATGAAAACCAATTTTGGTTACGTTTGACAGCTCGAGATTGTTGCTCTATTCCGATAGGTATATTAACTTTATGGTTTATAGATAGGTAGTGCGTTAAAAAAAGGGTAGGCTATGCTCCGCTTCAAACACTATAGACATAGCTAGGTTACTTCCACAGTAAAAAACGATAATTGCCGAGGATTATTTGATAAAATAAGGGGGAAAGTATATTATACATTTGCCGCGTTGCCGAGATCGCGCCAAAACCCTATTATTTTTACTTATCTTAGTTCAAAATAGTCCTAAAAAAAATTTAAAACGGCAAATATGTAGTTTATGATATTGTCGATCTATTGGCGTGAGTTTCAAATAAAAGTAATTTGTAAATCCTAAGGAGATGCTGAATGTATGCTTGAATTTTAACAAATTGGTATTATTTTGGAAGCTGATATCATGAGTATAAGAAACAAAAATAGAAAATTTAAAACGACAAAAGGAATGTTGATATACTGAAGATTATTGCTGTATTTTTATTATAACTTTGTAGCTTTCAGATTATGAGTTTATAAGGTTTTAAATACGGTGAATTACGGAATCTCCGGACGGAACGCCCTTAAATAAATAGTTTCCTTATAATGCTAAAGCAAAACTAGTTAATATGTAAATATTAGACCTAGGGGCTCCATAGATTTGCCACGAAAGCTGTATAAGCGGATTTAATGATGTAGCATATGGAAAAACTGGTAGGTAAGTAAACGACCCCGGTCACTGCTTTGTGCAAAGAAGATTCTCTTGATATTGTAGGTTTGGGGCAAATATCCTATAGAATATTCACCCTACCTAACTGTCGATCTGTCTGTCTGTACTTACGTTCGGAAATAAATTTGTCGGTCTGTAAGTCTGTTAATATTAATTTCCTACGGCTTACGTAAAACCACAAAATACTCCGCTATCGGGATTCGAACCTGATACGTTGGAATTTATTATGAGGATGAATACACAGTAAATATAAAGCACAGTGAAATGACAAGAGTAAGAAATAGCACAGAAAACAGTATAGAAAAGCACAAATGACAATATGAGATGAAATTATGAATTATGAGAATACGATCGAACTACGAAAGTAAAATGGTCTAAGTAAGAGGGACACAAGCGGTGCGTATGGGAGCCTACAGCGGAGTGGGCAGTGGCGTGTCACGTGTGCGCTCGTCGTTTCTGGAAGCCGGCTTGCTCGGCGACCGGTTGTAAGGGAGACGGACACACGCCGCGCGGAAGCGATAAGCGTAGCGATTTTGTATAAATAACAAATATCGCTGCAATATGAAAGAGTTACTTTTCCATTTGACATGTCAATAAGCATAATTTTAGCTACATCTATCTCTTTTGGATATGTTACGCTCAAAGACCGAAATCGCTCAGTGAGCGAAAAAATAGCTCACAACGCGTTGTGGTCACAGTGAAACAGCCACGACGCGAAATTCGTGGCGTGGCTCTAATGAAAACGGCCACGACGCGTTCTGGCAATCACAAAAAGACCACAACGCGAAATTCGTGTCGTGGCTGATTGCTATTCGTTTTTCTTGATTTGTTCTTGATTGATTAATCGTCCATAGGTATGGAAGATCAAATTTGAATTACCACGCGTACTACAAAATATTTTTTCTTTTATTAAATCACTGCAAAACGTGTTTATCATTATTATTAATTATAAAATATTCATTGTTCCGTAATATCCGTACTAATATTATTTCTGTCTGTCTGTCTGTACGGATAGTTATATGGAACTGGATGTTTTATAAATAATAATGATAATTTACAGGTTATGCAGTGATTTAGTAAAAGAAAAAATATTTTGTAGTACGCGTGGTAATTCAAATATTATAATCTTTCATACCTATGGAAGATTAATCAATCAAGAACAAATCAAGAAAAACGAATAACATATCAGCCACGACACGAATTTCGCGTTGTGGTCTTTTTGTGATTGCCAGAACGCGTCGTGGCCGTTTTCATTAGAGCCACGACGCGAATTTCGCGTCGTGGCTGTTTCACTGTGACCACAACGCGTTGTAAGCAATTTTTTCGCTCACTGAGCGATTTCGGTCTTTGAGCGTAACAGATACACCGCAATTTAAATCAACTTACAGTTATCAAAAGTAGCTTCGTTCATGACGTATTTGTGGTAAGGTATCCCCTCGAGGGTGCCGCTTTCCTGGTAGTCCATGTATATGGTTCTGCACAGGTCTGACATGAAGATAGTCAGCGGCTCACTCTCTGTCAGGTTGTGAGGCATGAACTCTCCGGCGCTCCCTTTCATCTGGAATTAGAGCTTAAGGTAAGTTGACGAGACCATACTGCCTGCTGTCACTACGAAACAGTGCCGGTTCTAGCATTATGACCAGCGCCATGGGCGAGATTTCTTCGGCACCCAGCTAAAAAACCTGCGGCACCCTTTTTTATTTGCCTCCAGCACCCCTTTTTTATCGGGCACCCAGGGCGTTCGCCCAGCATCGCCCACCCTAACGCGGAACGCCGCTACTGAAAGGGGAGTGTCATTATTTCTCTCTCAGTTTGGAATAGCTATAATTGCTATATTGAGTCCCTAAAGGGGTAAGGATAGGTGCGTTTAACCTAGCTACACTGATCGGGGAAAGATAAACCTATAATTGACGTCATTGTAAAATATAGTTGAGTCTTATAAAATTGTTACTAGATTGTTGTTGTAACAGGATAAAGAGTATGCAAAGTGCATAATATTAATATTTGAAAAAAAAACTATAAATTTACATTTAAATCAAAAATTTAAATATCGCGAATCGTGTATTTAAAAATATTCAATAAACAGGTTAATTTTTTCCTGGTTTTTTTGTTAATAATAATTATTATTAAATACTTCTTAAGATAATTATAAGCCTGGTATGCAACTTATTATTATTGGTTAAGAATTCATATTATCATGCGATTAAAATAAACTAATGACGTGTGTACTAAAACCTCTTTAAAAGTTGCAGTAATCTTCTGATTTACATAAGGCATTTGAGCTTCATGTTTGGAGCTTAGACATAAAAAAGTCAACTATAAGAATAAATATTTAAATAATAATCCAATCGTATAGGCGTTAAAAGTGATGTCCCCAGGGCTCAGCTGATAAGATACTATGATACCCTGAGTTACCCAAACGGGAATTGAAGTCACAGTTCTTAAACAACCCATTCGTTTCAACTGTTCCAAACAAACAAGGTGATAATCAGTCTCCTCGTTTTTTTTCTTCATTTTTTATTATAAAATAAAGGGGCAGTTCGTTTCAGAGTATTACAGTGCGCCTGTGCAGTGCCTCGTATTTTAAACCTTAGCTAAGGTTTAAAATACGAGGTTTAAAATAAAAAACTTGTAATAAAAAAGACGGGTTGCACTCCGGGAGTGCCGGCAGAAGTGAAAACTCGATTAACGTTGTGCATTATTTTTTAAAACCCATTTTTCATGAAAATCGATTTAAAAAAACGATTTTTTAAATTAATCGAACCCTTACAATTTTTTTAACCTATTTTTTTATGAAAATTGATTTTTTTAATCAATCGAAACCCTTGCAATCGATTAAATTTTTAACCCATTTTTTATGAAAATCGATTTTTAAAAAATCCTTTTTTTTTTAATTAATCGAAACCCTTTACAATCGATTAAAAAATATCGACAATCGAAAAAAAAACAATCGATTGTTCGATTAATCGATTTCGATGTTACAACACTACTCTCCAACCGTCTTACGGTTTTTCGATCAGCACGAGAATCTGACGCGAGTTTCACAGTTTTTACCCAGCCATCCCACAAAAGTTTTCACTTCAAAAATTGGATTAACCTTAGCGCACTCTCCACCGTAGAAGGGCAGGCTGGAGTGTCCGTCCCACCGCACGATCTGCCCCGGGATCTCGCTGCCAGAGCCCGACGTCACCTCCATGTACCCGTCAGTGTCGATCGAGTTGTTCCTCTGGAAGCAAAGTGGTTGAAAGCTGTATAGTTATATTAGTTACGATCATTGAACTAACTACGTATAGAAACGACACAGCGAACTGTTTTTGTTTTTTTTTTGCGCTGTGAGTTGAAGCTGACTGGCATCAAAGATGAGAAATAACATTCTTTTTAATGGAGTATTTAATGATTTTCTAATATTTAATAATAATAATAATAATAATATCTATGGACGCTTCACACCACGTCAGTCTGACCCCGTGCTAAGTACCTAAAGGACTTGTGTTACAGGTACCAGACAACGGAAATATACTTAAGGTCGTCCCCCGAGCAAACGACCTTGGCCATACATTTGCCGCATTGCCGAGATCGCGCCAAAACTCTGTTATTTTTACTTATCTTAGTTCAAAATTGTCCTAAAAAAATTTAAAACGGCGAATATGTAGTTTATGATATTGTCGATCTATTTGCGTTTCAAATAAAAGTAACTTGTAAATCCTAAGGAGATGCTGAATGTATGCTTGAATTTTAACAAATTGGTATTACTTTGGAAGCTGATATCATGAGTATAAGAAACAAAAATAGAAAATTTAAAACGACAAAAGGAATGTTGATATATTGAAGATTATTGCTGTATTTTTATTATAATTTTGTAGCTTTCAGATTATGAGTTTATAAGGTTTTAAATACGGTCAATTACGGAATCTCCGGACGGAACGCCCTTAATACTTTTATACAATACATATATTTAAGATTTTTATTATATTATCATACACATATTTAATACACATCCAGACCCGGGAACATTGAAAAACTTTTTGTTCCGTTGGCGGGATTCGAACCCGCGACCCCCGGCTTGAGCTACCAACGCACTCACCACTGAGCCACAGAGGTCGTATTATAAATTTTTCTTAGTATTATCATTGGAATTGCTTACTTACCCCATAAAACAGGCCAAATCGGTCAACCTTCGGCGCGCCGCCCAAAGCGCTGGGGGGCAGGCTGTTGGCCAAGTCTATCAGTGGGTCTTCGTAACCGTCGAACAGCAGTTCCCCAGCCAGCTTGGACACCGACATCCCGTGTCCGAACATCGCCAGAGCCAACGACAACCCCTTCTGCTTCAGAAAACCCCAGTCTCGGGAGCGAAAAGCGGCGGACTGGAATGTAAGAAAATTCATAAAAATATGGCGGTAGATGGCGCTCTTATGGGTGCAACCCAGCACCCTAAAAGGAGCGAAGGAATAGAGAAAAATGTGGAAAAAACGGGGAAAATTATATGAAATGCTTATTTAATAATAGTTTGAACGCGCTAATCTCAGGAACTACTGGTCCGATTTGAAAAAATATTTTACTGTTGGATAGCCCATTTATCGAGAAAGGCTATAGGCTATATTTTATCACGCTAAGACTAATAGGAGCGAAGAAATAGAGGAAAATGTGGAAAAAACGGGGGGAAATCATTTGAAAGGGCTTATTTGAACGCGCTAATCTCAGGAACTACTGGCCCGATTTGAAAAATTCTTTCAGTGTTAGATAGGCCATTTATCGAGAAAGGCTATAAGCTATATTTTATTACGCTAAGGCTAATAGCAGCGAAGAAATAGAGAAAAATGTGGAAAAAACGGGGAAAATTATATGAAATGCCTATTTAGTAATAGTTTGAACGCGCTAATCTCAGGAACTACTGATCCGATTAGAATAATTCTTTCAGTGTTGGATAGCCCATTTATCGAGAAAGGCTATAGGCTATATTATATCACGCTAAGACTAATAGGAGCGAAGAAATAGAGAAAAATGTGGAAAAAAGGGGAAAATTATATGAAATGCTTATTTAGTAATAGTTTGAACGCGCTAATCTCAGGGACTACTGGTCCGATTTGAATGATTTGATGCGAAAGTATCTAGTCTGTCTGTCTGTCTCGCTTTCAAGCCAAAACTACTGAACCGATTGTAATGAAATTTCGTACACAGATAGTCTAAAGCCTGAGAAAGGACAAAGGCTACATTTTAACTGGAAAAAAGGATTGTAAGGAGATGTTTATGCGTAAATTTGTTCAAATTAAGTTAGATGGCGCTAATAGCCGCCTAGATCGCGCTATCGCTTGCTCATACGTATTTCTATAAGAGGTGGTGGTAATGTTTCGATTGTTATACACGTTATTAATTAACTCACCTACCAACATAGATAATATCAGAAACAACAGCCTACTAATGATAAATATTAAATAGTTTATGGCCTATGGGTAAAGCCATAGAGTACTGGTCTCTGGTAAAGCTAAAGTTGTGTAATGGGGGGCTAAATAAGCTTTCAAATTTGGTATAAAAAAGTTTTATTAAAAATATATACTTATTATGTGCACACTGCACAGCTGTTTTGGGTATTTTGATTTGAGGGATACCAGGGTTTTAAAAAGCTTTTAAATTTGACACCAATTTTGTTGACACCGCGCGCTATAAACTGAAGTCCACGCGGACGAAGTCGCGGGCAACAGCTAGTGTTATAATAAAAATACAGCAATAATCTTCAGACTGAAGATATGGCAATAAATTATGCTTTTGCTGAGTAGGTACCTATTTGAAAGCTTATAAAATTGTAGAGAAGTATATTATGTAAACTATTATTTTGTATTTTTATTTAGCAGTACACAAAAAAAAAATTAACAAGATAAGTCTACGTGTAGCCGTTATTAATAATTAAAGCAAATAATCGGCCAAGTGCGTATCGGACTCGCGCACGAAGGGTTCCGTACCGTTATAGAGCAAAAATTGGCCAGGAATTGTGTTTTTTATATGGGAAAAATGTCATTTTATAATATTATTATTAATTATTAAAGGACACATATTTTAGGCCTTTGTGAGAATTTCAAGTGCCTACCTGCGGTTGCCATTATTGACATCGAGCAAAAAGGCCAGAAAATCACGTTTGTTGTATGAGAGCCCCCTTTTAATATTTTATTTATTTTATTTTTAGTAAGTATTTGTTACAGCGGCAACAGAAATACATAATCTCTGAAAATTTCAACTCTCTACCTATCGCCGTTCTTGAGATACAGCCTGGAGACAGACAGACGGACAGATAGACTGAGTACGGACAGATAGACGGACAGACAGACATCGAAGTCTTAGTAAGATGGTCCCGTTTTTACCCTTTGGGTACGGAACCCTAAAAATGACACTGCAAGTACTGCTTACCTCTAAAATAATTCTTCCAGCAGGCCTAAGATGAGAAATTTGGTAGAAATTTGATCAGAAAAATCAGATCAGGCGTGCACAAATAAACAGATGAAAAATACAAATTACTAGTTACCATGTAATACAATAACATAACCTAATCGAAATAATTTTAATGATGCAAAATAAAAATTTCGGAGAAAAACAAATTCTGTGCAATTTTTTGTAGACCTCACGCGCAAATTAAGGAAATAAGATACATGATATATTATAATTAAAATACACTGCAACTATTTTAATTTAAAATTGTTTAAAGTTTGGACAACGAAAACTTAAGGAAAAAGAGTATTAGGTACATAAAGTAACTACCTAATATTCAAATTCTGGTTTCGTGACTTCCACCTGCCCAAAATGAACATTGAAGATTGGATAAAAGTGTGTGCAGTACCACAAGAGCACGTAGCCCAGTACCCTACGGCCTATGGCGAATGAATTATTATAATTATTTATCTTTAATTAAGAAACCTAAGGGTTAACTTACTAATACATTTCTACACAATTTAAAACTCTTGTCTCTGTGATATTCTATGTTAATCCCCTAATTCTGATCTCAGTGGGAGTAATCCTTCGCTAACGAGCAACGAGATTGTTCGAGACCAAGCTCACAATGCTAGGACGGATTACAGGATAACGAACGTAACAAATAACAATGTCGACTGCAACGACTTATTGCAATATAATAGCGAGTAGCTAGTCTACTTGTATTGGTAGAGCTGCGATATCTTCCTTATTATGATTACGATGATGTAACAATCTAGACGTTCTTCTGTTGTCATAGTAATCGGAACTTTAATCTGAATATATAAAATTCTCGTGTCAGTGCGCGAACTCCTCCAAAACGGCTCAACCGATTTTAATAAAATTTTGTATGTACAATTTACTATCAGAGAAGTTGATTCCTATGCAAATCGGGTTTGGTTGCGTTACGTCAAACCCAGCCGACAGATCACAATTAACATTGAATTGACATATTCTACCAAATAACGTTGGTCTGTCAATTGCGTAGGATTCAACTTCCTCGATGGTACATTCGTTATAGGCCTGAGAACAGGTTTTATCTACTTTTTATATTGATAAGTACTAGAAATAATTTAAATGGCAAATTAACATTTGCCGGGTCAGCTAGTAGCCATATTATCATATTATTGTACAAATGACGTTTGATGTTCGATATAGTGACGAACACGCAGCTATGGAAAAGAGGTAATCATTAATGAAGATGTGTACCTATAAATGGTGCTTCAGGACGGGACCCCTCTCATACTCAAGGGCAAAACGGGGCTTTAGAAATATTAATTTGTAAAATGTTTGTCACATTTTTAAACCATCAATCCCCAGGCGGCCGCCGTCTGCCGCCTAACAATTGAAAATCTATTGTGTCTGCGATACCCACGATGTAGATGCTAATACCTACTTCAGAATTTGGTAATGTTTTATTAATTATTATTAACAAGTAACAACATTATTATCATACTCACTATAATACGATTTCGTATTTATAGAACTTATATGATTGCGAGTTTTTTGGATCATGATCCATTTTTCAGGTGTTCTTTTATCAAAGGTTCAGGCCGTTCAGGGCACAAGGTAGGTAAGTATAATTATTATGAATTAAATCTTTACTTGTCAGTTAATCCTGATAAAAATCAGATTAGCTCGTCAGCATGCTATATCTACTTAGGTACATTTTTGCTATCCATATTGGAAGTAGTTATCAGAAAAAAATGTATAAATTTTAGACTACTGTCTACGTATTTTGCACTAATCTCACAATTCATACGTCATGGCTTATTCTCAGGTAGAGCGAAGGCCTCTTAGATAAAATTAAGGCCATCTCAAAAAATCTTGAAAAACTTGAACCAGTCATTTTAGGAACTAGTTCTATGAATTATTCTCCGAAAGGATTAATTTAATTTTATCTTTGAATTTACCTTTATTGCCTACGAAACTGGTCTAGAACGGAAATACTTAGTTCTTTTGCACCTCCTGTATGTATATGTCTAGGTAA
The DNA here is from genome assembly GCA_937595015.1 of Polyommatus icarus. Classification (NCBI taxonomy): domain Eukaryota; kingdom Metazoa; phylum Arthropoda; class Insecta; order Lepidoptera; family Lycaenidae; genus Polyommatus; species Polyommatus icarus. The sequence continues at coordinate 15,562,343 of OW569324.1, forward strand.
TATGTCTACCGACTACCGCAATTTATAACCATCTTATCTTAATATATATATTTCTTGTGTGCGTGTGTATGTGACTGAACTCCTCCTAAACGACTGGACCAATTTTGATGAAATTTTTTGTGTGTGTTCAAGGGGATCTGGGAATGGTTTAGATTCACAATTTTGTCCGCTGGATAATGTTTTTTTAATTAATTTTTAATTTATTAGTAGTTGTTGATTTTGGAATGTTTTACATTGGATCCGACATGTGTCAAATTTTAAATAATATTCGAATTCGAATTTTAATTTTAGTCTGTCCAGACCATAAAGTTAATATACCTATCGGAATAGAGAAACAAAGGCTTGAGCAAGCGAGATGTCACTATCAATAACACTGCGTGGTAGAAAGAGAAGCGTGATTTGAGGTTGCATAGCTTTTTTTTCATCTGTTTGACAGTCTGTCTGCCCCTGGGCCGATCGTTGTCAATTTGGGCTCTCAGAAAAATTGTGATTTTAAGTTAAATAATGAATAGTTTTTAGAAATACTGCTCTAGAAACATGGTTAATTGTTTGTGGAATGATTCTGGATCCACACATCGAAAAAACCCGGACAAATATTCATTTCACAGGTGAATTATTCTACATCGACAGGGCCTAGTTTTAAGTTTATTTTTGCCAATTCCCTACGAGTTATTGGTATTGATTTTGAGAACTCACTTCTTTAAAGGGTTCATTATATGGAAAACATAACTTGACTAGCCTTGGTGCACAATTTAAGGATATTTTGTGTAAACAATTTTCATATATTTTACACTAGGGCTGCATCAATTTATCGATAAGTTGTATCGATATGAAAATATTTTTTTGTTAAGTATACTTATTATCTAGGAATGTTGAAATGATAACATACTCATCCGTAGTTTATAATTAGTTTAAGTATATTGATATACTATCATACATAATTCATCGTTTTTAAGATTCCGCACCCAAAGGGTAAAAAGTCCTAGTAGTGGGGTCCCGCAGCCCACTCTACTACTAAGACTTCGTTGCCTGTCCGTCTGTCCATCCGTCCGTCCATCTCTCTGTGTCCAGGCTGTATAACAAGAACCACTATAATAGTAATAGACTTCTGAAATTTCCACAGATGTAATGTCATTCTACATCCAATATGGCTGCTCATCCAAGATAGGGGAATAGTTGAAAGCACTTCTGCAAGATGGGCATCAAATAAAAGGGCTCATTGAGAGTGAATTGAAAATTAATAGGGTCTAGTGAAGTCGTGTCGTGTCGTGTACTCATATTGTCACGTGACGTAACCTGTCGTGTCGAATCGTGTCATGACGTCATGTCGTGTCGTATCGTGTCGGGTTTTAGAAAATGCCCGGTTGAAACCGGTCACCCTTCATGCGCGAGTCCGACTTACACTTGGCCAATTTTTCAGATTTCCTGCTGACCTGGATACCAGAAATTCATGGCTTAAAATAATTAACCGTCCAAACTGGACTCCGAAGAAAACTTCATGCATACTTAATTATGCAGCAAGCATTTTGAAGAAAAGTCACATTTTACTTCAAAATTACAATTTTATTATATATCTATGCAGTTTTATTTTATCCCATTTTATTTTGTTTACAATCTTACAATTATTATTCCATGATCGATATTTTGTCGAATTACAAGATGTTTGTACATCACTGACACGCACACGTAAACATAATTGTATACACAGATGTAAATCAAATTTTGGTTAAGCTTGACAGCTCGGGATTGTTTCTCTATTCCGATAGGTATATTACCTTTATGGTCCAGACAGTTAGCGCTGCGATCAAATTAAAAAAAAAGCAAAAAAACGTTTGCTGGGACAGCTAGTCTTAATATAATATATATTTCTTGTGTGCGTGTGTATGTGACTGAACTCCTCCTAAACGACTGGACCAATTTTGATGAAATTTTTTGTGTGTGTTCAAGGGGATCTGGGAATGGTTTAGATTCACAATTTTGTCCGCTGGACAATGTTTTTTTAATTAATTTTTAATTTATTAGTAGTTGTTGATTTTGGAATGTTTTACATTGGATCCGACAGTCGGCTGCCATCGCAGTGTCAAATTTTAAATAATATTCGAATTCGGATTTTAATTTTAGTCTGTCCGACAGTTAGCGCTTCGACCAAATTTAAAAAAAATACTTTATTTACTTAATATGGCAAAGAAACGTTTGCCGGGACAGCTAGTTGAATTATAATTTTCAAGTAGGTAAGAATTTCAAAAATAATTTCAATATCAATGTATCTTAATAATTCTCTATTCAAATCTAATTGATTAAATTTAGTATATCGAGATACTTTGAATCACGATCACGGGAAAAGATCTAGGAGTTGAGTTAACCCTTTTAGTTACATTATATAAAATGTTTAAGCGCAATGAAGTAACCCGAACGGGGCCAGTGTTAATAGTTCTAAAATAATAATGAGTCCAATAAGACCATTGGATTATTTTTAACAAAAAATTAAAACCGACTTCCAAGTGGAAACAATAACATTACGTCTTATTCTATGAACTAAAAAGTTTTAAAATAAAACGTACTCTTTAGTAGTGCCTCCTTCAGAATTCGCCTAAACCTCAACCTATTTCTGTATACAATCTTCATTAATTTGAAGTCAGTACGAGCTCAGAATCTTGAATTCTATGACAAAATATTTTACATTTTTGGTACTGGTTATTCTAAAATCTATAAAATCTTAGGTAAGAACTGAGATACATAATTTAGTCCTGGGACAAGACATAGGAGAATTTCTTCCAAAAATAGGCACACATTAAGAGTGTTTTGTAGTAATTGTATTGAAGAGTTTGATTCGAATTGAATCCTTTGAAAATATACCTAGGTATATAATAAATAACAGCTACTAGACGACATTCGCAACTTCGTTCTGCCAAAATTCATTTATCGCGCGGGGACCGTACATTTTGTGGGATAAAAAGTATTCTAAGTATATCCTTTTCCGTGACTCAAAGTATCTCCATACGCAGCAAAATCGGTTCAGCGGTTTAGGCGTGGAGATGTTGTTAACTTGTTATCTCTCCACGCCTAACACGCAGACACACTTACGCATATTTTATAATATTAGTATGGACTTACAGCAGCAATAACATTGAGCATGGTGATGTTGTCTTGGAGGCTGGCCTCGCTGGAGTCCTCGTCGAAGTGCCAGGTCCTCTGGGTGCGGTAGGCGATGGTGCCGTTGTTGGGGTACACAGACACGTTCACGTGACGTCGGTACTCCCGGAACCGGTATGGACCTGAAATGTGAGGTCTTTATTTGATGTTGGTGGTGACATTTGCTTTTGAGGCTCACGCTCATATTTTGAGAAACGTTAGTCAGGGTCAATTCAATTCAAACGCGATGCATTTCTAATTCTGTTGGGGGTGAGCCAAGATCTTCAAGGTCTTAATTGACAGATTTGGTGAGCGTGAAACGTCTTGCAAATCTGTCAAATCCATACTTTACTAAATGCATCTACGTGTCGCATTGCGGTCGAATGTACTTAAAAGTTAGCAGAAATTTAATATTTAAGGAACTAAATGGGGGCATATGAAAAATTCTTCCTGTGCGAATCTGGCTACCATTTGCAGATACCGATCTGAGAATACGAGTATTTTAAAGTTAAGACCCCTTGATAGAAATTTAACCCCATATTTACGCTCATCCGCGTAGCTATTGTCTGTCAAGTGTGTTTTTAACCGACTTCCAAAAAACGAGGAGGTTATATGTTCGGCTGTGGATATTTTTTTATTTTTTTTTTATTTTTGTATGTTCAACGATTACTCCGCCTATTGTGAACCGATTTTCGAAATTTTTGTTTTGTTGTATTAGGTTTCACTCCAATTTGGTCCCATTTTCACAAAGGTGGTGACCTGATGATGGGATCCATGAGTAATCGAGGGAACTCCTCGAAATTTATATGGAAATATATGGTGATTTTGGTTTTATGTGAAGTGTACTAAGAATACGCTACCAAAAAGTCAAATATTGGGTCAAGGTATACCATGGTTTCGATGATGCTGAGAGAACTCCTGATTCCTAATAGATACACGTTTGGGAGTTTCGGCGTTGTTTTAAGAACAGAAAGCATAAACTACTATGCTATTCATATTCATCATCATAATCATCATCATCATCGTCGTCATCATCATCATTACCACGTCGTGTTAAGGCCACCAATGTCTCATGAGTCATGGCACAGAATAGATAATAGTGCAAGGCATAGGTATGGATATATTAATAATAATAATTATGTACTGTATAACAATTAACAACACCTGTTTGTTTTTAATACACGGCGGTCGGCGTCGCCGAACTGGCGGCAGAAGACAGAATATCGAATACTTTACTAACTACTTTATATACAGATCGAATACTTTACTACTTTATAAAATTTTAATAGACAAATAGAATTAAAATAAAGTTATTTTAAAAAGAGCATTTAAACAAAACAAAGTCATTAAGTGTCTTTTTAATTAGTTATACTTATTAATCGATAGATGGTGCACTAAGTACCTATCGATTTGAATTCTTGATAACAAGAACAGCTGTCAATAATTATGATAATATTAAATATTATGCTACGCTACATCCTATGCAAGTTTGTACAATTTTTTATCTGATAGATCCTTCGATCGTGGAAAAACGAGACACAATAGCCTTTCTATTGTTATCGCAATCGCCGGTGACCGCTTCGGGCTTGAAGTATTAAAATTGTTAAATTACTTAGCACAATATGTTCACTTCACTGATAATATTATATTATTTTGTGAGTGTGAGTTGTGACTCTTAACAAATTGTAATAAGACACGTAAAATATACGCGAAGATTTATCTACTAGTGTAACTAAAAAGAGCGAAATTATTATTATTTTTAACAAAAAATTAAAACCGACTTCCAAGGTAAAAACAATAATAACATTAATATGAACTAAAAAGTATTAAATAATTTTTACTATCTAATAGTGCCTTTTTCCGAATTCGGCTAAACCTCAACTATTTCTGTACTCAATCTTCATAATTTTGAAGTCGGTGCCAGTTCCAAAAATTTTAAATATTCTGTCAGAGGACTGAAGATTCAGCTATCTGGTACCGACTTCAAAATAATGAAGATTGAGTACAGAAATAGTTGAGGTTTAGCCGAATTCGGAAAAAGGCACTATTAGATAGTAAAAATTATTTAATACTTTTTAGTTCATATTAATGTTATTATTGTTTTTACCTTGGAAGTCGGTTTTAATTTTTTGTTAAAAATAATAATTGAACGTATCAGCACAGAATATATATTAGCTGTATCAGACAAATGAAGTTACAAAGATTAGCGTAAGGACTAAGGGCGCATTTAGACGTGCGTTTACTGCGCGTTTTCTATGTGCGCGGATTCAGCTCGCGTTTAACAATCGCTACATCAGACAACGCGCAGATCTGAACGCCCTGTAGTGATCTAAGTAAAATTGCAAGTTGTAGTATTCTTAAATATTTTATTTATTTAATTCTTTCTTCGGATAAGAATCTGCAATTTAAATGTACTTAGATATATTATTATATCTTTAATATTTTATTTTCACAGCCTTTTTAAGCTTTCTTTGGAGTGGATGAAGAACAGACGAGGAGAGAGATCAAATTAAAACGATGGAAAGTAGATATTATTAAAATATATACAAAATGTTGTCAGCTCCCGGAACAAGAATATAGGACTAAGGTCGGTAAGTATTAATTTTCCACTGTCGTCTGTCAGCTCCAATGTCCGCGGCCCTCCAATGATAAGGCTCATAAAAATTATGGTCAACTTGTAAATCAATCGTTTTCACATAATATATTATATTTTTATTGATTTCATTTTAAGAGTCCGTATACGAAATTTTGCCGATGAATACGAAACTGCAAAGGTTCGCTACAGAAATATTATTAGGATTTTTTACCCTTACTAGATTTAAAAATATATAATATATTAATTATATTAGATTTAAAAATATATTTAAGCGCGAACTGCCGACTCGAGCCTTGCGGCGAGTAATATAATGTGAGATTTAGGTTGTTTTGAATCGTGTTTGTTGGCACAATTTGTTTTTTTTATTTTTTTTTTTTTCTCGAATTGGATAGAATTTTATCTATAAGATTATTTCTGTCGTTTTCTTTTTATGAATTACAGCTCCAAGTTGCCGAAATTAACAGCAATTAAATATGAAATTAACTATTTCATATAAAAGTGGTAAAAAGTAATTCCAACATTTTATAGACGACTTTCTCAACAGTACATTGTATTTTTTTCATACCGTTAAGACGTCAATACAATCCATAAACAGGTGACATTCTAAACCTTTTACAGCAAAAATCACAAAACTGTCGCGGGTTTGAGTTGGATTATTTAAAAATAAGTACTTAAAAAAACAAAAAAATCTAGTTCCAACATAAGATTATAATTGAAATGATCTTACATGTAGTGCATTAAAACTTGTAGAAATACTGTATTTTAACTGCTAAATCACGTCTGTAAAATCAGCGAAATCGGCAAATTTCGTATACGGACTCTTAAGTAGCTTTTGATTTAACGGCTATTTTAACCAGTTGGTTGGTTTTACAATATAGCTAATTGAAAATCGTTTCTATTTGTAAATTTTATTTCCGGAGATAATAAGATTGTTCATGAATAAACAACAGACTACTCTAACCTGTAACCGAAGGAGAAGGTGGACGAATAATATTAATAGTATAATTTACAATGTCTGCTCATTCGCACTAGTCCAGGTTAAAATTAATCTCGAAGAATGCGAGGTTTATAGTTTATACCCAGTTTCTTGGGTTTTTCGACAGGGCTTTCTTTATCTGTTCAACAGATTTGATTGGTTTATATGTTGTCGTTGGCTAATCAAAGTGCTAAGGTGTACTCGTGGAATCGAGACAGAAGCGGTCAAGCGGAATCAAAAAACTTGTCATTTTCTATATAAACTGCGATTGACAATGAAGTGACCAGATGTTCCTAGTCTAAGGGCGATATAGTATTTTGCATACTCAATGTGAACTGAATATGAAGCATTATTACTTCGAAGTTCGAACTCATAAAGTTGGAGATTATCATTCTAAGACTTACCAAGAGGTTTTCCGATGAATCTGTAATAATCTGTGTCTTTATAAGATCTTATTGTTCAATATTCTAAATACGGTGCGAGCATTCAATGACCGCTGTCGCCTCGTTTCGCCGAGTATAAACTTCATAAAACCTTAGAAACCGGGAATAAGCGACACAAACCGCATGTCTTACTAAAATTACATCTACGATTAAGTTCAGACTTCAGTAAATTCAGATTAAAATTACAAGAATAGTTAGTTGGTTTAATGTCACTCAAAAATAACACGAGCATAGAGCAAGATCATCCGTAAAACAAAAAGTAAAACATTTAAAATTGTATAACATTAATAATATAATTAACTATCTTGTTAAAACATCAGAAATGAAATAACAAGTTATTAAATATTATTATTTTAAGATGTAACATAAGCTTATTGTATTAAATTACAATTAATTAAGCATGACCAATATTTAATTGTATTTACGCTACGTTTATCTCAAAATTCAACATAATATCTCATTTCAACTGCATATACGTACGGAAAACCATTTATGCCCACTTGCGCATAAGGAAAAAGGCAGCACCGAATGCAATTATTGTTTAATTTCTTATTTTACCGTCTCATACAAATTAAAGGCAAGGTCGTTCAACTTTTTTCTAAAAAACTTTAAAGGCTATCTATTTTGATAATAATATTCAGGGCGTAACCAAACTAAGTAATAATACTTTAGGGTGTGTAAGTGTTCCTTGTAGAAAGTTCACTGGGAAAGTAGCAGCGCTGAAAGACCCTTTTTTCACTTTTGTATGGGCAAGCGCCCCAGCGCGGCGTCACGAGTTTCCCCACAGAAATAAGATCTAGATAGAAGCGCTGTGTCGCTCCATTTGTATGAACACGAGCGTGTCACTTTTTTCATACCTACTGTGACGTCACAAGAGCGCTTTAGTGATGGGAATACCCGTACGCGCGGAATCGATTCAAAGGAATCGCCGCGCCCCGCCTCTTCTGCCATTTTAATAGGTATATCGATTTTTAATCGATTATTATTCGAGTTCATAGACAGAGAAATGATAAATCTTAAGATACGTGCTTGCCAGGACAGCTAGTAATCTAATATATATAAATCTCCTGTCACGATGTTTGGACGATGGATTCCTAAACTACTTAACCGATTTTAATAAAAAAAAATTTAAATGTACGTGCTTTTTTCCAACTTGAAAGATAGGATAGCTTAGATCTTTAATTATAGTCGCAATTTTATTTTATTGAAAATTATTTGTCTATAATTAATTGACAGTCACAATTATCTGTTAACTCCAAAAGATTCCAACAGATGTCGATACTTTTCCACTGGATTGAGTAAGTAACGGCTACTGAGTCCTTTATATTATATTGATAGGTGCATTTGTTGAATAATTAATAGTAAAATAATTATTACAACCTGAGACTGACGGCGTCCATTGTTTGTGCGATGGGATAGCGATCGACGTTGCCATGGTAACATACATATTTAGTCACTTCAATAAAATAATATGGCAAATCTATACATATAATAAAACTGTAGAAATGACGATTCTGTACATTAAAGATATTCAAAAAATAAGCGGAGGGTGATACTACATCGCTATAGAAGCCAAAAATGTGGTCAGTTTTTTTGTCTGTCTGTCTGTCTGTATGTTTTTTCGACTATCACACGAAAACTATCTGAATCCGATTTGAATGCGGTTTTCACAGGTATATTTGTCTTCTTCCAACTCAAAATCTGGTGTTTAAAAATCACAATGATATGACATGATGTTTAACTCCGAGTTAAAATTAACTACACACAGAATTTTTATTTCTACAGTTTTATTATATGTATAGAAATATAATTACCGAGGCACAAAATATCCCAAAGCGAACATTATCATTCTTCTGTTCCATGTATGTTTCGTTATTCGAAAATCGATTAATTAGAATCGAGAATATGTACAACACTATTTGCTTCATTTGACAGAAAAATGAGAATATTGACTGTACCTCGAAACTAAGCGATGAGTGAAAGTATCGATTGTTTTATTTCCATTGCGCGCTCAATAGCGGACAAACAGAACGGGCTCTATAATTTGCTAACTAAACGGCAATGTATTATGAATCATGCGGTACACACGCAGTTACGTATTTCATGGTAAAAACTACAGCCACACACGATTTACATTAAATAATTGATTTTAAAATAAAGGACACATGATTTAATAATAAAATTACTTACCGATGATAAGAAACGTGTCCACTATTTATACCAACGTTTTTAGTCCAATTTCCACAGCCCAATACGGCACAACTAGGCATTTTTAGAATTCCGATTGACGTCCGATTCCGATAACGGTGGAGCGCAGACTAAAGAACAGACTTTCGAAAGAATATAGTTTATACTCTTTTGGGAACGCGATGGCACGCGAAGTACATACACATGCGGGATCTAATTAGATAGGAGATCTGTGAGTTTCCCCATACAAAAGTGAAAAAAATTTGGTATTTCAGCGCTGCTACTTTTACAGTGAACTCTATACACGCGACTCATACACACCCTAAAGTATTAGGTATCACTGAGTTTTGTTACACCTGTATAAAATTAATGTAAAGTGCGTGTGGCAAAAAGTGTTGTCAAAAAAAACTTCGTTTTTATATTTTCATTTGAAATTAAGTGTTAAATTGACGTTAATGGATAACTCTATTTTTACTTGTACGTTGTTTTTTCTGGCAAAAAACGTGGTCCAAGTTTTTACATACTTAATGTGTATACCGCTCAACAATTGATACTTGCATACCTACTTCCGCCAAGATAGGTTTCTGGTGGGGGAAGTCGTCGGGGTTGGTCCAGTTGAACAGGTAGACCTCCAGGTAGAGGGGCACGTCCGGTGCCACCCACTCCCTGTACGACCGCGATGATGGGCTCAGTGCTAGTTGCTGAAAGAACAGTTACGCGTTAATGATACACTAATGATAATAATTCCCACGTTAATTATGAATTATGCAACATACAAAGACATTATTACACTTTTATTACTCTCATTTAGATCAGTTGGACGGATAAGTCTACACAAAATATGGCAAGAATTATTTTTTTCACAAAACATTTGACTCATGGATCATCAGTACCCACTAGATGATTACTGTCGGATAATCAGGTGATCAACTCGCATTGTAAAATGCAATATCCGAATGAATAGTAAAGATATACACAATAAATATTAAGTTCTAGAACTTCTGTGCCTATCTTTCTTTTATATCAGATTTTATATAGTTATGTAGGTAGATAACTATATAAAATCTGATGTTACTGATAAGATATTTTTAGTTTCTAGGTACATAGGAAAACAGGTAGGCACATAGGAAAGAATAAAACATTTGAGCAAGTGAATCTAAATTGGAGTCAATAAGCAATTTTGTTGTGCTTTGCTGACGCAAGACGCAGACGAAATACCGGGTTAGAGCCATGCCACACGATGCGGTGCGGCGGCGGTGCGGCGGCGGTGCGGCGGCGCCTGACCGGTGCCGCTTCGGTTTCCTACATAACATTAAAACGTATGGTATGGCACACGGCGCCGTCCGGTGCGCTCCGGCGCTGCACCACACGCGTACCTGAATCGAGACGAGGCGGGGAGGGTGTATTTCTATACCTATAATAAAACAAAGTCGCTTTTTCCCTCGTGTCCCTTTGTTCCCTTTAATCTTTAAAACTACGCAACGGATTTTGATGATTCTTTCAGTGTTAGATAGTCCATTTATCGAGGAAGGTTATAGGCTATATTTTATCACGCTAAGACTAATAGGAGCGAAGAAATAGAGTAAAATGTGGAAAAAACGGGGAAAATTATTTTAAAGGGTTAAATTGAACGCGCTAATCTCAGGAACTACTGGTCCGATTTGAAAAATGCTTTGAGTGTTAGATATCCCATTCATTGAGTAATGCTATAAGTAGGCTATATTTTATCACGCTAAAATTAATAGGAAAATGTGGAAAAAACGGGGGAAATTATTTGAAAGGACTTATCTCGTGAACTACTGGAGAATTTTTTATGTTATTTGGCACAGATAAAAAGTAGACCACATGAAGGATCATAGGCTATCAATTTTAATCATTTTTTCTGTGGCAATATATTTTATACCCGTGCGACGCCGAGGCGGGTCGCTGGTACTGTATACAGTATTGGTGGAGCTCAAGTACGTCGCTGCTACAGTACTTACTGCAAAACGTTGCGGCGCCGCACTCACCTTGTGGCCGGTAGTCCGGCGAAATGACCTCCGGTGCGGCGCCGCACCGCGTCGTGTCACGTGTGGCATGGCTGTTACCGGATACACAATAAGGGCCCACGCCTCAGGCCAATGCACCTGTATACGCTCTGGCATCTCATTTGCGATCCGAGAGGTAATAAGAATCATCTTGTTTACCAATTGAAATGATTTCTGCCAATGAATTTTTAAGTATTTCAACGGTCATCTAAAAGGTAAAGAAAGTCAGAAAAATAAAGCATGAAGCATCTTGAGTGACTCTACGACAAACGCAACCTCGGACATATATATTAAACTAGCTGTCCAGGCAAACGTTTCTTTGCCATAATAATAAAGTATTTCGCCCATATTATTTTATTGAAGTGACTAAATAAGTATGTCGCTATGGCAATGTCGATCGTTATCTCGTCGCACAAAGAATGGTCGCCGTCACTCTCAGGTTGTAATAATTTACTATTATTTATTCAACAAATGCACTTATCAATATATAAAGTACCCAGTAGCCGATGCTCAGACCTACTGAATATGCATATAAAATTTGGTAAAAATCAGTAAAGCCGTTTCGGAGGAGTTCGTGGACTAACATTGTGACATGAGAATTTTATATATAAGATTATAAAGGTTGATCTTTTTCAAAGATACAATCAGAGAGTTTTGAATTTATTTCTCATTTTTTCCTGCCTAAACTTATGCAGTAGATCTAATGCATAGCTCTTTTTATGATTTGACCATAACTTGCTTATTTAACTGACAAAATATGAAGTTCCTGAAATTGACATAACCTTGAGTCTTGACCCACGTACAAACATTTTCAATACGAATTCGTACTTGACGAAATGATTCGCAGCTTAACTGAGGTTAATCTGCCGGCGTAGTGAGGATCAATAACCAATCAATAGCGCTAATAATCGCCAACTGACCAATAATACACAAGGCTACGGACTACATACTAAGTATTTGGATACATGGTCAAGTCCGCTACTAGGTAATTAGCTAGAAATAGGATTGGGATGTAGGCAATTGAGGAAAACTACATCCGAAAGTTTAACCGACTTCCAATAAGGAGGAGGTTATAATATGCTCGGCAGTTAGCGCAGTATCAATGCTCTTTAATTCCTTGACCAAATCTGTACCTATTAATGTCGAACTAAATCAAATAAATGAATTAAATAAAAAGAAAGGGTTGCACTCCGGGAGTGCCGGCAGAAGTGAAAACTTGATTATTACCGTTGTGCATCATTTTTTTAAACCCATTTTTTATGAAAATTGATTATTAAAAAATCGATTTTTTAAATTAATTGAAACCCTTACAATCGATTAAATTTTTTACCCATTTTTTATGAAAATTGATTTTTTAAAATCGATTTTTTAAATTAATTGAAACCCAAGTAAGTACAATTTTTTAACCCATTTTTTATAAAATCGATTTTTTTAATTAATCGAAACCCGATTAAAAAATATCGACAATCGAAAAACAACAATCGATTGTTCGATATACATATACAACACTACTCTCCAACCGTCTTACGATTTTTCGATCAGCACGAGAATCCGACGCGAGTTTCACACTTTTTACCACATGACAAAAATGCTCAACGCCGCTAAAAAAATAGTAGAAGTAGGGTATATAGTTTTCTAAGCAGACAGGCATGCTTACGCAGTCTCTATCTTCGCACAATAAAAAGAAATAAAATATAATTAATTGTTTCCACATGTAGAGTGGAACTCAAGAGTGAAACTCAGGACGGGGGCTCTAAGAATTAGAACAAACAAAGATACCATTATGAACAAAGCAAGAATTATTATGCTCCTGGCTAAGGGTTAATTCGGACCGATGCGTTTCTAACTTTATAATATGGACTTGACAGTCTTGAATCACGTCTCACGCAATTGAAATCTGTCAAATCCATAAAAATTCAGAAATGCATCTGCGTCGCGTTGTGGTCTGAATTGAACCTTATACGTTTTACTTACTCCTATCATAAGAAGTATTTGACTACTCACCGAGTTATAGACGGCCTCGAAGATGCTGTTCCAGGCCAGCGCGGTGGCGAGCGCCGTGGCCGCGAACAGCATCGCCCCGCCGCACGCCACGCGCCGCCACTGCGGCCGGTGACGCATCGCGCACACACCACCACCCGCCCTGAAATAAACACACCCATTTCAATTCCAGTAAATTCCTAAACTGCTACCCTCCCGACAGAATCAGAATCGAATCTGCTCGATCTCAACAGATTTTGCTATTTGTTCAGAGTAGAACCTTCTAAAGTGTAATTTGAGGGAGATACAATTGTTTTTTTTATGACACGGCTGCCGTGTCATCCGCACTGATGCGGCTAAACGTGGGCCGCCTTATTGAAGAACGTATCGTAATGACTAGGGCCCGGAAAAATATGTATTAAAAAATCCAAAATATGTACTAAAAATATGGACTAAAAATCGAAAATATGGAAAAATATGGACTATAAACCAGAAATATGGATAAATATGGACTATAAAATTACAATAATTAAACATTGTTTTAGTGTAGGTAACCCTTAAATATTTATTTTATTTTAATTTTTTATCAATTATTAAATTAAGTACAAATATAAATAAGGATTTTGTAAAAAAATTCAAGTGCCTAGCTGTAGCCATTATTGATATTGAGCGAAAAATAGCAAAAAAATTACGTTTGTTGTATGGGATCCACCCAATGATATTCTACTTTGAGTTTTTATTTATTATATCATTGGATCCACCCTAAATTATTAATTTTATTTTGTTTTTAGTATTTGTTGTTATAGCGGTAATAGATATACACATCCTGTGAAAATTTTAGAAGTCTAGTTATAGCCGTTCTTGAGATACAGCCTGGTGACAGACATCGAAGTCTTAGTAATAGGGTCCCGTTTATATCCTTTGGGTACGGAACCCTAATAATCGGCACAGAATTTTGTTTTTCTTTGTGTGTTACGTACCTACTTAAAATAAAGGTATTTTACCCGAAGACCGAAACATACTTCAGTTTTTGTTTAGCCATGTCAGCAACAGGACCTTTTGCATCTGAAACTTCATTTTCTATTTCTTTATTAATCCTTCGATCGCGGATTCTTGGAAATATTATTGTATTCTATTGTTGTCGCAATCACCGGTGCTCTTATGGGGCTTGAATCCTGAAGGAATATTCTTCTTTGGAAACAATAAATACGACGATAAAGCGCAAGAGGAACAAAATATGGACTTATCTTTAAAAAACCCTAAAATATGGAAAAATATGGAAAATAAAACTTAGTTTTTCACAGTCTAAACATGATAATTCGTGTCTCACAATCTAGGCCGAAAATCACGCAAAACAAAAATATGTATTTACATATAAATCCGGGCCCTAGTAATGACATTCCGGCTAATCGTCGACATACCTACGCCGCATTACAATACGGCCCTTTTGAAAACTGCTAGCCGTAATTTCATACCGCTAAATAAACAATCCGCCTGCGTCATGCATACAGCCATCTTTTTGAATAACAATAATTACATTTTAAACACGTAGTTCTAAATATCCTCTTTGAACAAACCTCTCCCTACGAATAATTATACTCTTTTGTTTACATTGGTTGAAGTCTGTAATTGTCAAATTAAAAATGGATTGTTAACTTTTAATTAAATCTGAAATAGTCAATACTTTAAACGGGCTCCCCGTTCTTCCAAAAGAAGAAGATGATTAAATTTAAGGTTGAATTTTGACTATTGAGCATATTATAAATATTCCAAAAAACGCTTTGTTTACAATATACTTTGTATAAAATATCTCGTCTGTATTAAAATTTAATTGTGTTAATTATTATACCTAATATGTTTTCTATCTAATCTACTCCAGATTTTTTAGATTTTTGCGATAAACTACACGGCTTAATTAAAATAATTATAGGGTATACAAAATTGCAAAGATACCCACTTTTCGATATTTCTCCTCTTGTCGGCAAAACATTCCTTCAGTGCCACTTTGGTTCTACACAAACTTTTTTCATGTTTTTTCACAAATTCCGTAGTCGGTAAATAAACACTGTCCATATTTACTTAACTTGCTTATTTGTTTTTATTAAATTTAAGACATGAGAGTACCGCACGTGATACCGGGTAACGTTACGAGTGATATGTGAGGTCAAAATATTGGTCGAGTCGCGAATGAAACTTGTATTTATGTTAATTTATATCTCCGTGCATGATCTTAAGGGCGTTCCGTCCGGAGATTCCGTAATTGACCGTATTTAAAACCTTATAAACTCATAATCTGAAAGCTACAAAGTTATAATAAAAATACAGCAATAATCTTCAGTATATCAACATTCCTTTTGTCGTTTTAAATTTTCTACTTTTGTTTCTTATACTCATGATATCAGCTTCCAAAGTAAGACCAATTTGTTAAAATTCAAGCATACATTCAGCATCTCCTTAGGATTTACAAATTACTTTTATTTGAAACTCACGCCAATAGATCGACAATATCATAAACTACATATTCGCCGTTTTAAATTTTTTTTAGGACAATTTTGAAGTAAGTTAAGTAAAAATAATAGGGTTTTGGCGCGATCTCGGCAACGCGGCAAATGTATGGCCAAGGTCGTTTTCTCGGGGGACGGCCTTAAGTTTTAAGAGACGAGAGGCTTTTTACACCACCACACATAATTCCGAGACTAAAATTAAATAGTAGTTTACATAATTATTATACAATGCCTTCCTAAAAATCTTACCTTCTTAAAAAATCGTGCTGGACTTTTAAGACAATTTATTTTATTTGCCTATTTTTAAAAAAGTAGTAAGATTAAAGTTTAAGATGATAAAATTAAAGAAGATCAAACAGTTTTTGTCTGCACAGTACACAAATCACAACACAAAGTTGTGAAGAGTTATTCGGCGGGTGCCGGGTAGACTTATTATTATTATTTATTATAATATTATGTATGATTATGCAATGTTATTTTACAGGTAATTCTTTTTGTTTGAGGGAGCGGCATTCTATATCAATCGTATGGCGACGTAAGGTATTGAAAAATAAATCAAGGTGGGTATTTCTTTAATCCTTCAAGCCCGATATGAGCATCTGTGATCGCGACAACAATAGAATACAATAGCATTTCCAAGAATCCCCGATCGAACGATTAAAATTGATTGTAACTTATTTAACTACAAGTTATTCAAAATAATAATATTATTGTAGTTCCACCTCGTTGTAAGTCGGGTAAACAAAATAATAACAGTAAAGATACAATAAGTTCATAGCAACTAAAATTATTATTTTATCTTTAGCCCGTATGTAGCAAGGTTTTATTTTATAGTGTGCTTACCCTACTGATATGTGTTAAAGGTCACTGATCTGTGTTATCAGCCTACGCCCATACATCATGCATCGTTAAAGATTGCCTAAAATATAAACAACTACATAGATGATGCCCGCAACTCCGTTGCGCCAAAATTCGTTTATCGCGCGGGAAATTATTAGAATCCATAAAGAATTGTGTTTAAGGCCCAGTAGTCCCGAAAATTAGCAGGTCGATGTCTGTCAGTACGAATATCGACGTAAAGGACATTATAATAACATTCATATCAGCGCGCCTTGTACAGTGGCGGTTACGCGCTCGCCGCGTGCCTTGATAATAGGAAATAGGAGAAAAAACCTTTTGTTTTTAGTATTACACAAATCAAATATATCAAATCGTTTAGGTTAGGTCATGACAAATTTGCTACATTTTTAGTTTTTTCTAGAAAGTGTGTAATTTAGCCATAAAATGATTTAATTATGAAAAACAGCGTTTTATAAGAGTCATCTTTGACATTTTTTTCTATCGAGCAGAATTTTTCAAATTGTGTACTAATATACCTTTGCGTATAGGAAAGTTTCTCAATTTTAAAACGGTACTTTTTATACTTAAATAATGACATTTCCTTAACAAAAAACGTTATTTAAAAACCCATTTTACGTAGTTACAACAACCACTGCACCTTAAGGTCTATTGGAAAACATTTTTATTCTGAAGATGAACTTTTGTAGTCAGTTGTTGTATCTCAATAATTTAGACAGATTGTACGTTCAAGTAAATAAATTAACCCATCAAACCTCACAAGATCACCGGTGATCGCGACAAAAATAGAATAACAATAGATTTCCAGGAATCCGCGATCAGATTTTGCCTCTACATACGGACGTGCTGTGTTGAATACGCTATTATCATATTTAATTTCTCGTTTCCCTTTAAAAACACTACGGAAGTTAAAATAATTTTAATTTGTTTTTTTAATGCCTTTTATTTTTCAAGGCAATTTTTGTTAAGTACTTGATATCACCCATGTCAACGTCCCACCTCGGTTTCAATCAAGAAAAATATAATACATAAGTACTATTAATTATTATCTAAGGCTTATAGAGTGTAAAATGAAAGTACAAAATATTATTTGACTAACTGCCGCAATCAGAGACATTATAAGAAGTTTGACGGATATATAATTTGTGTAAAATAATTACAGTTTCACTCTTGGGCAACTCTATTGCTAAAGATTGCAAATTGCAATAAAAATATATTACAACATGTAATTTTGAGCAAATACTGAAAATTTTAATATAAGTACTTAGTTATTATTTACTTACCTACTAAACTGTTACTGTCCAAAAATATTTTTTCGTCATTACCTATTAAAAAAAAAATATTGTATTATTGTATTATCTATTGGCACACTTTAATTTGCGAAAAATCTACTTACTTGAACATGACGATCGGGAAACAAGGAAATAAAACAAAAAAAAATAATCGCATTGTCACCGCGTGTGATACCTACGTGACCTTTAAAAATTAAAAGTATAAAAAAACGTACTTTAAATGCAATATTATTTGAAGAGTCGTAAGTACAGATAGAGGACAGCAATTAGCGAATCACACCAAGGAAAATGAGTAAGGCGTAGTAAGCTCATAATAAGATTGAGCTGATGCATGAGGTTCAGTCGCCGATGTGTCACTTTTTGATCTTATTAATGGGACATTAAGGTCATAAGTCGTAACTCATAACTCATAAGTACAATACAAGGTAGGTCGACGATTATCACATTATTCAAAACATTTCGTTAATCACCTGTATACTGTAAAGAGTTATTTTGCTTTTGACTAGACTTTTATTTTGACATACCTTAGCAATTATTTTATCATAGTCACTAAGAATATTCAGAAACGTCTGAAATAGAATATAAGAATATAATATTATTATATATGCATTACTTCTATTCGTTTAATGTATAAATTACATTTATTTAACAAGTTATTTTGTTTTGGACTGGACTTTTTTCCGACATACTATATCAGTTATAACAACTCTGAGATAATAAAGCGAATGGCATAATATTACAATTGTATTAAACAATTATATTAAGTGCATTATTTCCGTGCCTTTAATATATAAATAATTTACCAAAATTTCACACGCTTCGTTAGTTGGTAACTTGGTATGTATTTGGTATTCCTTATTCAAACAAGATCATCTTGAGGGCAATGGACTATAAATCCCAAAACTGGCCGGCAACTTTCAAACCAAAAAAACTAAATTTAGAATGGGTTTAGACTTTAGATTGTAAGGGCCCTTTTAATTTTTAGGGTTCCGTACCCAAAGGGTAAAAACAGGACCCTATTACTAAGACTTCGTAGTTCGTTGTCTGTCCGTTTGTTCGTCTGTCTGTCACCAGGCTGTAACTTGAGAACGGTAATAGCTAGAGAGTTGAAATTTTCACAGAATGTGTATATCTGTTGCCGTTATAACAAGAAATACTAAAAACAAAATGAAATAAATATTTAAGGGGGGCACCCATACAACAAACGTGATTTTTTCGGCCTTTTTTGCTCAATCATCATTGCAACATCAATAATGGCAACAGGTAGCTGTACTTAACTTTTTCACAAAATCCTTACCTAGTTATATGTGTGTTTTAATATTTATTAATAATATTAAAATAAAATTAAACATTAAGGGGGGCTCCCACACAAAAACATATTTTTGGCCTAATTTTGCTCTATAATGGTACGGAACCCTTCGTACGCGAGTCCGACTCGCACTTGGCCGATTTTTATTTATTTTACTGGCAATTTTGTCTTTGAAGCTCTTTAATATGAACTAAGCTTTTTAATAAGACTTCTTAATCTGCTATCATAATAATAACAGAAAAGTTATTGTCTTATTCATGTTTCATGTAACCTAAATAAGATTATGTACCTTGATATGTAATATATTAAATGATCAAACGAACTTACCAAGTGAAGTTCGATCATTATTATATGAGTTGCTTCATTCGAAGATATAATATAATTAACCAAGCAGTACCTTTGCTTATCTGCTAGGCAATCGCGTTTTTTTTAAAGACGTATGTGGGTATTTTAAAAATTACCCGCTCCGCGCTCGCTCGCTCACTCGACGTTCCGGCGTGATTCATTATGTTTAGAGAAAAGTAATGCAAAAAATATTTCTTTCTTTCTTTGGGTACTGCAGCAAACATAGTTTCGTGCAGACTGTGTGGGAGGGAGATTATATCTTCCGAATGAAGTGACTCATATAATAATGATCGAACTTCACTTGGTAAGTTCGTTTGATCATTTATTATATTCCTTCGCTTCATTCTTCGATATATAATTAACCAAGTAGATTTTCAGAGTAACGAAAGAAAGTTTTTTTTTTACAAAATCCAATAGATTACATTATGAATAGTAGTGATTATAATATATTCAAAAAAAAAAAATTAACATTATGCCCATAAATTTAATAATAGTCAGTAGAAACGAAACGTAGGCGACCTCTTTGGTTTGTGATTCAAATGTTAACAGTTATACTGGGATCATGGTGATTATTTAACTGATTCAGCAAAACTTTGTTCGTCGATAAAATTATGGTTGAGGTAAATAGCGAAAGTATCGGAATCGCTAGTCCTGACTCCTGCCTGTCGACTGTCGTCTTACTAATAGTGTCCAGTATCAATCCCCGTGTCGACACTCGTGTCGACGCCACGCCGCTCTCGCACAGCACCTGCTTTATCCAGCGGCTAACTGACCGACTGGGAGTTGGCTGTTCTGTGCAAAGCGTTAGGCGTTAGCAATAATAACCCGTACTGTAGCATTATCCTATTTAATATTATCCTATTTAATTTAATCTCGAATAACCATCACAGGGCGTAATAGCTTAAATATTATAATATCCTCTTCTTCTTTTTTTTTATATAAAAAATAACATCCGACCAGGCTCGGGAATTTATGAATTTGTAATATAAATTTCGATACCGCTATTTAAATCCCTTTTTTTTACTATTTTAATTTTGCCGAGTTTTATTAGGCAGAAAGTTTTAAGCCAATGATCAGTATTCAGCTATAGGTACAGAGTGCAGGAAAAAACAAATAATTTATAAGTTGATCCCGGGTTCTACACTACTCGGGTATGGGCTAGGATTTTTACAGGAAACCTTCTTTCAAAAGGCGCTTCACACATTCATCTGAACCAATGTCACCAACCAACAATGTCAACATTTTTCATAAACAATGACAGTGCACAGTGATGGCTGTAGAAGATATTATCGTATTACAGCCATTGTCAAATTGTTTGGCTAAGGTTCCGATGGAGCGGACGAAGATCTCTGTAATAAATCTATTAACTAATAAGATTGAAGAGAGCATATTATTTTATCTAAAATCTAAGTTGAAGAAAAGTATTTTAGAATACATTTTAAGGAGTCTACTGCTTTAACTGGGTCCGGCTCTGTGGTCGTCGATAATAATGTGATTATTGCATATTAATATGATTGAAAGTCGAGAATATTGTGTTCTCGGTCCCCCAAGCTGAATATTTTAACAATTATTATTCAAGAATAAGTGTGATTCTGTTATCGTATTTATCATTGCATATTTTATTTTGTATTAAATATTTTAATCGCTGAAAACCAGTTGCATTCCGCGCTGGGAGTCAGGAATCAGGATATGAAGTTGTCAAAAACACCTATCAGTTGAGCTAGCTCACGAATAGTACTGATTTAACTGTTCTATCTTATTCCGCTTTTAATAGGCATATATTATTACAAAATATATCTAATATATAAAACTCCCGCGTCACGGTATGCGTGGTTGAACTCCTCCGAAACGGCTCGCCCGATTTTCGTGAATCTTAGCGAGCATATCGGCTAGGGTTGAGAATCGGACAACATCCACTCTTCTATCTTTATATTGATGAGTGTATTAATTATTTACTTGAATAAATAATAGTAAACTGCCACAACTCGAGACCGACGGCGACCATTGTTTGTGTGACGGGATAGTAATCATGGACTTTGCCATGGTGACATACATATTTAGTCACCTCAACAAAACAATAATATGGGCAAAATACTTTATATGGCAAAACAACGTTTGCCGTGACAGCTAGTTATGTTATAATAATATATATTATAAACGTTAAGACTTAAATATTTACATATTTGTTGTGGATTTTACACCCATAGCACTATCAACCATAAAACGTTATAAAAAAAGGGGCGCCTGAGGCTGAAGAATTCTCGCCTAGAGCACTGATTGTTAAAGTCTAGTAGTGATAACGCTTCAACTCCCGTAAGGCCCAAGTGGGCCGCGATAACAATAGAAAGGCATTGTGTCTTGTTTTTCCGCGATCGAAGGAATAAAGCCTACGCCTGGTCTAGTTTCCTTCTTTATATTTTTTGTGAAAAAAATGTTAGCGAATCGGATAGTCTGTACGTCAAGACTTAAGGCTCTTAATTCGTAAATTAAAATCTTTCGATCGACTAGTGAGTTACTAGGAACTATCTATTTTTGCTAGATATTCACTTTTAGGTATTGGCTTGGAAGCCTTAAAGGTTAATTTTCCAAATTAACATGTTATTTCGAAATAAACTTACGAAGTGGTTTCAAATTTAAAATAATTCAAAAATTGTATTTAAAATATAATACAATATTTTTCGCCGCTTTGTTTGGGGAAAAGAGAATCTTTGAAATATACCACCTTCGGTGGGGGTACGTACACAAAGATATAGTTTTAAATTCTAATAATTTATTGATGTCATGATGTACAATATATTAAGCCAGTGGTCCCCAACCTGTTTTTGTTTTTGGAACGAAGTTCCCTAATTTTTTTCATGCGGGCCGCTAACATTTTTGGTGTTGGTGTCGCGGGCCGCAACAAACATTTTTAGGTTTAAAAAATAACGTTATTCAAAATTAACGATTTATAAGTGAAAAAGACTTTCACGTTGACTGTATAATATTTTGCCCGTGGGCGTGAATTTCAAAATGGTTTTACATCACGCGGGCTACAAATAAAGTCCCGGTGGCCCGTATGCGGCCCGCGGGCCACTTGTTGGGAATAGCTGTATAAAGCCCACAATAATTATAATAGTAACATCTATAAAATATATACAAAAATAACTTTCAGCACTACTGCTGCGGTGTTGAGTGTTTAGTCGCCTCAACGCTCTTAAAGATACTACTTGTTAATTATATATCGAAGAATGAAGCGAAGAAATATAATAACCCCATAACAGGAAGCAAAAAAGAACTAACTGCATTCCGACTAGGTAATTAATAATATCCTACGACAACAAATAAACCAAAACGTCTGAATTTCACTGATAAGGTGGCAAAATCTTCTGATAACCTTGATAACACATTGATAACAGTAAATAAAAATACTAAAAGATATTATGTGTCAAAATAAAGTACTTAAAAGTTAAGAGTATTTCATTAAAATAGATATTATAGTATTTTACCTATTATACCTATTCGAGAGTAACAAATATTTTAAAAATGTTGAACGATATTATTATGTTGTGTTACTATACCAGAAACACTACAATACTTACTATTAAATTGCGCAATTACTGTACGTAGTGATCGAATAATAAGTAGGAAAATACACAATATTACGATCGTGAATTAAATTTCGTAAACAATAGCGTAACCTTGACGCGGAAACGTGTGTCGTATGAATCAGAACTTCTATAATGGCGTTACATACTATATTAAACGCTGCGAATCTTTGAGAATGAGACAGCCTAATCGTAGAATATTGAACTATCACAGAAGTTGATTCATAGGCTCATGGCGGACCTGCGTAATGAGGGTTTTTGATATTCTATTTGCCACCAGCCCCCCTAGACAAGCGGCAAGTGATCATCGTAAACGCTAACGCTAACGCTACAGAATGTATGGGCCTTGACATTAGTATACGCTAGCGAAGCGATGACTTAGTCCAATCGCAAACATTTTGTGGCGTTCGCGTTAGCGTTAGCGTTTACGATAATCGCTTGCTACTTGTCTAGGGGGGTAGGTGCCGCTATGTAGCCTAAGGGTCCATCATGTCAAACTGCGGCCATACGACACATGATCACACAGTATAGCTGTCATAATATAGTGTCACGAATCACGTTAATATGCCTTTAATTACACGATATACCCTAAGGCTACATAGCGGTACGGTGGCAAATATAATATCAAACTCCCTTAAGGCTTAAGCCAGCCAGCCGACAGATATCAGCTAAAATTTAATCCGACCTATATACCTGTAATATGTACTGGCAACGGAGTGGACAAAAAATGCGTAGACCTTGCTACGAGGTGCTACGCGAAATGATCCATAAGAATGAAAAGTAAAAGATCATTTATTTGCGGAAATATTATGGTAGTCACAAGATGCCGGTTACATACAGCGGGCGACATAAAGCAACCGCAGATGAAGTGTCGCAGCGAAACTACTGGTTTGTATCATGTATTTTTATGAAATACCCGCCGTAGCGACACGAAGCTAGTGAGTCGTGACACTTATTCATAGTTCAAGTACATAAAAAACCAGTACAATTCGACAAGGCTATATCTTATATATAAAATTCTCGTGTCACAATGTTAGTCCACGAACTCCTCCGAAACGGCTTTACTGATTTTTACCAAATTTTATATGCATATTCAGTAGGTCTGAGAATCGGCTACTGGGTACTTTATATTATATTGATAAGTGCATTTGTTCAATAAATAATAGTAAATTATTACAACCTGAGACTGACGGCGACCATTGTTTGTGCGACGAGATAGCGATCGACGTTGCCATGGCGACATACTTAAAACTTATTTAGTCACTTCAATAAAATAATACGGGCGAAATACTTTATATTATGGCAAAGAAACGTTTGCCGGGACAGCTAGTAATATATATTATACTAGCTGTCCCGGCAAACGTTTCTTTGCCATAATATTATATATGTATATCGCTCGTATTATTTTATTGTAGTGACTAAATAAGTATATCACCATGGCAACGTCCATCGCTATCATGGTCGTCGTTTTTCTCGAGTTGTAATAATTTACTATTATTTATTCAACAAATGCACTTATCAATATAATAAGTACCGAGTAGCCGAATCTCAGACCCACTGAATATGCATATAAAATTTGGTAAAAATCGGTAAAGCCGTTTCGGAGGAGTTCGTGGACTAACATTGTGACACGAGAATTTTATATATAAGATGAACTAGCTGCCCCGGCAAACGTTGCTTTGCCATAACAAGTATATTATGTATTTGCCATATTATTTTATTGAAGTGACTAAATATGTATGTTACCATGGCAACGTCGATCGCTATCCCGTCGCACAAACAATGGTCGCCGTCAGGCTCAGGTTGTAATAATTTACTATTATTTATTCAACAAATGCACAGCTATCACTATTTATAAAGTACCCAGTAGCCGTTACTTACTCAATCCAGTCGAAAAGTATCGACATCTGTTGGAATCTTTTTAACCGACTTCCAAAAAACGAGGAGGTTATATGTTCGGCTGTGGATATTTTTTTTATTTTTTTATTTTTGTATGTTCAACGATTACTCCGCCGTTTGTGAACCGATTTTCGAAATTTTTGTTTTGTTGTATTAGGTTTCACTCCAATTTGGTACCATGTTCACAAAAGTGGTGACCTGATGATGGGATCCATGAGTAATCGAGGGAACTCCTCGAAATTTATATGGAAACATATGGTGATTTTGGTTTTATGTGAAGTGTACTAAGAATATGCTACCAAAAAGTCAAATATTGGGTCAAGGTATACCATGGTTTCGAAGATGCTGAGAGAACTCCTGACTCCTTATAGATACACGTTTGGGAGTTTCGGCGTTGTTTTAAGAACAGAAAGCATATGCTACTATCCAATTAATATTCATCATCATAATCATAATCATCATCATCGTCATCATCATCATTACCACGTCGTGTTAAGGTCACCAATGTCTCATGGCACAGAATAGATAGTAGTACAAGGCATAGGTATGGATATACTAACTCTTAATAATAATTTTCTATTGTTACATAACAACACCTGTTTGTTTAATACACGGCGGTCGGCGATACAGAGGCGACGGTGTCGCGCGGGCGGCGCGTGGCGGCAGATGACAGATCGAATATTTATACTACTTTATATTATACAGATCGAATACTTTACTAACTACTGTTCACTTCACTGATAATATATTATTTTGTGAGTGTGAGTTGTGACTCTTAGTAAAGAAAAGACGTCATACGCCTAAAACTGGTCTTATGGTTCTGTAGGGTTACCCGGGACGTTAATCCCTCTGGCGTAATATCTATTAAGACAACCAGTGAGCGAGAAGAAAAAGTTTATTGTAGCGAATTAGTTATATCAAATGAGTCGAGTAAGCGATACCGCGATGCAGATGCTTAACAACGACATCTGTTGTTGAATTGCGGAACTAAATTTTCTTAGAAAATATAAAGTTTACAAATCTCAACACTTAACAAATTGTAATAAAATACGTAAAATATACGCGAAGGTTTACGTACTAGTGTAACTAAAAAGAGTGAAATTATTATTATTTTTAACAAAAAATTAAAACCGACTTCCAAGGTAAAAACAATAATAACATTAATATGAACTAAAAAGTATTAAATAATTTTTACTATGTAATAGTGCCCTTTTCCGAATTCGGCTAAACCTCAACTATTTCTGTACTCAATCTTCATAATTTTGAAGTCGGTGCCAGTTCCAAAAATTTTAAATATTCTGTCAGAGGACTGAAGATTCAGCTATCTGGTACCGACTTCAAAATAATGAAGATTGAGTACAGAAATAGTTGAGGTTTAGCCGAATTCGGAAAAAGGCACTATTAGATAGTAAAAATTATTTAATACTTTTTAGTTCATATTAATGTTATTATTGTTTTTACCTTGGAAGTCGGTTTTATGGAGTAAACAGATAATTGTGACTGTCATTAATTATAGACAAATAATTTGCAATAAAATAAAATTGCGACTATAATTAAAGATCTAAATTCTAAGCTATCCTATCTCTCAAGTTGGAAAAAAACCAGACATTAAAAAAACCATTAAAATCGGTTAAGTAGTTTAGGAATCTATCGCGGACAAACATCATGACAGGAGATTTATATATATTAGATATTTATATTAGATACTAGCTGTCCCGGCAAACGTTGCTTTGCCTTAATATTATCAAGTATTTCGCTCATATTATTTTATTGAAGTGACTAAATAAATATGTCGCCATGGCAACGTCGATCACAAACAATGGCCGCCGCCAGTCTCAGGTTCTAATAATTTACTATTATTTATTCAAAAAATGCACTTACCAATATAATATAAAGTACCCAGTAGCCGATTCTCAGACCTACTAATACTAAATATGCATATAAAATTTGGTAAAAATCAGTAAAGCCGTTTCGGAGGAGTTCGTGGACTAACATTGTGACACGAGAATTTTATATATAAGATTATGTCAATGAAGTCAATGGGCGCTGCTGAGGAGAACTGTCAAAAATGACGTTTTGCTATGACGCCACGTTCATAAACAGCCTTGTCGAACTGTAATGGCGCGTCGTCTGCTGCAGTAGCGTAGTCACAGCGCTTCTAACTTGTACCTTAAGATGGTCAATGGTGCAATGTGAAATAGCACTCATGTTTTGTCCCAGTCCATATTTTTTGGAACGAAGTTCCTTATCGCGCGTTGCGCCTTGCGGGGGCTAGACGGGAAAATTTGTAACGATACTTTTTATTAGCTGCATAGTAGGGTGGAGCGATAATATATGAAGAAAAATTTTTTTTAATGGCATAGCAATAGAAAGTTGCCTTTTAAAACAAATAAAAAATATTTTGTATGCTGAATTGAATAAGCAAATTTAGCATACAAAATATTGTTTATTTTATGTTATGAGGTGCCCATTACAAAAATACTATTTATAAATATTTTAAAACATTCATTTAAGTAAAAAAAATAGTATATTACTTTATTTGCTGTTGCTTGTAAAACAAACTAGATTAAAAGTTGACGAGTTACCAAACTTTTACTTGATTTTGTTTATTTGCCTATTTCAATCTTTTGATGTGCGTCAAAAACCGACAAAGGTACGGATAAGTACGTGTATTTGGTATTGGTCATATTAGTCAAATAGGCAATTTAGGCCAATACTTTGTCAAACATAATATGGTAATTGTTTAGCGAATACATATAAAATACGCAAATACAAATAGCCATGTGAAGTGTCACCATAAGAAACCCACATTTTGAAAAATCTCACGTGAGATTTGAGGGGGGGAGGGGGAGTTGAATAAAATCTCACGAAATCTCACCAGGGGGGGAGGGGGGTGGGGGGCAAAAAATTCGAAAAAACACCTCACGTAATTTGTGGACGCCCCCTTTTTATCAACAAATATTAAACAAAAGTATGCTGAATTTAATAAGTAAATTCAGCATACAAAATATTGGTATATTTATATGTTACAGTCAAAACTCTTAACCAGTCAAAAGTACTATTGACTAGCAAAATCAGTCAAAACTACTTTTGACCGTATGCTTTAGTCAAAAATACTTGTGACTAAAATAACAGTTAAAAGTACTTTTGCCCAATGAAGCTGGTCAAAAGTACTTTTGCCCAATGAAGCTGGTCAAAAGTACTTTTGACTAAGTGATTCAGTCAGAAGCAAGGTTGTATCAGTCAAAACTCATAAAAAGTGAGAAAAAGCGAAGAGTAGATTCGATTTTAGTCGGAAAACGTGGCACCAGTTTTGTTGTCTGTCTGTCCGTCTGACTGTCTCCAGGCTGTATCTAAATAACCACTATAGATAGATTTCTGAAGATTTCAAAGTTTGTGTATGTCTATAACAACAGATACTAAAAACAAAATAAATCAAATATTTAAAGGGAGGCTCTCATACAACAAATGTAATTTGCTATTTGTTGAGGCGCTCGAGTCTCTCACCAATTCTATTGAAGTGCTGTTTCTTAGCCCGAGTGAAATATCTCTTGAAAGACCTAGAGGCAAGGATTGGAAGTCAGTAGAATGTCTAATAGGGAAGGATCTTGTGTTAGGTCGTTCGCAAGGGCAAAATCGCAGACAGTTCTCCCCAAATGATCAGTCGAGGAATAGAGCCAGTCGGCGTTTTGGGCGTTAAAGTAGTATGCCAATATAAATCCAAGTAGTATGATCTCTGCGGGTGGGATCTGCTAGTAGCACTAAATCTGAAGCAGCTGGCGAGTGTTCAAAGAGTCGGTCCGTTTTAGGGTCACCAGCCACCACTATGGGACCTTTATGGAGGCACGCACAGATGCGAGAGTCGTTGTCGCAATCAATGCGGAGCCATAATGTTGAGAGATCCCTGACTTCAGGATTGCTGAAGTGGCGAGAGCTGATATCATCTCTGATACACTCCAGCTTTGGACAGAAAGAAATGCTCGATATCTGCGTCTTGGTTATAAAGAGCTAAGCCGCTTTGTCGTCTCAAGGTGGTAAAGGTTGGAATGTAATCCTCTGTCATTACCGAAGTCAATGTTTACGCGGTTGGGAACCAAATTCTTCTTTTTTCCTGGGTTCACAAATTGGTTTCCAACTGCGGAATTTATAGGGGGTATCGGATTGGGCCTCCGGTAAACTCACTCACTCGGCAAAACATAGCGTAAGGGCTATTTCACGCCGGTTTTCTGTAAGTCTGTGGTATTTCTCCGGTCGAGCCGACCCATTCACGCCAAAGCATGACTTTGAATGAATTTCGGAATAAAACGGTTGTTCATTATTTTTTTCTAACGAAGCAATTTACAAAAGGCGTTAGTTATAAGCTACCTAATAATGGTGTATACGACATGTCATAATTTATACGCTTGTAAGCCATACAGCAACATTAGGTTAGGCCGAGAACAGCCTTCGTAAGAATGAAATGCTAAAAAGTACACAAATTTTACAAATAGTGCTTTTGACTAATGCTTTATTGCAGTTAAAACTACTTATGACTAAGAGCGCCAGTCAAAAGTACTTTTAACCGCAAATTTTCAGTTAAAAGTACTAATAACCAATAATTTTCAGTCAAAATAAGTTTTGACCAACCTGTTTAGTCAAAAGTAGTTTTGACTGATTTTGTTAGTCAATAGTACTTTTGACTGGTTAAGAGTTTTGACTGTAACATATACAAGGTCTTTGCGGAGCCCCAGGGAATAGGGATCCGCTGAACACACTTTGGGAATGGCTGGTGTAGACACTAGACGGTATAGTCGAGCTCTAGACTCTAGATTCTATTCTACTATTGCGCAATAAGTCAATACACGAGGTAGCTCGGCCACTTACGATGAGCCTCACATTGTCTGGTTAAAGAGAAATCATACAATCAAAATACAATATCAATCTTGAGGCACACGGATGTCAGTCATTGGAATGGACAATACTTTTATAGGGCCAAGGCCCAAGGTGACAGTTGGAACTAACGTACAACATCTTCTTAAATATTTCTACAGTACAACATAGGTACATGCTTAGAATTACTTAGGGGGGTATTTATAGGATCATTTATAGGATCATATATTATAGGATCCTGAAATAATCATTTTTGATTGGATCCTATAATATATGATCCTATAAATGATCCAATATAAATGATAATGTAATACCCCCCTTAAACGTGCAGATTAAGAAAATCTATTAGTTAGGAATATTGGATTTACAGTGTAGCTAAACCGTTACTATGGTTCAGTGGTCCCCAACCTTTTTTTCATACGGGCCACAAACATGTTTTGGTCTTGGTTTCGCGGGCCGTAACAAAAATTTTTAGGGTTAAAAAATAACATTCTTCAAAATTAACGATTTTGAAGTGAAAAAAAAACAACGACTATCACGTAGACTTTACGTTATTCTTCCCGGTGGGGGTGAATTTCAAATTTTTTAACATCACGCGGGCCACAAATAAAGTCCCGACGGGCCGCATGCGGCCCGCGGGCCGCGGGTTGGGCATAGCGGCTATAGCTCGACGAGTATTGAAGAAATAGAATACGTAAGACAGTTGAAGACAGTCAGATTATTAAAGCTACGTGATTTATTTATAGTTTAACTTGATGACAAATATAGCTCTGTAATGTATTTAAAAATGCAATCAACTATTATTTTTAACCGACTTCCAAAAAGGAGGAGGTTCTATGTTCGGCTGTGGTCATTTTTTTTCTTCACATAAAATGGGTTGTTTTCTTTTTATCATCTCCACCAGACGGCGCGACGGTAGACACTTCTAGATTTTCTATTGGTTCCCCCCGATCAGAAATTATCTGCAGGTTGGCATCACTGACTACATATTGGTTGTGTTTCTAAAAAATATCAGTGTACTGTCAAGTATGACATAAACCAAAATATCTTAAACCTAAGCGATCATTGGCCTAAGCGATTAGGCCACTATACTGGTAATAGTTTAGGAACACGCTGTTAAAATAAAAACTTGTCAAAGTGACAACTGACAACTGAAAGGCCTTGTGGCGGCCATGTTACTTTGGAACTTCTTCTACTTTTTATTGTTGGTGTGGTTTTAATTTTTTTTTCCCAAATTGTGT
The DNA here is from genome assembly GCA_937595015.1 of Polyommatus icarus. Taxonomy (NCBI): domain Eukaryota; kingdom Metazoa; phylum Arthropoda; class Insecta; order Lepidoptera; family Lycaenidae; genus Polyommatus; species Polyommatus icarus. The sequence goes on from OW569324.1 coordinate 15,593,585, forward strand.
TATTTGGGTTTTTGATGTTTATTATTGGTAAAATAATTGCCATTATATATCCGTTATCGTGCACAAGTGCAGGTAAGATGTTGTCAGAACCAAAATGTATAATTCCTGTGACATTTGGTGTGAATAACGATAAATAGGGCTATTTCTTCCGTGAGTTTTAACTAAAACATCGTTATAATAACTTTATTATTCTATTCATTGGAATATCATTGTGTCTTTTTCAAATTGAAATGTATCAAGTTTTACATTCTTTTGCCCAGTTTTGTAGTAATTGTTGATGGCATTCCCTGGTATTACCGATAGTTGTCTACCCATACGCCTATCTAGTTACTAAAATGGAAGCTGTTTGGCAATCAAATTAAAAAAATAAGAAAATGCCCCATTATGAAACAAACGCAAGTGTCGAATGATGTATGTCCCTGCCATTATGTTGGCACGAACGATGCACACGCGACACGTGGCACTGCGTTCGATGACGTTTACGACGTCATCCATACCACCATTACTAAATATAATTCTGTGATTCTGTCTACTCTGCTAAAGATATTATAAACCAGATGACGCCCGCAACTCCGTTGCGCCAAAATTCGTTTGTCGCGCGGGAACCGTATATTTTTCCGGGATAAAAAGTAAGTATCTCTATCCGACAGACAGACAGACACACTTTCGCATACTAATATTATAATATTATCTTATGTCCGTACTAACATTTTAAACGCGAAAGTGTATCTGTCTATCTGTCTGTTACCTCTTCACGCCCAAACCACTGAACCGATTTTGCTGAAGTTTGGTATGGAGATACTTTGAGTCCCGGTAAAGGACATAAGATAATTTTTTTCCCAGAAAAATGTACGGTTCCTAAACGATAAACGAATTTGGCACAACGAAGTTGCGGGCGTCATAGCTAGTCTTATCTCTACTTATTAATATTATAAAGCGGAAAAGTTTGTTAGTTTGTTTGTTTGTTTGAACGCGCTAATCTCAGGAACTACTGGTCCGATTTGAAAAATTATTTCAGTGTTAGATAGTCCATTTATCGAGAAACGCTATATGCTATATTTTATCATGCTAAGACTAATAAGAGCGAAGAAATAGAGGAAAATGTGGAAAAAACGGGGGGAAATTATTTGAAAGGGCTTACGAGTATTTAAACGCGCTAATCTCAGGAACTGCTGGTCCGAATTGAAAAATTCTTTCAGCGTTAGATAGCCCATTTATCGAAGAAGGCTATAAACTACATTTTGTCACGTTAAGACTAATAGGAGCGAAGAAATAGAGGAAAATGTGGAAAAAACGGGGAAATTATTTTAAAGGGCTTATCTCACGAACTACTATAGCATTTTTTCTGTTATTTGGATCAGATAAGAAGTAGACCACGTGAAGGATTATAGGCTATTTTTGTGGACTAATTTGTCTGTGAAATATCTAATTTACGCGGGCGAAGCCGCGCGGAACGTCTAGTATTATTATAACTCGAACAAGAATTTTATGTACTTCAATTATTAAAACAAAGCACTCAAAATAATTGCATTTGCGCAGTACTTGCCCTTTAAATCATTGTTTCCTTAGTAAATAAATAAAAATATTTTTAAAACAAATTCTAGATCTGTTGTTTACATCGTGATTCATATCTTAATTAAATGCGCAGCATAAAGGACAGATCATAATATCTTGATGCGTGTAGTTGAAAGGGTCACAACTCACAACTCACATTAGTCGCAACAGTGTTTCAAATTTTTTAAGATATTGAACCAAATTTTTTTTCAAAGTATGCTTTCGATCGCATTTAAAAAAAAAACTCAAGAATACGTTTTGGAACTATCAAAATGATCCTATTTTATATTTTTTGTTCCGACAGTTTCCACAATTAATCATTTGTCCCCTCTTCTAACAGCTAAACTGTTGTTTCTGAAAATGTGAAAAAAAAATCACGGAAGTAGGAAATATGCTGAATTTAAAAGAAAAAATATCATGGCTAAGAATAAGTTATTGAGTAATAGTCGATCAACTAAAAAAAATGTATTCGGCGAAATATAAAGGAACTTTTCGTTCAAATCCCTTTAAAAGTAACTGAGCTGATGATGTTGTTAGTGGTGTAAAAAATGTTATAAATGTACATTTATTGACCATACAAAAATTTTCAAAAATTAGCGGTACTATGGAACCCTATATTGCGCGTGGCCCGCCGCGCCGCCCGACACGCACTTAACCGGTTTTATCTTCTAGTACTTAATTTAAGGCCGTCCCCCGAGCAAACGACCTTGGCCATACATTTGCCCGTTGCCGAGATCGCGCCAAAACCCTATTATTTTTACTTATCTTAGTTCAAAATTATCCTAAAAAAAATAAAACGGCGAATATGTAGTTTATGATATTGTCGATCTATTGGCATGAGTTTCAAATAAAAGTAATTTGTAAATGCTAAAGAGATGCTGAATGTATGCTCGAATTTTAACAAATTGGTATTACTTTGGAAGCTGATATCATGAGTATAATAAACAAAAATAGAAAATTTAAAACGGCGAAAGGAATGTTGATATACTGAAGATTATTGCTGTATTTTTATTATAACTTTGTAGCTTTCAGATTATGAGTTTATAAGGTTTTAATTACGGTCAATTACGGAATCTCCGGACGAAACGCCCGCATAGATTTATCACGAGTCACGTGTTAAAAATAATCAGTTCTGACAATACACGGGCCTAGCCCGACTCACAGGGGTCATGACTTATGGCCCATAGGCATACTGAGTCTAAACACTCTTATCAGTTATCATACATGCTTTTATCTAATGTGTAATAATGTTATCATAATGTCATTTGTATTAGATGGGAGGTGGTCTACTGATTAGTATTTAATGTGTATGATAAATGTATACTACTGTAGTAGGTACTACTGTTATGTAGGGCCTGTTTCTCAAGGTTAAGGTATTCGTACCTTACAACGAATTTGAAAAACAGCTCATGAAGAGTCAGGCTCCTTAGCAAATTTCATTAATATTTCTTTATTGACGTCTGATAAAATATCAAATTAAGTTGTGGAATAGCTATAAGGCAAAAGTATATTTTTAGTTGATCGACTATTACTCAAAAACTTATGAAGTCTTCTTAGTTTTCCATTTAAATTCAGTATATTATTTCCTACTCCCGTAAATTTTTTCACATTTCCAGAAGCAACCGTTTAGCTGGTTGAATGGAGGGACACTGGACTCTAACGATTCGTTTCCATTTTAAAACTTCATATTTCACAAATGGATCCCTAAATCGAAAAATGATCTTTGAATACTTGTAATACTGTAATATTATCGTAGATAGTAACTCAATAAGTGCAGCAGATATTTGTTGAAAAGCCCAGAAAGATTCATAATTTCGAAAAATATAACTATCGAGTCAAAATAAGTGAATCGTGTTTTCCGTTAGCCAAATATGAGATAAATAAACAATGATTAAATAAATCTCAATTTAATTTGATTCAATTGTCTTCCGGGATCGTAATACTTATTAGAACGAAGAGTTAGTTTCTGCACGCACTTTACCTACAAAATAACGGGCTGTCAACTTTTGCTGTTTTAGAAAACACAGCAAAATTTAACAGCCCGCTCTTAGGTAGCATTAGGTATCTTGTAGACATAATATAATATATTCAATGCTTCTAGTGCACTGTGCAACTGATAGTTTAATATCAATCTATTTAAAATTCGTCCTTGTGAGGGTAATTTCTCGCGGGACGCACTCGGCACGATGTCTCCCTAGGGAAAGGGCGTGAAGAAACTAACTCTACGTTCGATTTATGAACACGACAGAAATAGTTACACATTTATAGTATGTACCTAAATTGGGAGTCACTAACTCGCGAATTTTGGGAGGGAAAGGGACGAACAATAATAAAAGGTAATCTTCTCTTATTTATAAAAATCTCGTGTTAGTCCACGAACTCCTCCGAAACGGCTTTACTTATTTTTACCAAATTTTATATGCATATTCAGTAGGTCTGAGAATCGGCTACTGGGTACTTTATATATTGATAAGTGCATATTTTGTTGAATAAATAATAGTAAATTATTACAACCTGAGAATGACGGCGACCATTGTTTGTGCGACGGGATAGCGATCGACGTTGCCATGGCGACGTACTTATTTAGTCACTTCGATATAATAATAATATGGGCGAAATAAGTACTTTATATTATGATTTATGGCAAAGCAACGTTTGCCAGGACAGTTAGTATTATATAAAATTCTCGTGTCACAATGTTAGTCCGCGAACTCCTCCGAAACGGCTTTACTGATTTTTACCAAATTTTATATGCATATTCAGTAGGTCTGAGAATCGGCTACTGGGTACTTTATATATTGGTAAGTGCATTTGTTGAATAAATAATAGTAAATTATTACAACCTGAGACTGACGGCGACCATTGTTTGTGATCGACGCTGCCATGGCAACATACGTAATACGTATTTAGTCACTTCAATAAAATAATATGGGCGAAATACTTTATATTATGCAGTATGCAGGCAACATGGACTTAACCCTCCGTGTACGAGGTGGGGTATGATATGTCATACCTCACCTCGTACACGGAGGGTTAAGTCCATGTTGCCCCAGCGCAAAAAAAAAAATATAGCATATTTTTTAAACGAAAAAAGTATGCGAGTTGGTTTCCTCCATAGCTGCAAGTAAGACGTTGCTGCTTTAATTCCTACCGAATATTACATATTAATATTACATGTGATTAAAGTGCGTCTGGGTATCACATACCCCACCTAGTACAGCACGTAGCTAAAAAGGAAAGTGTAACTTATTTCTTTTTCATTTATTTATATGTTTAATTTTATGATTAACTTGATGAAATATTATTTTCTGGTATAAGTTTTGCTAAAAATGTCTTGGCTATCGAAAGATGACTGAAGAAGATGATGATTGTGACACCAAGCTAATGAATTATTCCGAACAAGAATGTAAAGTAACGAAGATCAAATCAGTGATACCGGATATGACCTATATATAGGAATACTGGGCACATTTTCAAAAAATATTATATGTCCATATTCTGTATTTTACATACTAATTTTTGTGTCTAAATAACTGTCAATATTGCGGAAACTTATGTGCTCAAGAACTATTTCATATTGTTTATTTTAAATTGATATTATAAATAGGTTAAAACTAGATAAACTATAGTCTTAGAAATTGAGAAGAATTTGATTGTAATAATATGTAGTTGCCATTAGATTTTTGTACTGAAGAAAAGATTTCATAATCTATATATATAAAAGAAAGTCGTGTTAGTTACTTCACTTATAACTCAAGAACGGCTGAACCGATTTAGCTGAAAATTGGCAGGGAGGTAGTTTAGAGCCAGGAGAAGGACATAGGATACATTTTGTTTCGGAAAAATGTACGGTTACTGCACAATATACTTTTATGATTTGCGCGTAAACTATTCAATCGATTTTGATGAATTTTGGTATGGAGATATTTTGAGTCTCGGGAAAGGACAAGGGATACTTTTTGTCCCGGAAAATGTACGGTTCCCGCCCAATAAACTTTTATCTCAAGAACGGATGAACCGATTTGGCTGAAAATTGGTGGAGAGGTAGCATGGAACCAGGAATAGGACATAGGATACATTTTGTCCCGGAAAAATGTACGGTTACTGCACAATATACTTTTATTATTTGCGCGTAAACTATTTAATCGATTTTGATGAATTTTGGTATGGATATACTTTGAGTCTCGGGAAAGGACAAGGGATACTTTTTGTCCCGGAAAATGTACGGTTCCCGCCCAATAAACTTTTATCTCAAGAACGGATGAACCGATTTGGCTGAAAATTGGTGGAGAGGTAGCTTAGAACCAGGAAAAGGACATAGGATACATTTTGTCCAGGAAAAATGTACGGTTACTGCACAATATACTTTTATGATTTGCGCGTAAACTATTCAATCAATTTTGATGAATTTTGGTATGGAGATACTTTGAGTCTCGGGAAAGGACAAGGGATACTTTTAATCCCGGAAAAAGTATGGTTCCCGCACAATAAGCTTTTATGATTTTCGCCTAAACTATTCAGTCTATTTTTATGAAATTCGGTATGGAGATACTTTGTGTCTCGGGAAAGGACAAGGTATAATAAGGACAATACTTTTTGTCCCGGAAAATGTACGCTTCCTGCACAATAAACTTTTATAATTTTCGCTTAAACTATTTATTAATCTATTTTGATGAAATTTGGCATGAAGGTACTAATTTTAATCTATTGTTTTCTTAATTATACCAATTCGGATTAAATAATCATCGTTAAGACAGGACAACGTCTGTCGGGTCAGCTAGTAAGTATATAGTTTGAGGAAAAAGTCAAGTTTTTGTACTTTTGCTTATAAAATGTATTTTATAATGTAAAATTTAATTGAATTTACCTAAACTAATTCATTATTAGATATTTATAATATATTACTTGATAATTTACAATCACTAGGAATAATTTTTCGGATTTAACTGCCTTTTATTGTCGGGGTATGTCACACCCCACCTAGTAGGTACAGCATGGTGAGATTAGTCACCTAGTACACGGAGGGCTAAGTCCATGCCAGACAAAGCAACGTTTGCCGGGACAGCTAGTAATAATGTACTAATACTATATAACGAAATAATACTATATAACGAAATAAAGGGACTAATTGTGCATAGATGTCACCTACAATTTTAGGGAGATTTGCCTTAGACCTCAAATTTTTATAGCGGTTTTTACCTGTAAATACCAATGGGACATTATTTATAAGGATTATTTATTAAGACTTTTTAGTGTCTGTAAAAAAAGTAAAGTAAAAAATAGGTTCTGTAAACCGTAGTAGCAAAATATTATGAGGTAAAGATTATTAAAGAAAGATTGAAGAAAGAAGTCAACATCATACTTGTTAGTAATCACGTAAAATGAAGGTTGTTTGTAAAAAAAAAATGTGCCCGTTTTTTATATGTAACATTGAGCGCATTGAAATAAACATTTATATTATATCTATTTATTTATATTTACTATCCCAAGCCGTAATTCCAGCATCCAGACCAGCTACCTAATTTTATGCGTACCACAAATTATTGTCATAACAACACAATAGCAGCATAACTACGAGTAAGTAGTAAATCGTAATAGATCACCTTAGGCATATTTTTGTGTGCTATATTTAGAGTTAGTTATTGTAATAAGTATATTTTTTTGTACTTATATCGATTTACTTACATATTTCCAACCTTTTAATATCACTATAATTGGCTATTGAGTTACAAAATCGACGTCCAGAAGAACGACAAAGCTAATACTCATTGAGAATTAGCATTTCAGTGTTAATAGTATCGCCATAGAGGTATGGCTAAGTTTATTTTCGTCAAATGTATGTCAAACAATAAATTAAACTTAGTACCTACATAATTAAGTGACAGGCGCTAAGAAAATTAATTTTATGAGGTGTTAAACATTGGTTTGAATTTGTTTCAAAAACTTGCAAAAAACATACTTACCCACCAAAAACATTTCTTTTAAAATGTTGCCGAGATGACCACGTAAGGTTTACCCTGTGAAATATGACATCTCATGTAGAGCCAAACTTCTCCACGGCATCTACACGGCCTAACTCTTCTGACCCTAACTTAAACTTGAAAATTCTACTGTTTAATATTATAAATAAGTCTATCAGTATTTAAGATTCAATAAAAAAAAAACCGGCCAAGTACGAGTTGGACTTAGGTTAAGGTTTTTGATTTATTTTTATATTTCAATTGATTTAATGAAAGTTAAATTCAGTTTTACCATTTATGACGTATAAATAAATTAATTGAAATCAAAAAACCCGACTGCAAAAAATGTTAACTAAAAAGAACGAAACAAGACCTAATTCTGCCGGAGGCATCGAATTCATGTTTTAATTGATACGACTTTTGCTTACGAGTTTCATGCCAGGATAAATAGAAGGTTACATAGAAAAACGTAGAGGAAGAAAGTGGATAATAAAATGCAGTCGGAGGCATGTCGCACCGAGTTTAACATTAATTCATAAATCATAAAATATTATGCCTCCGACTGCATTTTATTATCCACTTTCTTCTTCTACATTTTCTATGTAACCTTCTAAGGGAGAAGACCTAATGGCAGACACTTTAAGGAAACATGCAACATTTGAATGTTATAAAATATATATTTATGAAAATAAAGGATTAATAACTTCTTTCATGTCTTCAGTAACTCTTAAAAAATAAAACTATTATAATTATTCTCTGACAAATCAATTAAAAAATATATTATTGGTCTTTTTGTAAACTTAGTCATAAGCACTAGTAGATGACATCACAAAAAACGAACATCACTAATAGTAGACACCAATATGAACTAATAGTTGACATAGAACAGTACATTACATTTTACATATTTTTTTCTATTAAATTAGGTCTTTGTTTGCCATTTTTCAAAAGATTTCATTTACTTCACCATAGTCACTACATGCATCAGAAATATTATCCACGTTGTCTTTAGATTCTTTTTATTCTTCTTCCGTGCTGAAACTATCTTTCCTTTTATTTTTATTTTTCATATTTTTGAACTGAAAACTTCTTTAGCGGCGTTGAGCACTTTTGTGGGATGGGTAAAAACTGTGAAACTCGCGTCAGATTCTCGTGCTGATCGAAATACCTTGGAAAAACCGTAAGACGGTTGGAGAGTAGTGTTTTGTGTCGAACTCGAACTCGAATTCGAACTCGAATTGATTGTAAGGGTTTCGATTAAGTAATTAAAAAAAAACGATTTTTTAAAAATCAATTTTCATTATAAATGGGTTAAAAATTTAATCGATTGTAAGGGTTTCGATTAATTAAAAAAATCGATATTTTAAAAATCGATCTTTTGAAAATCGATTTTGGGTTAAAATTTTAATCGATCGTAAGTGTTTCGATTTATTAAAAAAAAACCATTTTTTAATAATCGATTTTCATAAAAAATGGGTTAAAAATGCACAACGTTAATAATTAAGTTTTCACTTCTGCCGGCATTCCCGGAGTGCAACCTGTCTTTTTTCCTAGCAAATTTATTTTCAGTCTTTGGTCTCTATGCTTCTTTTTCCTCTTCTTTTTTCTTCTTTCTTTACTCAGCTCTCCTTTTTAACCGACTTCCAAAAAACGAGGAGGTTATATGTTCGGCTGTGGATATTTTTTTTTTTTTTTTTTTTTTTTTTTTTTTTTTATTTTTGTATGTTCAACGATTACTCCGCCGTTTGTGAACCGATTTTCGAAAATTTTGTTTTGTTGTATTAGGTTTCACTCCAATTTGGTCCCATTTTCACAAAGGTGGTGACCTGATGATGGGATCCATGAGTAATCGAGGGAACTCCTCGAAATTTATATGGAAACATATGGTGATTTTGGTTTTATGTGAAGTGTACTAAGAATACGCTACCAAAAAGTCAAATATTGGGTCAAGGTATACCATGGTTTCGATGATGCTGAGAGAACTCCTGATTCCTTATAGATACACGTTTGGGAGTTTCGGCGTTGTTTTAAGAACAGAAAGCATAAACTACTATGCAATTCATATTCATCATCATAATCATCATCATCATCATCGTCATCATCATCATTACCACGTCGTGTTAAGGTCACCAATGTCTCATGGCACAGAATAGATAGTAGTACTGCAAGGCATAGGTATGGATATACTAACTCGTAATAATAATTATGTATTGTTACATAACAACACCTGTTTGTTTAATACACGGCGGTCGGCGCTACAGAGGCGACGGTGTCGCGCGGGCGGCGCGTGGCGGCAAACGACAGATCGAATATTTTACTACTTTATATTATACAGATCGAATACTTTACTAACTACTGTTCACTTCACTGATAATATATTATTTTGTGAGTGTGAGTTGTGACTCATAATGTAAAGAAAAGACGTCTACGTCTTACGCCTAAAACTGGTCTTATGGTTCTGTAGGGTTACCCTGGGACGTTAATCCCTCTGGCGTAATATCAATTAAGACAACCAGTGAGTGTGAGCGAGAAGAAAAATTATTGTACCGAATTAGTTATATCAAATGCCGTCGAGTAAGCGATACCGCGATGCAGACGCTTAACAACGACATCTGTTGTTGAATTGCGGAACTAAATTTTCTTAGAAAATATAAAGTTTACAAATCTCAACACTTAACAAATTGTAATAAAATACGTAAAATATACGCGAAGGTTTACGTACTAGTGTAACTAAAAAGAGTGAAATTATTATTATTTTTAACAAAAAATTAAAACCGACTTCCAAGGTAAAAACAATAATAACATTAATATGAACTAAAAAGTATTAAATAATTTTATTACTATCTAATAGTGCCTTTTTCCGAATTCGGCTAAACCTCAACTATTTCTGTACTCAATCTTCATAATTTTGAAGTCGGTGCCAGTTCAAAAAATTTTAAATATTCTGTCAGAGGACTGAAGATTCAGCTATCTGGTACCGACTTCAAAATAATGAAGATTGAGTACAGAAATAGTTGAGGTTTAGCCGAATTCGGAAAAAGGCACTATTAGATAGTAAAAATTATTTAATACTTTTTAGTTCATATTAATGTTATTATTGTTTTTACCTTGGAAGTCGGTTTTAATTTTTTGTTAATTCTTTTTTTTACTGCTAAAAAACTAAAGCAATCGATTTTTAGATCAGTACAAGGTCTAATATTAGACACGTCCATTTTTAGGTGCAGTAGTTCTAAGTTCTTAGATTGTTAATAGAATTATATTTTCAGAAAATAGTGATGATTTTTGCAGTAGAAGTACAAAATAACTTGAGTATGTATTGCAAAACTCAAAGATGAGATCCATGTCATCTATTAGGTTTTTTTACATTAACTAATAGTACTAATAGTAGACACCCTTTATATTGTTAGGGAAAATGGATAAAAAATCTTAAATAAACATTAATTAGTGTATACAACATGACCATTAATCCAATGAAATCAATAGAAATTAAAAAAAATCAAATAAATGTATTCAAAACTTACGTGCAAAATTTCGCCTTCCTTAACCTATGTGCTAAGAAATTGCCGAGCGTGTGTTGACGCGGTCATATTATTTACGAAAACTGATCCCATTTTAAAATTTTGTTCCCGAAGGCGTCTCTAATATATTTTTTTAACCGACTTCCAAAAAACGAGGAGGTTATATGTTCGGCTGTGGATATTTTTTTTTTTTTTTTTTTTTTTTTTTTTTTTTTTTTTTTTTTTTTTTTTTTTTTTTTTTTTTTTTTGTATGTTCAACGATTACTCCGCCGTTTGTGAACCGATTTTCGAAATTTTTGTTTTGTTGTATTAGGTTTCACTCCAATTTGGTCCCATTTTCACAAAGGTGGTGACCTGATGATGGGATCCATGAGTAATCGAGGGAACTCCTCGAAATTTATATGGAAACATATGGTGATTTTGGTTTTATGTGAAGTGTACTAAGAATACGCTACCAAAAAGTCAAATATTGGGTCAAGGTATACCATGGTTTCGATGATGCTGAGAGAACTCCAGATTCCTTATAGATACACGTTTGGGAGTTTCGGCGTTGTTTTAAGAACAGAAAGCATAAACTACTATGCAATTCGTATTCATCATCATAATCATCATCATCATCATCGTCATCATCATCATTACCACGTCGTGTTACGGCCACGAATGTCTCATGGCACAGAATAGATAATAGTACAAGGCATAGGTATGGATATACTAATAATAATAATGATGTACTGTATAACAATTAACAACACCTGTTTGTTTTTAATACACGGCGGTCGGCGTCGGTCGCCGCCGCGCGAAGATAGAATATCGAATACTTTACTAACTACTTTATAATATACAGATCGAATACTTTACTACTTTATAAAATTTTAATAGACAAATAGAATTAAAATAAAGTTATTTTAAAAAGAGCATTTAAACAAAACAAAGTCATTAAGTGTCTTTTTAATTAGTTATACTTATTAATCGATAGATGGTGCACTAAGTACCTATCGATTTGAATTCTTGATAACAAGAACAGCTGTCAATAATTATGATAATATTAAATATTATGCTACGCTACATCCTATGCAAGTTTGTACAATTTTTTATCTGATAGATCCTTCGATCGTGGAAAAACGAGACACAATAGCCTTTCTATTGTTATCGCAATCGCCGGTGACCGCTTCGGGCTTGAAATATTAAAATTGTTAAATTACTTAGCACAATATGTTCACTTCACTGATAATATTATATTATTTTGTGAGTTGTGACTCTTAACAAATTGTAATAAGATACGTAAAATATACGCGAAGATTTATCTACTAGTGTAACTAAAAAGAGTGAAATTATTATTATTTTTAACAAAAAATTAAAACCGACTTCCAAGGTAAAAACAATAATAACATTAATGTGAACTAAAAAGTATTAAATAATTTTTACTATCTAATAGTGCCTTTTTCCGAATTCGGCTAAACCTCAACTATTTCTGTACTCAATCTTCATAATTTTGAAGTCGGTGCCAGTTCCAAAAATTTTAAATATACTGTCAGAGGACTGAAGATTCAGCTATCTGGTACCGACTTCAAAATAATGAAGATTGAGTACAGAAATAGTTGAGGTTTAGCCGAATTCGGAAAAAGGCACTATTAGATAGTAAAAATTATTTAATACTTTTTAGTTCACATTAATGTTATTATTGTTTTTACCTTGGAAGTCGGTTTTAATTTTTTGTTATCAATTCAACAGATAGCTTGAGAAGCTTATAAAATTTACGGTGGTGAGAAATAATAAGAATAATTCTTATTTTTATGGTATTTTCGTCATAAGTGTCATCTATTAGTTCAGTGTCTAGCATTAGTTCCTCTCCCTTATTTATCCTGGCATGAAACTCGTAAGCAAAAGTCGTATTAATTAAAACATGGATTCGATGCCTCCGGCAGAAAGGTCTTGTTTCGTTCTTTTTAGTTAACATTTTTTGCAATCGGGTTTTTTGATTTTTAATTAATTTATTTTATTTGCGACTTTTTAGTTGTACTAGTCATCTAACCATTTCGACAATCAATTTCGATAAAAAATTTAAAAACTACCGTGCTGATATAACCATAATATATCGTAGATACATTTAGAAAAGTGAACCTACAATACGTTATATTAAGTACATAGGTTTGGTACTGTTTCAATGTAGGTTTCTAGTTTTAAGTACCAAATCATTGTTTTTTTAGGGTTCCGTACCCAAAGGGTAAAAACGGGACCCTATTACTAAGACTTCGATGTCTGTCCGTCTGTCTGTCACCAGGCTGTAACTCAAGAACCGCTATAGCTAGACTTCTGAAATTTTGACAGATTGTGTATATCTGCAGAGGCGGCGCAAGGCGTGGGCGGTGTGGGCGACCGCCCACGGCCTCGCGGCCTATGGGGCCTCGCGCCCATTGGACCACTTGGTTTTTTTAAAGGTTTTACGAGTTGAAATACTCAAATATTCATAAATAAAAAGTTTTATAAATTAAACTTTGGGTAGAAAAAATTATTTCTCTCAACAATTCCGTTCCTTAGCATTATCTATCAGGGGCCTCGCATAATATATTTTAGGGGGCCTCGCAAGATACATCTTGCCCACATAAAATGTACGTCTTGCCTCGCCACTGTTGCCGCTATAACAACAAATACTAAAAATAAAATAAATTATATATTTAAGGGGGCTCCCATACAACAAACGTGTTTTTTTGCTATTTTTTGCTCTTAATCCATATCTGTTGCCGCTATAACAACAAATACTAAAAATAAAATAAATTAAATATTTAAGGGGGCTCCCATACAACAAACATGTTTTTTGCTATTTTTTGCTCTTAATCCATAACGGCAACATATTATAAGCAATTGAAATGTTCTCAAAATACTTAATTGTATTTGTAGGTACTTTAGTAATTAATAATTAAATTTAAATAAATTGAATAATTAAGGGGGGCTCCCATACAAAAAATAAAATTTTTAGCCTATTTTTGCTCTGTAGTGGTACGTAACCCTTCGTGCGCGAGTACAACTCGCACTTGGCCGATTATTTTAATACTTCGTCATTGAATTTTCATCTTGTTTCAGTCACTAGTGTCAGTTAATTTTTAATTAATATTGGATTTATCCATGCACGCGGATTTTGGATTTTTCTTACTTTATTACTAGCGGTCGGCCGGGGCTCCGCCCGCGTGGATGTCGGTGAGCTCTGCAAAAAGCATAGCCAGGAAAGACTCGGTCAGCAAAATGATTCCCAGGTCAATTCACAGACTCCGACACTAACATCGACGACGCAGTCATTATACGCAGGCATGCACCCTGCACAGAATATCCTCCTCCCGCACGCGAAGCGCGCCTTGGTGACGCCAACTATCGTAATATTTTAATTTCGCCATAATTTCAAAACCGAGTGTCCAATTTTATTCATTAAAGACCAAGTATTATCTACATAAACTGTACTTAGTAATGGAATAATTTATTTTGATAAGGATTAAAAGAATGAGTAAAATAAACGCGTTTATATTATGTAGTCCAAAAAAATTTCAAGATTTTTAAATAAAAAAATGGTTATTGTGCCTCACTCGACAGATAGGTATAGTGTGTCGCGGACTTTTTTTGTAGATATTTGTAAGTTCTACAATTACTTAGAATTTTATGGTTCTATCTTTTATAGTTTAGGCAGCGTACGTAAAATAAACAACTTTTCTGATTGATTTTTTACACCTTGCGTCCGAAGAACCCAAATATCTTACGGTACCCAAATTTTTCCAAAATAAAATTCAGCTTATGTTCAGTAGAAATAATGTAGAATTTCAATGGTAAAATAATTTTTCAAATCGCCCAGTAGTTTCGGAGCCAAACAAACAAAAAATCAATTTTTATAATATTAGTGTAGATTTTTTGTTCTATTTAATACTAAAACTGCAAGTTATATACATAATATTTAGAATCAGTGTTTAAAATCCTTTATTTTGATACCCCACTCGATATGCTTGGTAGAGTTTTTATTTTTTTTACCTCACAATATGGCGTCAAACATCTGCCATTTTGGTTTTTTTTAATGTCACATATCTAAGAACACTTGGGTCATTAAGACAAATCTAACGATACCTCAAATGTGAAAATCCGTTCAGCGGTTCTGAAGAGACAAGGTAAGGAACATACAAGATCGCGCTAAACACATAACCCTCCCGGCAGTCGGGTAAAAAAAAAACTACTTGCTAGATCTCGTTCAAACCAATTTTCGTTGGTAGTTTTTATCGTAATGTATGTACCATCGAGGAAGTTGATTCCTATGCAATTGACAGACCAACGTTATTTGGTCGAATATGTCAATTCAATGTTGATTGTGATCTGTCGGCTGGGTTTGACGTAACGCAACCAAACTACTTAGGTCCCCGATTTGCATAGGAATCAACTTCTCTGATAGTAACATCATTTTTTTTACACTTATCATGTGTTCATCATTAGTCATAGACTTTAGAAGTTAGAGGGGGGGCACGCATTTTACCACTTTGGAAGAGTCTCTTTGGAACTATTTAGGTTAGAAAAAAATTATATTTGAAACCTCTAACTGATTTTTGAAGCCCTATCCTTAAATAACCCCACAATTATTAGATTTGATGAAACAGTGTAACACAACAAATTCCGACATAGTATTAATTATTCCCGTGTTGCTTTCCCTTTAGTTCTTTGACTTTCGGTCATTGCAACTTTGTGCAATCTCCCGCTTTTTATGGGGAGGGAAAACTGTACTTATACTTCCTACTCCTCCTATCTTCTTCTGATTATATTCGTTGTGGGTCCCAAGATAGCTTTAGCATATCCCTCGGGCTCCCTGAGATCATATCAAAGGGTTTTCGTTGATACGAACCGGATACAGCTGTCGATTCTGGCGACATAGGAGACACAGTGGTGGGAATGAGTGGTGGGCCAAAGCCCGTTTAAAAAAATTTTATTTTGCAGTATGTATATCAACATTCCTTTCCCCGTTTTAAATTTTCTATTTTTAGCCATGGCGACACAGGATATACAGTGGTGGGAATGTGAGGTGGGCCAAAGCCCGTTTAAAAAAAAAGGTGTAACAGACAGACAGACACACAGACCAACAAACAGACAGACACACTTTCGCATTTATAATATTAGTATGGAAATATGGATATGGCTAATGGAAGTATGGATTTACTGTAAGTACTTATATAAGTACATAATATTATGCGGTCAGCGTTATGTATACCTATGTTGTTGTCTTGATACCTGCCTATTAGCAAGATGTAACTAATATTTAGTTATAAGTACTAAGTATAATTATAACATCGTATCTTGTTTGTGAAACCACAAAATGACACGTGATTATTCGCATAATAGCGTTATCGATTGCACATTGATTATGATTTATGATAATATACACTCGTATAAAATATTATAATATTATAGCGCAGTGTAAAAATATATTTTTACACTGTGATTATAGTATGTGTTTAATGTTATGGATTAAATTTCTCAAAACCAAACATTAATAAAGAAAAAAATATAAAAAAGAAAGAGAAGAAATTTGAAATATTAACTCCTTTTTGGAAGTCGGTTAAAAATAAACGTTTAAAATAATGTCATCTAAATTACTATGATTGGACAACAATGCAACTGAGTTTTGGCGGGCACGTGAAAGAGTGCTGTTGTGTTTTTGTATTATTTTCCTAAAATTGTGTTAGCTGGGTTTTTAATGTGTAATATTGGTAGAATATTAACCATTAGATATTCGTGTTCATGCACAAGTGTAGGAAAGTGATGTAATATCTAGAAACGTGCTATTTTGTGTTCCCTCCAAAACTCCATCGAAAGTTTCAGTAAAGCGTCTACCACTTTACTGAATCGACCGACTTGACTCCTTGACTGTATTGACTTTTACTTAGACTTTGACTAGACTTTAGACCTGACGATACATGAAAACGATGATGAAAATTATAATTGGATGAATATGGTTTTCCCACCATATTCCTTAACTTTTTACCTTGTCTGTGGCACAACATACACATCCTTTGTGTCAAGTTGCCAAAAAAAGAAGAAAAAAAAAGAACAATGCAACTTGGCAACAGACAAGGATTAACAACAGTTGTTAATTATTATAGCTTATATCAATTGTTTGAAGATAATTATCAATTACTTACAAATAAAAAATATAATTATATGGAAAGTGTATAATTATGTTGTTTTTATGTTAATTCTAGAAAATCACTTTATTATACTTAAGTAGGTAGTTACTTTACCCATTGTTGTTAACAGTCAGATAGGTGTACTTTGTAATAACAAAGTATGTAATTCCAAAAATTAACAAAGGTTCCGTGGATTATATCCATGGAAACCGGAGTATAATAAAAAATTGGCCAAGTGCGAGTTGGACTCGCACGAAGGGTGAGCACCCACGAAGGGTAATACTAATAAGGTTTATTTTTATGAAATCAAAAGGTTTTAAATTTATTTATAGGGTTTCGTAGTCAACAAGGAATGATTATTATTTTTAACAAAAAATTAAAACCGACTTCCAAGGTAAAAACAATATTAACATTAATATGAACTAAAAAGTATTAAATAATTTTTGCTATATAATAGTGCCTTTTTCCGAATTCGGCTAAACCTCAACTATCATATCTTCATTATTTTGAAGTCGGTACCAGATAGCTGAATCTTCAGTCCTCTGACAGAATATTTGAAACTTTTGGAACTGGCACCGACTTCAAAATTATGAAGATTGAGTACAGAAATAGTTGAGGCTTAGCCGAATTCGGAAAAAGGCACTATTAGATAGCAAAAATTATTTAATACTTTTTAGTTCATATTAATGTTAATATTGTTTTTACCTTGGAAGTCGGTTTTAATTTTTTGTTAAAAATAATAATAATTTCACTCTTTTTAGTTACACTAGTAGGTAAGCCTTCGCGTATATTTTACGTATCTTATTACAATTTGTTAAGAGTCACAGTTCACACTCACAAAATAATATATTATCAGTGAAGTGAACATATTGTGCTAAGTAATTTAACAATTTTAATACTTCAAACCCCAAGTGGTCACCGGCGATTGCGATAACAATAGAAAGGCTATTGTGTCTCGTTTTTCCACGATCCAAGGATCTATCAGATAAAAAATTGTATAAACTTGCATAGGATGTAGCGTAGCTACTCATCTAATATATAAAATTCTCGTGTCACAGTTTTCGTTGCCATACTCCTCGGAAACGGCTTGACCGATTCTCATGAAATTATGTGAGCATATTGTGAGGATATTGGTCTGACAATCGGCCAACATCTATTTTTCATACCAAAAATTATTTATATGGCAAAACAACGTTTGCCGGGACAGCTAGTAATATAATATAATATTATCATAATCATTGACAGCTGTTCTTGTAATCAAGAATTCAATTTCAAATCCATTCAAATCGATACTTAGTGCGCCATCTATCGATTAATAAGTATAACTAATTAAAAAGACACTTATTTACTTTGTTTAGTTTAAATGCTCTTTTTAAAATAACTTTATTTTAATTCTACATTTTGTCTATTAAAATTTTATAAAGTAGTTAGTAAAGTATTCGATCTGTATATAAAGTAGTAAAGTATATTCGATCTGTCGTCTTCCGCCACGCGCCGCGCGGCGCTGACCGCCGTGTATATTTAAACAAAGTGTTGTTATACAGTATAAAATTATTATTATTATTAGTATATCCACACCTATGCCTTGTACTATTATCTATTCTGTGCCATGAGACATTGGTGACCTTAACACGACGTGGTAATGATGAAGACGATGATGATGATGATGATGATGATTATGATGATGAATATGAGTTGCATAGTAGCATAATATGCTTTCTGTTCTTAAAACAACGCCGAAACTCCCAAACGTGTATAGGAGTCAGGAGTTCTCTCAGCATCTTCGAAACCATGGTATACCTTGACCCAATATTTAACTTTTTGGTAGCATATTCTTAGTACACTTCACATAAAACCAAAATCACCATATGTTTCCATATAAATTTCGAGGAGTTCCCTCGATTACTCCTGGATCCCATCATCAGGTCACCACTTTGTGAACATGGTACCAAATTGGAGTAAAACCAAATACAACAAAGCAAAAATTTCGAAAATCGGTTCACAAACGGCGGAGTAATCGTTGAACATACAAAAAAAAAAAATAAAAAAAAAAAAATCCACAGCCGAACATATAACCTCCTCGTTTTTTGGAAGTCGGTTAAAAAGTCTATCTGTCTGTCCGCAGTTATGCTCAGAGACTAGGAGTTAGGACCTACAAAGCTGTGATTTAGCATGAATGCACATAGGTATTAATGATGCCGACAAAATGATACATGAAATCCTGCAAATAATAAAAACTAAGGAAACGTTACTCCCAATATACTATTATCGTTAATTTGGTTTCTTTCGAACTGCCTGTAACGTCAGCCTGATACCGCTCAAGACCACCTAAATATGGTACCCAAGGTACACATTTTTGACAAGACTTGTCAAAAAACATTCTCTACAAATATGGTACCCAAGGTACACATTTTTGACAAGACTTGTCAAAAATCATTCTCTACAAATTACAAGTATTGTAATTTGTAGAGAATGTTTTTTGACGGAGTTACTTTTACTTTTTTATTAGGTATTCGTAGATGAAATCTAAAAAAAATATGGTACCTTCCCTACGTCACGTCAAGCAGGAATGATTTTTTTTCGAGTCCACCCCATCGTGTGGAGTGTTTTGGATAGGTTTTTAGGGTACCGTACCCAAAGGGTAAAAACGGGACCCCATTACTGAGACTTCGATGTCTGTCCGTCCGTCCGTCTATCTCCAGGCTGTAACTCAAGAACCGCTATAGCTAGACTTCTGAAATTTTCACGGATTGTGTATTTCTGTTGCCGCTATAAGTTATAACAAAAAATACTAAAAAAGACGGTTGGAGAGTAGTGTTTTGTGTCGAACTCGAACTCGAACTCAAACGCGAACTCGAACTCGAAGTCGAACTCGACTCAAACTCGAACTCGAACTCGACTCGAACTCGACTCGAACTCGACTCGAACTCGACTCGAACTCGACTCGAACTCGACTCGAACTCGACTCGAACTCGACTCGAACTCGACTCGAACTCGACTCGAACTCGGTAGTCTGTAAAGTCGGTTTACTGACGATAGTTGAACGTGACAACCTCATAGTCTTAAACGGAACGCCTCAGAGGTAACGCCGCATATTGCGTCATGTTTTTTCGTGCGCGCAGCCCATATCGAATTATATGACGTTGTCACGTCAAACCGCAATAAAATTAATATTTAAGGGGGCTCCCATATAACAAACATGATATTTTTAGGTTTTTTCGCAGGTAATCAATAATGGTAACAGCTAGGCACTTGAAATTTTCACAAAGTCTTTAATTATATTTGTACTTTAATAATTATTAATAATAAAAATTTTATTAAGTAAATATTGAAGGGGGGCTCCCATACAAGAAACACAATTTTTTGCCTACTTTGTATGGAACCCTTCGTGCGCGAGTCCGACTCGCACTAGGCCGATTATTTAAAAATATTATGAGTGGAAGTGGAAAAAACGCCTTAGAGTCCAGTGTTCTTTTTTTTCATTTTCATTTATTTAGAAAAAGACACTTAAAAATAAAATACAATTTGATGTTCTAGTACTTAAACTAGGCCTAGCCTGTCTTTTAAGTACTAGTTACTTCCAGTGAAACAAAGTACATATTATAATATGGATATTGTGTATTAATAATAAATTTCACAACCACTATTTACTGAGGGTAGTAAGAAATATTATATCTACTTAAAGTGGACCGCGGTGCAAGCGCTGACACGGGCGGTACAACCGATAAGACCCGATGCGACACGAAGCGGTGTTCGTAAATACTGATTACGTCACAAACAAGTTACTTATGGTTAGACCACCGAAACTGTGGACTTGTATGTTGTGACATACAATCTTAAATTTATTTTATTGTTTTAAATTTTACATAGTTTTACAATGTAAGTGACTATTTTAACACTAGTAATGTTATATTTATATCCATCTCTTTTCTGAAGTTTTAAACATAAATAGTAAAGAATTAAGAATGGTATCAAAGTAATACAAATAATTATTAAAATACGGTTTTTACACAGTAGTAAGGCTAAGATAATATATACTTAATAGTTAATACTTATACATTATATTATATTATTGCATCCCATCATAGTTATACTTCATCATACTTCATTATGAACGATACCGGCATGCATGACAAAATATATTACTGGCAGACCCGGCATACATTATTTTGCCTTATAAACCATTTTTAGTATCAATATAAAAGCACATAAAAACCCACTCATTCAATGTTTTATTTAAAATTGGTTGAGCCTTTTTGGAGAAGTTGGTGCAGAAACCGTGAACAAGAATAATATATTATTATATTATGTTCATCATGCTGTCATATCCATCACATCAATAATATTTCACTTATCACAGTCAGTAATTAATTTACTAATTTCTAGCTTATTTAATGGGAACAAGTAGGTTTTCGATACTTTCGTATGTTTGAGTTTTTAACCACATAGTAACAATACCTTTACACTTGTTTGTATTTTGGGTAGTGAGATTCAATTTCTGATTTAGTTTATTGTAAAGTACTGGAGCTAGGTAGCACTGGAATTTATTAATGAAGAAGGTTCTAAACTGAGGTGTTGGAATCATCTGTCTTCTGCTTCGTACTTGTAGTTCCGTAATAGTAGGTAATTTATGGTGGTACTTGAGTATACATTCTTTAACAAACATTTGCCTTACAGTCAGAAGGTCGCAATTTTTGTAAAGATCTAGTGTAGGGGTGGTGTATGGTTTGAAGGTCATTACTTTCAGGAGTGCCCTTTGTGATCTCTCTAACTTTATTAAGTGGCTTTTACTAGCTCCTCCCCATACATTAATGCAATAACTGATAAGGGACTGTGCTAATGCAAAATAAACAGTTTTAAGGAGCTTAAATTCAGCCACTGACCGCAAGCAGCGAAATATGTACATCGTCTTACGGATTCTATCTGACAGATAATTAATTTGCTGTTTCCATGTTAGTGTTTGATCCACTATAATCCCTAGATACTTTACATCTGTGGATCTTTCTATTTTAAGACACTTGCAATCAGTATTTGTAGGATCATTGCAGGTGTGAATTTTAATAGTGTAGTGGGTTTTTGGTATAAGTCCTAGAGTGATGCCAAAGGTGATAAACTTTGTTTTAGCTATGTTTAATGTCAATTTATTTTCATTTAGCCATTGGAGAACAATTGAAAGTCCTTTTTCTGTGTGCGCCCTAGTCTCTTCCCAGTCCTTGCCATAGAATATGAGAGCCGTATCATCAGCAAAAGTATAAATATGACTATTACCAATTTTCAGACTACATAAGTCATTGATATAGATTAGGAAGAGGCTAGGACCGAGCACACTTCCTTGGGGAACTCCGTAGATGACTTCCTGATTCCCACTGTAAAAATCACCGATTTTAACTCTTTGGATTCTATTAGTCAGATATTCTTTAAACAATTTCAACGGTAAGCCTCTTATACCCATATGTTCCATTTTTGTTAGTAGCCTAGAAATAGAAACCGTGTCAAAGGCTTTAGTTAAATCTAAGAAAACTCCGATCGCTTTGCTCTTGGCATCCAGCTTGATGGCAATGTCCTCTATAAGGTCAGTGACGGCGTCGTTTGTGCATTTACCGGCCCTAAATCCATACTGATTGAGTGCAATGATTTTTTTATTTTCTAAGTAATTTGTAAGTCTTTTGTTAAGTATTTTCTCCAAAATTTTTGAGAAAACAGTTAGCACGGAAATTGGGCGATAGTTGTTGACACAGTTTCTATTCCCAGCTTTATAGATTGGATGAACTATAGATATTTTGAACACTTTCGGAAAAACTCCATTTGTGATACAGAGGTTCGCTATGTGTGTGAAAATAGGAACTATGGTTTCTTTAGACATTTTTAAAATTTTTGTTGATATACCATCCCATCCAACAGCACTATCGTTTTTTAAATTCATTAGTATTGAGCTAACTTCCGGCATATCAGTTTTTAGGAGTACCATAGAGTCTTTAGTTGAAGGAATATCAAATCGTGTTGTATTTTGGTCGCTATTTATTTGCTCTGCTAGATGTTTACCTACTAAGGCGAAATGGTCGTTTACATAATTAACGGACTCTTGTGGTGTTTTAGCTGTATTCAACAATTCCTTGGGTATACTTTTGTCTGTGTGGGTGTTAGTGACGTCTTTAACTATATTCCAAATTGTTTTCGGGTTATCGCAACTTTTGCGTAGTTCGTTTTGATAGTAGAGTCTTTTTAGCCGTTTTAGTAGGTCATTACAGAAGTTTTTGTAGCGAGTGTATGTAGTTTTTAATATCAAGTTATTTGGATTAGACTTACATTGGGCATGCATACTGTTACGTGCTAGGGTTCTTTGGATTCGGAGAAAAAGACCTGGTGACTCTTTTGAAGACTTTATTCACAAACACTAGCTCACACTAATCACTGCGTCCAAACACTAAGCACTAGATCCAAATCACTGAGCACTATCACTGTCCTAGGTCGTAGCCGAGTCACTATCACAATCACAATCACTCACTATTGATCACTTGTTCTCGCTCCGAAGTCGCCTCGAAGATAGCTCAGATCAAACTGAATTGCCGGCTCGACTGTCTGCGACTATTTATACGGGCCGGATCGAATCTCAGAAAATTCCGGAACATCCCAGAATAAACCCAATATGCGTAAACAAGTACCAGATATTTCTAGAAAGTACTCGTAGGTACATACACCTAGCGTCATCTAGTAGCAAGTAGGGGATTTACGTTGCCTGTGTTCCCTTGGTAGGTTCGCTGGCGTGACGCTAGATGGCACCACGTGTCCGTATCCGTAACACTACTCCCCTCTTAGAGATGCTCGTCCCGAGCATCGTTGTTACTGCCATGGTAACGCGCCAGACGGTCTATGTGTACCACTTTGAATGTCCCTCTTGGTTGCTTTTGGATCCTGTAAGTCACGTCATTCAATCGGGTAACCACTTTGTATGGGCCGTCCCACTTGGTCTGTAACTTTGGAGATTTCCCTTTTCGGCGAGTTGGGTTATGCAGCCACACCAGTGACCCTTCTTCGAAGCCGCTCGTGTTCGCTTTCCGGTCGTATCTGGTCTTCATCTTCTCACTTGACTGTAACCCATTTTCCCGAACCGTGGCGTGTATATAGCGCATCTTTTCCCTTAAATCGCAGACATAGTCTGGTAAGGTCTTTGGTTCCTCCGGTGACCCTCCTGTCAAGAGGTCTACTGGTACTCGTAGTTCTCTACCGTAATTGACATACGCCGGGGTAGCTTTTATGCCCTCATGCTCGGCGGTACGGTACGACAGAAGGAAGAGCGGTATATACTTGTCCCAATCCTTTTGTTTGTCATCTACCAATTTCGCCAAATGCCTCTCAAGGGTCTGGTTAAATCTCTCAACCATTCCATCAGACTGTGGATGGTACGCGGTGGTCCTCGTCTTATGCATTCCCAAAATTCTGCATACTTCCTGGAAGACCTGCGATTCGAAATTCCTGCCCTGATCGGAATGGATTTCTAGAGGTACACCAAAGCGAGATATCACTTCTTCGACTAGCTTAGAAGCAACTGTTGTAGCTTCCTGATTTGGTATGGCGAACACTTCGGGCCATTTTGTGAAGTAATCCATGACCACCATAAAATACTTGTTTCCCGATTCCGTTACAGGAAATGGCCCAGCTACGTCAACTGCAATTCGTTCCCACGGTGCGCCAACGTTATACAAGCGCAGGTTCCCACGGCTCCTTGTCTGTGGTCCCTTCACTGCAGCGCAAGTAGTACATTTGCGGCACCAATCCTGCACATCATCTCGACAATGCAACCAGTAGAATCGTTCTCGCACTTTTGTTAACGTCCTCTTGACACCTAGATGACCTCCTGATACGCCATCGTGTATTTCACGGAGAACATCTGGTACTCTCGTCCTTGGGACAACTATCTGAAGATGGAACTCTCTGCCGTTAGTCTTCTCCCATTTCCGGTAAAGTATTCCATTTTGAAGTATCAGACTGTCCCATTGCGCCCAGTACGCCTTAGTGGCAGCGCCAGTGGGTGCAACCTCACTCCAGATTGGTTTTACGTCACCCCGTTTCTTCCATGTGATGATGTGCCGAAGGTCGTCATCTCTTTCTTGAGCCTGCCTCATAGCATCATTCTCCCATGGACCCAAAGGACTTGTTTTCGTTAACTTTAATGTAATTTCATTAGATTCCTGCTTAACACAATGTTTGCAGTCTTCTGAACACGGCCTTCGTGACAGTGCGTCGGCATTCCCATGCGCCTTTCCGCTGCGGTGTTCCGTCTTGAAGTCATACTCCTGGAGTTGTTCAATCCATCGAGCTACTTGGCCTTCTGGGTTCTTGAATTGTAGTAACCACTTCAAGGCTGCGTGATCAGTTCGCAATAAAAACTGTCTCCCGATGAGATATTTGCTGAAATGTTGTAGCGTCTTTACGACAGCCAAGAGTTCTCTTCTTGTCACACAGTAGTTTCTCTCTGGCTTAGATAAAGATTTGCTGAAATATGCAATTACAACTTCTCTTTCACCCTGTTTTTGAGATAACACCCCTCCAATGGCCGTGTTGCTTGCGTCCGTGTCGACTATAAACTGACCTTCAGGTTGTGGATACCCCAGGATTGGTGTTTCACACAGATGTTGCTTCAGTTTCTGAAAAGAATCTTCCGAAGTCTCGTCCCAAATAAACTGTCGTTTATCTTCTGTCAGCCGATGTAATGGCTTGGCTATCTCTGAGAATCCCTTAACAAAACGCCTGTAGTAGGAGCATAGGCCGAGAAATGCCCGCATTTCGGTTTTGTTTTTAGGGGTTGGCCAATTTTGAACTGCTTCCAGTTTCTCCGGGTCCGTCTGGATTCCATCACTGGAGATAATATGGCCGAGATAATTGACCTTACTCCTGAACAAACGACACTTTTTCGGATTCAACTTTAACTTGGCCCCCTCTATTTTGGCGAAGACTCGTTCTAAGTTTCGCAAATGGTCCTCGAAGTCGCGGCCAACAATGATGACGTCATCCAAGTAGACTAAGCAAGCCTCTCCAACTAAGCCTGCCAGTACACACTCCATGAGTCGCTCAAATGTGGCAGGTGCGTTACACAATCCAAAGGGCATGACGTTAAACTGCCATAAACCTTTACCGGTGGAGAAAGCTGTCTTCTCCTTGTCTTTTGGATGAATTTCCACCTGCCAGTATCCAGATTTCAGGTCCAGGGTCGAGAACCATTTCATGCCACTCAAGGTATCCAGAGTGTCGTCGATTCGAGGTAATGGATAGCTGTCCTTCTTAGTGACATCATTGAGACGCCTGTAGTCCACACAAAATCTTGTGCTGCCATCTTTCTTCTTCACTAACACAACAGGTGAGCACCACGGACTTGCAGACGGTTCAATTATCTTATGCCTTCTCATGTCCTCCAAAAGGCCTTCAACTTCTTTTTCCTTTGCAATGGGTATCCGTCTTGCTCGTTGACGAATTGGGTTCTCGCTTCCGGTATCTATCCTGTGCTGAACCATCGACGTTCTTCCAAGGTCGCCTTCCTGACTGGAGAAGATATTCGCGTGGCGTTGTAAAAACTTCTTAGCTTTCATGCTCTGCGAATAAGTCAGATTACTCTTGCAGTCATCGAGTAGCTCAGTCACTATTCCATAGTTGCTGCTGTTTGTTGAGTCTGAGCCTGTGATCGAACTACACTTTCTCATCCAGACAACTTCCTCGCACTTTCCAATGACGTCACCTTTGTTCAAGCAGATCTCGCGATCGCCAAGATTCAAAACCCTGACCACAGCGTTACTGTTTCCACTAACAAGGGTTCTCGCCGTCATCAGTTTTTGCGCTGATGTCTTGGTAGCCGTGTCTTCGATCAACACGCATCTGTTTGACTTTTTCTTTCCAGCTGGCGGTAGTTTAACCAGCACCCGAGCTTCCGCACGTCCAGGTATAATGACTTTCTTTACACATTCAACTTTCCCGCAGGCGCCTCCAAGGATGAAAATTTCCTCTTCACCACACTTGAAAACTCCGTCAGCGACATTAATTCCGCAGTTGTGCTTCCTCATGAAATCCAAACCCAAGATGCAATCGTCCATAATCTCAGCCACGATAACGTCATGAGGGTATGAGGACCCCCCTACATTAATCGTAACTGACATTTCTCCCAGGACGGGTATTGGCTGACCGGAGGCAGTAAGAAGCCGACAGTTAATTCTCCTCTTATGTCTACTTGCGGCTTTTACTAGATTTGGGTTCACTATCGTTCTAGAGGCTCCTGTGTCTAGAGTCATTTTGCAATCCGTCCTGTTAATAGTCCCCTGAATCACAAGACTATTTCCGCTGCATGCTTGGGAGATAACAGTTATCGGGGCTTCCTCCGCGTCAGCCAGCACTCGCCCCTTAGTCCTGGCTTTTATTCGTTTCCCTGATCCTGGGCAGGGGATGAAGCTCCTTGCTTCTTCAGCTCTTCTATTTGTTCCATGCGTTCCTCGAGCCTTTTCATCCTTGCCAGATGGGTCTCCTTCTGCGGGCAGTTGAGCTGAAGATGGCCCCTCTCACCACACTTATAGCACATGGCTCCATAACTTCTCTTCGTAGGAGCCTTGACCTCCTTAACTTCCTCAGAGACCTCGTGGATCTTATGAGTCTGTCGTATGTCACGGCGAACAGCCTCGACCTCCAAAGCATGCGCCAATGCTTCCTTAAGCGAGGTGTGGTGACGAAGCCTCACTGCAGCTCTGACCTCCAGATCCCTGATTCCGTCGACGAATGCTTGCACAATATTCGTGTCGACCATCTTGGAATCGGCTCCTGGGTGTGCCTTCTTAACCAGTTTTTCAATTTCCAACGCCCATTGTTGTAGTCCCTCTCCTGAGCGTTGGACTCTGTCACGAAGTTGAGCACGGAACACGTGCTCCAGGTGTCGCTCCCCGTATCTGGATTCAAGGGCCTCCATCAGGTCTTGGAACCCCTTTCCTGTATGTGCTTCTAGGACCGACAAAGCTTGCCCTCTGAGCGCAACAGTGAGAGCGGTCAGGCATTGTTCGTCAGTCCATCCGTTGGCAGAAGCAACCGTCTGGAATTGCTGGCGATAAGCGTTCCAAGAAGTAGTACCGTCATATGGTGGCACTTTAACTCTTGGTCCTTGTACCACTACTCCGGTAGTTCCAATCGACGTCGCGACTCCTGTGGTTTCCAGGCGCACTTTCCACTTCTGTAGTTCTGTGAGGCCACTTTTCACATTTTCCATATCCACTCCTAGCCCGGTAACGCGTTCTTCCATTATATCGACATCTTTCCGAAGCTTAGTCACCGTGTCACTAACATCCTTTATAGCCAATAGCGCTTTTTCTTGGAGGTCCTTTTGTTGCTCTTGAGACTCCATCATTGCCCTTTGAGAATCTTGCATAGTGCCGAGCTTGCGGTCTTGTGACTCTTGCAACGCGCCGAGCTTGCGGTCTTGTGACTCCTGCAAAGCGCCGAGCTTGTGGTCTTGTGATTCCTGCAAAGCGCCAAGCTTGCGGTCTTGTGACTCCTGCAAAGCCTGAATTAATTCAATTAGGCTTTCTAATTGAAGAGCCACCTGAGGGGCTGTAGAAACTACGGGCGTGGCAGGATGGATGGAGCTAGTCGACGGGGCCTGAGCAGGCAGGGCCCAGTGGGCGGGGCCAGTGGGCGTGGCCTGAGTGGGCGTGGCCTGGTGGGCGGAGCCGGTGGGCGGGTCCCGGTGGGCGGAGCCAGTGGGCGTGGCTTCACCCGAAGTGGGTGGAGCCTGGGGGGCGTGGTCAGTGGGCGGAGCCTGGTGGGCGGGGCCAGCGGGTAGGGCCTGCCCCGCAGTGGGCGGAGCTTGGTCCCCAGTGGGTGTGGCCTCCGCAGCTCCACCGCCAACTCCTCTCTCGGAGTCAATGGCAGCAGCTCGCTGCGCCCTTGTCCTGACACTCACCTTAAAGTCCTCTCTCGGAGTCAATGGCATCTCCAAATCTCACTTCCGACACCAGTTGTTACGTGCTAGGGTTCTTTGGATTCGGAGAAAAAGACCTGGTGACTCTTTTGAAGACTTTATTCACAAACACTAGCTCACACTAATCACTGCGTCCAAACACTAAGCACTAGATCCAAATCACTGAGCACTATCACTGTCCTAGGTCGTAGCCGAGTCACTATCACAATCACAATCACTCACTATTGATCACTTGTTCTCGCTCCGAAGTCGCCTCGAAGATAGCTCAGATCAAACTGAATTGCCGGCTCGACTGTCTGCGACTATTTATACGGGCCGGATCGAATCTCAGAAAATTCCGGAACATCCCAGAATAAACCCAATATGCGTAAACAAGTATCAGATATTTCTAGAAAGTACTCGTAGGTACATACACCTAGCGTCATCTAGTAGCAAGTAGGGGATTTACGTTGCCTGTGTTCCCTTGGTAGGTTCGCTGGCGTGACGCTAGATGGCACCACGTGTCCGTATCCGTAACAATACGATCTCTATTCCTAATACATCTTACTAGTCCTGGAGTTATCCACGGTTTAATACATCGTTTTTGTCGGGTTACTGATATTGTATGCGTGTTTTCGTTAATTATATCGGAAAGTACATTAACTAGAGTTTCAGCTGCCCAGTTTGCATCATTGGAGTTCGTTATTTCACTGAAATCTTTATTATTAAGGGTTTTGAGTATGGCTTCATAGTTAATTTTACGGAAAATGTTATTTTGAATGTTCTGTCTTCTACCTACTAAACGGTTAAGCTTCTGAAAATGTGAAAAAATCAACTAAAAAAAATGTATTCGGCGATGTATAAAGGAACTTTTCGTTCAAATTTCTTTGAACGTAACTGAAATGATGTTGCTAGTAGTGTAAAACACGTTATAAAATATGTACCATCAGAGAAGTTGATTCCTTGCGAGACCTATACGTAGTTTGGTCGCGTTACGTCAAACCCAGCCGACAGATTACAATAATAATTATTAACATTGAGTTGACATGATCCGACCAAATGACGTTGGTCTGTCAACTGCTTAGGAATCACTTTCCTCGATGGTACATTCATTGACCATACAAAAATTATCAAAATTCGACCATACGGCATACCTCAACTTATTCTGTACTCAATTTTCATATTCGTTTGAAGTCGGTACCAGGCCAGCATAGAACTGAGTGAGATACTTGACATAAAACTTAGCCGGTACCTACTTCAAAAGTGAGTACAGAATAAGTTGAGGTTTAGTCGAATAAACAATAAGAATTATTCATACTTTTTATAGATCATTTTATATCGTTTAACCTTGGAAGTCGGTTTCAATTTTTTCGTTAAAAAATAATAATTTTACTCTTTTTAGTATCTATAAGACCACAAGGCTTTATGCGTAGATAACCACTATGAAAGTTTTTACACATTACAATCACATTATATTACTGTAAGCAAAATTGTGGTAAATGCTTGCAGTTATCTAAGCGATGCTGCAATTTCCAAACTTTTGTCTTTCAAGGTTCAGTTCTGTTCAGTGACTTTGGACCATGAGACACCTTTGTATGAAATTTTACTTATTTGTAACATATTATGTTTGAGTTTATACTAGAAACAACATGTGTGATTTAATAAATTTTAAGGATTCATCATGGATCCTATCATCAGATCACCACTTACAACAAAATAATTATGAAAATCGGTCCACAAACGGCGAAGTTATGGTTGAACATACAAATATATATATTTGGAAGTTGGTTAAAAATAGAGCCCTCTGCAATATTATTCCTCATAATAATAATTTATGCTGAATAGTGAGTAGGCGCCAATTGGGTAAGGTAAGGTCGAAGAATTTGATTCATAGGCAGTTGATAGACCTACGTGTGATTATGTCAATGCAATAGCTTTGTCCACACTGGGCCTTTTTTTGTTCATCACGGGCATGCGATATAGGCTATAGCCTTATAGCGCAGTCAACAGCGAACGTGAGGCATGCCCGTGACGCGCGTTTAAATCGTATAGTAGCGCTCGCTATGACACTTTTCTTTCAACGCGGGTGGATTCTGACGCATTAAATTAAGTTAAAAAAGAAGGTGACGAAAATTGAAGATGAAATTGCATAATGTGGACATAGCTATTGGGCGATCTCTAGTATTGATAAATTAGTCTTATAAACACTATAAGGAATAAAACCAATGAATAACAAGATAACAATATTACAAACGACTGTATTGTATTCACAATAATTATATCTAGAGACGATACTAGCAGACACATGACTCAGAAGTCAGACGAAACAAGTGAATGCTTGTCATAAAACAAAAGAAAGCGTTTACGCGGCGGATGCAGCAATTCCCTCGCTGTCTGATTGCTGATGTTTGAGGCTTTATAGGGAAATGACTTCAATTGCGGTAATGTGATAAGTATACTTGTGATAATCGGACCATCGTTCATACCGGAAAAGGACTAGAGTCTAGACAGTAAGATTATATTAAGCTTTTCACTAGATGTTTGATGAAACCATTGTTCTGGGATAAAATCCACCCTGTAGTTTACTGGTATCGACTCAGCAATATACGTTAAGATTCAGTGAAATGGGCAGAGTGAAATGAGATATATGGATGCTTATGTGTGTCTGTCAATTGGTTACCTCTAAACATTTGAACTTTTGATAGGTCAACTTGAGTCCAGGAAAAGTGTATTATTTGGTGCAGCGTTGCTAGCAACATCTTGACATTATTAATTATTATGTTCGTAGTTCTAGGCTTCCTAACAGGTCTTTCTATGAATGAATACGAAGTATTGACCAGTTAGTAGCTAGCGAGGACGTTTGGTGCGCGTGCACCGGACTCAATGATCCTCTACAAGAACAAAGTAGATAATGACCGTTTCCGTACTAACGCTTGGGAAAATGGCCATACTAACGTGACGAGTGCTAAGCGACTGAATGCTCATAATTTAGGTACTAAGAAATATACGATTTCAGAAGGCGACTTCCAGGGAAGATCATACTGGCCTACGTAATGGGATCGGGCTATGCCAAGTCTAGCCAACAGTATTATTCGTTCAAATAATAATAATAATAATAATATCTATGGACGCTTCACACCACGTCAGTCTGGCCCCATGGTAAGTTCCTGAAGCACATGTGTTACGGGTACCAGACAACGGAAATATATTTAATACTTTTATAACGCTTATAAGCCAACGCTTTAATGGCGAGTATAAGTAATACGACCATATTTGGAGTATACCGCCCCTATGGCTTTAAAAATTTAAACGTTTTCCTAGATTCCCTGGACAAACTTCTGACCTCCACCAAAACACAAAATGTAATACTTACTGGTGACATTAATATTGACACTATTGTCACTACAAATAATAATGGCAGGGATTATTTAGAGATTATAGGCTCCCACGGTCTATACAAAGCCATTGAATACCCGACTCATGGGCGTACTTGCCTGGACCACTTCATGTGTAAACTAGTTCTCGACGCTCAATCCTATGTAATCGAAGCGGACATTACAGACCACTTTCCAATTGTACTGAGCATTTCACACCCTGACAAAGTGACAACTGCAACCTTAAATTCTGCTACAAGAACTAAAATAGACTATGATGCGCTGAAATATGCTATTGCTGAAAAAGATTGGAATCCTTTTCTAGCACTGGATGACCCAAATATTGCTGCAATAATACTAACTGAAACTATTCAAGATCTCGTGATACGACATACTTCCACAACCACTTTTACTAAAAGAAAAATACCCCTAAAGCCCTGGATTACTCCGAGCATCATTAAGTGCCTTAAAATTAGAGATAAGATGCATAAAATATCCAAAAAGTATCCAGACAACGAACATTTAAAACAAAAATATTTGAACTACCGTAATGTATGTAATCTGACTGTAAAAAACTTAAAAATAAACTATTATAGAGATAAATTTAATAAAAATACAAACAATTTAAAAGGTACCTGGGAAACTGTGAAAGATTTATGTAATTTAAAAAACACACGAACAGCTGCTTCCTCCCTGCTAAAACTTGCACCATCTCCATCTGAATCACTTGACCTTGTTAACAATTATTTCACATCTATTGGTGGAAAACTAGCTTCTGACATCTTAACAAAAACTAGAACAAATGAATCTGATCTACTAAATAAGGGATCCCCATCACTGAACGTCAATTCTATGTCATTAACCCCCACAGATTTCAGGGAAATAGATAAGATAATTCTTAATCTTAAAAGTAATAGTGCTCCTGGAATAGACACTATATCTACCACAGTTCTGAGGAATTCACGTAACACACTATCCAGCCTGATTTCCCACCTCTGCAACCTGAGCTTTATTAATGGTACATTTCCTGATATATTTAAAAAAGCTGTCGTAATCCCAGTGTACAAGGGTGGCGATATTGATTCTGTGTCAAATTATAGGCCTATATCATTACTTAGTACTATCAGTAAAATTATAGAAAAAGCTTTTAATACTAGACTCATAAAATTCTTAGAGAGTAAAAATCTGTTAGCAAGCTCTCAATTTGGCTTTCGATCGGGCAAATGTACTGAGGATGCAGTCTCAAAGTTCTCAGAAATAGTTACACAATCTCTCGATAGAGGCCAAAGATGTGTAGCTATATTTTTGGACCTCAAAAAAGCGTTCGACACAGTTTCGATACCGCTACTCTTGGCAAAGCTGGAGAAGATGGGTATGCGTGGGTTACCGTTAGAATGGCTCCGAGACTATCTATCACTAAGAAGTCAAATTGTAAGAGTGGAGAAAGTCTATAGTTCTGATGCTAAAATAACCTATGGAATACCTCAGGGTAGCACCCTCGGACCTACTCTTTTCTTGGTTTACGTGAACGAATTATGCAAACTTAATATGGTCAGTGGTAATATCCTCGCATTTGCGGATGATACTGTCTTAATATTTAAAGGATCATCATGGCCGGAAGTTGAAAAATATGCAGAGGAAGGTCTCAGAATAGTAATAAAATGGCTAGATCAAAACTTACTAACTATTAATATACCTAAAACAAAATATATTTGCTTTAGGATTACTGCTGCTTCGAATCCACCTACAAATTTCAAAATTAAAGCCCATTCCTCCGTCTGTATTTCGGAACGTGACTGTGATTGTGCTACCGTATTGCAAACAGACAGTCATAAATACCTAGGCATTATAATAGACAAACACTTAAATTGGCGTCCACATATTACGGCATTGAGCAAGCGTCTACGTAAGCTTTTACCTATATTCAGGAATCTTCGTGATGCTGCTGATTTCTCTCTCATAAAAAACGTCTATATTGCCCTTTGCCAATCGCTTTTGACATATTGTGTTACCGTTTGGGGTGGAGCCGCTGCCAGTCATCTCTTGGAGCTAGAACGAGCCCAACGAGCAATTATTAAGGTTATGACTCATAAGCCCAGAAAATATTCTACAGAATTACTCTATCGTGAGACCCAAATTCTGACTGTGCGGCAATTATTTATACTGAACGCAGTGGTCCGACACCATAAATATGTAGACCTCACACAATTACCCCTACATAAAAGACGCATTAGGACTCCGACTACCTCAATAAACACAATGTTTGCAAGACGTCAATTAACTTATATGGGCCCTTATCTATACAGACATTTCAACGATCAATATGAAATCGTCAAATTAAATAAATCTCGCCTTAAGTTGTCAATAAAACAATCTCTTCTGGCACTTAATTACCTACAAACTGAAAATATAATACATTTAAAATTAACGTAGGCAATTTTAACAACAACCGTTCTTACACTTACACTAATCTAGCAACACAGTATCCGGTAACTTTAGTTTTTAAAGAAAAAGTAAAACATGTTAAAAAAGCACATATACACTACTGTATGTTATATTATACTAGCTGTCCCGGTGAACTTCGTGTCACTTTAAAACCTTCCCTGGACTTCTACGAACATTTTAAGACTAAAATCAGCCCAATCCGTTCAGCCGTTTTGGATTTTTAGCGCGACTAACACATTTAGATTACATACACCTAATCTATCTATTTATCACATAAGATTATCATATACCTAATATAAAATCATACACTTCATATTATTATATTTATTTATACACTACTGTATGTTATATTATATTATCATATTATACCTAAAATAAAATCATACACTTCATATAATTATATTTTGACCTGAAGCGTATAACTTGGACCACACGCAAATCTCGATTAAGAAATGTCACGTCAAAATATTATGTCTACAAATTACAATTACCCTCACATTTTTTAATATTTTTATTTTATTCATTAGTCATCTTACATTTTACGTGAAATTGTTGAATATAATGTTAAGAAATTTTTTGTCAAGTGTATTACTTTTGAAATAATATTGTGTTCACTGCATTGGGGTGGAGGGTTGATAGTCTGAGACACAGGAACTCCTAGTTCAGGCATCAACCCACCTAAACTCTTACTGTAAAACTGTCTAAATTGTGTTTTTTCTACTTTGTTAAGGTGAGAAATAAATTATTATTATTATTATTATTATTATATTTATACTATACATATATTTAAGATTTTTATTATATGATACACATATATAATACACATCCATGACCCAGGAACTTTTTATGTTCCATCGGCGGGATTTGAACCCGCGACCAACTGAGCCACAGAGGTCGTCTGGGTAATAACGTGAAAATATAACGTAGCCAGTGCATGTTATGTTACCGTTAGAATGCAGAATACTTTAACGTGCACATTACCTAGGTAATCTGCAGATTCCCTGATACCATCCATTAAAGTGTGAAATTTGAATGAAACAAGTTTATATTTGCACTTTACTTCGTAAAAATCCTAAAAACTTTCACTTAAGCTTGTCAACCTAGACTGTTGATATATATTGATTATTTATTTACGACGATCTATTATTATTTTATTAGTGGAGTAACATTTTACTTAAAATTTAATAATTAATTCCTTTGTTTAAGCCCCAAAAATTATAAATTATTCTCTACAGCTAAATAACATAATTATGTTTTATTCAAACAAGAATCTGTTTTATGTAATTTAATGAGAATAGAATAAACTTTTGCACTTTAACTTCACCCAGGTAATCTGCAGAATACCTTGTCAATCTGCAGTCTAACTGGTTTACGCACATGAACGGTAACACATACATTTCTCTGGCGCTGCAATAACAAGCTGATCTAAAACGGTCTTCTTTAATTATTTATGAATTACGTAAAAGCTACGTCCATTTTCAGTTATTTAAAATTTTACTTCTGACCTTTATGGCGATGACTTGACACTTTTATTCAGAGAAACTCCGAGGTAATAAATTAAGAATGAGAACTAAAGATGACTAGGAGAGAGCCAAAGTACGTAGAATAGAAGCCAATGAAATTCATAAAAAATACTTATATTCAAATTTTATGAAATCGGACCACGTGACCAACAGTATTTATTGTCACGTGTATAATTCGTGTACAATTCGCGCGGAAACGACACAAATAGGTGTAAAGGTAAGACCGCACTAGGCGTAACTGAACTGCAGCGGACAGCACGCGACACGACGCGTCATTTTTGGGTATACCGTATACCGCACTTGAACTGCAGCGGCGCTACAAAAATATATTCAGTATCTAGGAAACCTCTGTTCTGAGCGCTTCCAACCAGCTGACTGACTATGAAAATTAAGTTTGTCAAACCGCACTGAGCGCAACGGAACTACATGTCGCGACACTTTTGGTCAGTTGATCAACTTTGCCGCGCAGTTCAGTTGCAGTGCAGTTCAGTTGCCGCGTAGTGCGTGTTGTCTCATATAATTTCATACAAAGAATATTTTGACGCGTCGTGTCGCGCAGTTCCGCTGCAGTTCAGTTACGCCTAGTGCGGTCTTACCTTAAATCACAATATTATAATGTGAGTTGTGACGTAATTCCAATGTAGCATACCTAACATTCTTTTTCATGGCAATAAGGATAAATTGATTTTTTTTTGTGTATTCGGATAGTATATTCGGATAGATTAAGTATTAACAACGAAACAAAAAACACAATAATATCTATTATATTTCATACGTGTTTTTATCTGAATATGCGCGGTGCGCATTTCTGTTGAATAATTAATTATATTAATTTTTCGATATAAATGTATATTTTTATAGAATAAAGGATCCCACCAAAAACATTTCTTGTAAAATGTTGTCGAGACAACCAACATAAGGTTTACCCTGTGAAAAAAGATATAAGATCTCATGTAGAGCCAAGCTATCTTTTTCACACGGTAAACCTTATGTTGTCGTCTCGGCAACATTTTACAAGGAATGTTTTTGGTGGGTTACAGTTCTTTTTGTAAGTTGGTTCTTGTAAGTACTTATTAAAATGTTTTTAGTTTAACTGTCTACAGACCCGTGTAAACTCTTATGTCCTAATTCATAAAATTCGTGAAAGTCTCATATGCGCCGGCGGAAATAATTTCCAAGGGGTGCAGATTAAGTTTTCTTTCTTTTCTTTTCTTTTTACTTTTTGTATCAACAGTGACTGCCTATTTAAGTCAACAGAATACATATTTTAGTGCCGAAACATTACGAACTATCTTTGTACGGCATGGTAATATGGTTGGATAGGGTGATGTGGTCGACGTTTGGCACCGAATCTGTCAATAATCTGATAGGACGTGTACAACATGTCACGGTGCGTCCACATTTGTATAATTTGCGCGATCAGATCTCCGATCAGATCTCCGTCGCGTATCATCGAAGCGTGTCAAAATGATACGCGTATCATGATACGCCCCGATGATCACTTGTCATATCAAATACACGCATGATCGGCAGAATGATCTAATAGGTCTCCACACTATGATACTCATACTTGATACGGCGCGATGATCGCGACAAACTTCACTATAGTCAAACGATTTTCTCTGTGATTTTATTTCAAAACGTAGTAAGTAATGAGTTAGTTCATTATGTTTAATGACTTAGTGCATTTTGGAAATGGAGGACAGTAAAAATAACATATTTTTTCCTCTTATGAGTAAAATTTTTATATTTATTTAACTAAATAACACTTTTTATCACAATGTATTTGTGCACTAACATAAAATTACAATGCATTATGTAAGAGAATAAACACAATTCAGTTTTTAATATATACCCAAAAGTTGCATCATGAGGACATAGCACGTTTTGGAATATCACTCTTCAATTAATGAACTAAGTCTTTACAAATTCGGTTAGTAAGTTAATAATACATTGGTGAATTCGTTAATCTAAATATTGTACACAGCTTTTGTTAGTAAAAAAGAAATTACATTGACAATCAACGTCTTAATTTAGGAAAATATTAACAATTTAACACTGAAAAACTTTAAGGCGCATTAAGTGTAACTAAATATCATCTACAGAGGTTTATTACAATCAAGTAAAGATTTTTTGTAAGCAAAATTTTTTTGATGAAAGATATCGATATTTACATCAGCCTTTGAATAAATTTCATTATAGGACTGACACATACGATGTAGCGGATTATTCCGTCCAACGTTATTGCTAAAAGGTGGAATGTCAAAGAGCACTGGCTTTCGTTTAGAACGTTTACTAATGGATAAATTGATGTTTGCAAGCAGTTCATCATTGAGCACACCATTGACAATCTTGTGGAGTGCACATAAGTCTGCAATATTGCGGCGTTGCTTTAAACTGGTAAGACGGTAATGGAGAAGGCGATCCTCGTATTCGGGTAGAGTATTTCTTAGGCGATTTTTGTTGCTTAGATATCTAAGAAATTTCCGCTGTATTGACTCAATACTTTCACTATCAATTTTATATATAGGTGAGCAATATTCTAATTTTGATCTGACCAGAGCGGTGTACAGCACCTTAAGTGACTCAGTACTCTTAAAAGATTTTGCAGTTCGTAATACAAAATAGAACATTCTTTTTGCTGCTGTGATCATAGTTTGATACTGAAATTTAAAACTTAATGAGGAATAATACCAGACACCTAGGTCACGATCTAGATTAACTCGAGTCAGATGCGATCCAGCTATAGTATAAAAGTATTGTAATGGCTTCTTTTTTTGTGAAAGTTATATATTGGCATTTTTTTACATTAAGATTCATGTCATTTGATAAACACCAGTAATATACAATATTAATGTTATGTTGAAGAAGAACACAGTCATTGATATTTGTTATTTCGTTGAACAATTTTATGTCATCATCATAAGCTAGACATGGACATCTAAATTTATTGAGTTAATCGTTTATATGTATTTAAAAAAGGAGAGGGCATAAGTTAGAGCCTTGTGGAACGCCTGACAGTGGCTCGAAAATTGAGTCAAAACCGTACAGGGCAACTATTTGGGTGCGATTAATAAGATATGAATGAAACCAGCGATGAAGATCACCATGAATTCCAAGATGTTGAAGTTTGATTAATAGTACATTGTGGTTGACGCGGTCGAATGCCTGACATAGAAAATTTGAGTATACCAGCAAGTTAGAAAGTGTTGACTTACCTGATATAAAACCGTGTTGTTTTGGGCTGAAACAATAAAGTACATGGTTGTAGAGTGAATCATATATCATTTCCTCAATGATCTTAGCTAGGCAATTGAGGATGCTAATAGGCCTGTAATTTGTGACATCATTTTTGTCACCGGACTTATAAATGGGTGTTATTTTAGCTATCTTCCATAAATCGGGGAAAGTGCCTTGGCTGAGCGATTTGTTAAAGATTATGCTCAAGGGGATACTAAGAGCTGAACCACACATCCGTACGAAAAAAGGTGGGGATACCGTCCGGGCCACTCCCTTTCGAAATATCGATTCCGCATATACGTTTATAGATATCGCTTTCACTAACCTTTAAGCGGCTAAGACTATAGTTCGCTGCTTTAAAGTCGGGTTTGTAGGATGTGGAGCTAATATTGGGGGACTTATGAACAGAAGAAAAGTTTGCTATTTCTGTACCAGTAGTGGCAGTTTTATCATTATACTTGACTGATAATGGAAGATCGTTAGTCATGCGTTTAGCCTTGGTATAACGCCAAAAGGCTTTGACATTTTTGGCTAAATCTTCTTCAATGGTTGGTTTGATCGTCAAACTTTGCAAAACATTTGTATATCATACGTTTTGTGCGTGTTCTGAGCAGGGAATACGAGTCATAATCACGAGGATTACTGTAAGTTTTGAATTTATGATGGTACTTGTTTTGTTCTTTTAGGGCTTTTATAAGTGGTTTAGAAAACCATGACGGGTAGTGACTATTTTTGTAAGTTGAAAGAGGCGTGCATTTGTGAATAACGTCGAAAACTTTGTTATAAAAAAATTGTAAGTAGTCATTAACATTGTCTATACTTTTAGCATAATATTCCCAATCCATTTCTTCAATTTCAGTTTTACGTTTAGTGTAGTCAGTTTTTCGAAAATTAAGTTTTTGCAATGATGTATTTTCTTTTAAAGATTTAAATGACTCGATAGTGAAATCGAGAGGGGGATGGAACTTATCAATTTTGCTCAGTGGGAGAGTTTGAGAAACGTTTGTCACATTTAGGTCCGATAATATTAGTTCTAGTACGTTATTGCAGCAGTTAGAAATTCTGTTAAACTGATTAAGATTATTTTTCAAAATGAACTCGTTTAATAAAGAAAGTCTCTCGCAGTTATTAGTCGAGGTATTCGTTTGTGGACCGAGCCATAACGTATCGGGAATATTGAAATCACCCATTATTAATGTTTTATTTTTTGGGAAAGAAGTAATAGTTTGACTACATAGTTCAAGAAAATTTTTGGAGGTCACTAATGAGATATACGATGGTATATAAGCTAGACACACGTTTATAAAGTAATTTTTGTAAAAAAATATGCGAATACATACTTGCTCTATGTCACTTTCTAAATTTAAAACTTCAAAATCTATCTCCTTTTTAGCGCTATTAACACTCCACCTCCGTGATTTTTAGTATATAATTTTTGGAAATTAGTCGTCCTGTCTCTTCTTATAACTATCGTCAAAAAGCTTAGATGACAACACAGAATCAGTAAGCCAAGTTTCAACAAATCGTATAATGTCATAGTCACAACAGAGCACAGAGTTATATATTTCAAGACATTTTGATTTTGAACCTCGTATGTTTTGTATGTATACTTTGAGGTGCATATTACTGTACATATTTTAGAATTTAACTTGCTAATTATTATCACATTAATTTTCTACGGTAATAACTTAAACAATTTTCTCTAGAGAGCGTTGGGACTTAATGACTATAAACCTCGAGTTCTCATCTTTACGTACGAAAATCTGTCCATCTCTAACCCAGACAAATGTGTACTTCATTACTTTGGCCTTTAGTCGAGCAGCATAATGAAGTGCTTTATTAGCTGGAGACAAGTGTTCAGCGACGTAGATTGGGGTGTTTTCACTTAGGCATCCCAGAATACTTGTACTGATTTTGTTGTGAGGATTTGATTTGTTGTAGCGGGATACAGATGAAATGAACTCGTCACGACGCCTTGGACTAATCATTTTGGCAACAATAGTGCGCGGTTTTTTGCTATCCTTATTAAATTTAGCGACTCTTGTTACTTTCACGATATCATTATCGCTGAGTGAGTATGAAGTCGTTTCGGCAATTTTTTTGATAATATTGCATAAATTTTCAGATCTCGATTCGCTTACACCATGTATCTCAATATTACAGTCTCTTAATTGTTGTTCAAGAAGGTTTATTTTTTCATTTAGTTTATGCAAGTCATCAGTGTTCTGGGTGATTAATTTTTCATAGCGATCGCTGTCAGAGACAAGTTTATCCATCCGAGCACTAAAATCGTCGTATTTGTCGCTAAGGAAAGCTACAGAAGTCTGCAAATATTTTACCAAATTTTCTAGAGGTGTTATGACCGTAGCCAATTGTTCGCGAATCAGTTTAGGTAACTCTATTTTCAGAGCGCTTATTATTTCGTCTTTGTACGAAGATCCTTGGGAAGCACCTACATCAGGTGAGTGAAGCTCGTTTGTAATATCATCACATAAAGCTGGCTTGATCAGAGTGTTGGAGTTGTCACCGCCTCGTTTTATCTTGGCAGAACAGTCGGGACAGGTCCATCCTTCATTGAATTTTGGCGACAAGGCGGCGTTACTCTGGTACTTAACACATGTGTTATGAAATGTTCTACGACATTTGGAGTAGTTGATAAGCATTTTATTTCCGCGCTTCACCTCCCTGTTGCAGCCACCACAGGTAAGTGTCATGTTTATATGTATAAAAAAGTGAAAAAAGCAAACAGTATCTCCTTGGGTTTGAACTCAGGCTCTTTAGCTCCCACGCAGAGACGACTTGCGCTTGGACCGCTAGGCTAGTACGGCGCCCGCGTCTTGTTGACACAGCGGTTGTTGATGAAGTTTGTTGAATACCCTTCTTAT
This sequence comes from Polyommatus icarus, assembly GCA_937595015.1. Lineage (NCBI taxonomy): Eukaryota > Metazoa > Arthropoda > Insecta > Lepidoptera > Lycaenidae > Polyommatus > Polyommatus icarus. The sequence goes on from OW569324.1 coordinate 15,636,156, forward strand.
GAGTTATTGTTCCGCAATTAATTACACAAATTGCTCAAAAAACAGTCAAATCCAGAGATTTTAGAAAAAAATATTTTGATTCACGATAGATTGATACTTTTTCCAAAATTTGAGCACAAAATTTTAGCACTTAGATGATTTTGTACACACTACACGCAAATTAATATTGTTTTAGCAGGAGCTTGCAATGCACTTGTGTACTTGAGAATGACGTTGACGTATAATCCTTATGGGTCGCAGTGACGTCAGGGCTATAGCGACCTGCCTTCGCTGTGAACTGACCCTTAAACTATAATGTTATGTGAAATCAAACATCTACATTAGCGGTCCCCCGACACATCTTGACAACATTCATGGGCTAAAATATTACTTTAGTCTTAGGAATTATTTAAACTTAAAGTCAGTAAATATTATTTCATTACTTTTTAAAGTTTTTTGGCGGGGGTTTTTTTAAATTTTTTAATTTGATTTAATTTTATGCTTTTTTAACTTGTGCATAATGATTCCTATCAACTGGATCATAATTTCTAAAATCTATAAAATATGTCCTCTTGGATGAGGCCGTCAATATGAGCCCAAACATGAAACCTCCACTTTGGGTTCATACAGCTCGGCTCCTATAGAATCCAGGTGATGCTGCAGCAGCAGCATGCAAATATTTACTGTTTATCTACGTCTTACTGGTGGTCGCAATTAAAATGAGCCCAAACACGAAACCTCTGCTCTAATTTGGTGAGGTGTTGGGTAAGTATAACATTGATTACCAGGTGATGCTGCAGCACCAGGTCAACATGCCAATAATGTGTATATACCTATTCATAAGTGTCACGAACCAGAATGCAAAATATAAAACTCATCAAACGACTGCAAGTTGCTAATCGTCCTATCACGAACCAGATAAACCGTGATATTTCAGCAATGAGCAGGTTGACGATGATGAACTATAGCTAAGAACACTCTCGGTCATGTCAGCTTTCAAACAAAAAAAAACAAGACCAAAATCGGTCCACCCGTTTGGATGCTACGATTCCACAGACAGACAGACCGACAGACAGACACGTCAAACTTATAACACCCCTCTTTTTGGTCGGGGGTTAAATAATAAATAAAATAATAAATAAATTTTTATTTCAACCCCACAACAGGTCATATCTTTAAATTACAAATAAAATTATCTACTACTAATATTAAATTAAATTTAGAATTATTAATTATTATCAAAAGTAGACCTTGCGCAATGCGAACCACTGCTCAACGGCTCACATGCGCAAGGTAGTGACTTTCCGCATATGAATCATCGAACAATGATTCATATACTCAAAGTCAAACCTGTTTGCTATCACTTTTAGAATGGTGTTGTCGCTGCCCCTCACCCTGCGCGCCAGAGATGTGCACCGCTTCCGCATGGTCGTATAAAAACAGTCCACGCGGGCGTCGGCAAACATCCCCGACGCGCTGCAGTACCGCGGCAGGGCCAGCAGCACTCTAAAAGCGTTATTGTATTGTATGCGAAGAGCGTTGTACTGTCGTTGCGTATAATCAACCCACAGGCTACATGTGTAGAAGCTGGTGCAGAACGCCCTGAAAAGGGTTAATTTAACGTCTGTTGTGCAGCACACGAACCTGCGGGCGATCATATTTGCTCTCACAGACAACGCCCTTCGCTCTCGTTCTATGTCCACATTGTCCTTCAGGTCAAAGGTTAGCCAGTGTCCAAGATATTTAAAATGTTCCACTCTTTTAAGACATTTATTGTTCAAATAAATGTTTGGAACTTTATCCTGACGTCTCCCTTTGGCCTGAAATACCATGTATACACTTTTATCTATGTTATACAAAAGTCCATGCTCACTGGCGAATTTTTCGCATATTTTTAACAGTTTATTCAGTCCACAGATCGAGGCGCTGAGCAGCACCATATCGTCTGCGTAACTTAAATTATTAACATTAACTCCATCAATATGGCAGCCGACATGAGTTCTACTCAGCTCCTCGATCAGGGAGTCCACATACAGGTTAAACATCCTAGGCGAAGTTAACCCCCCCTGCCTCAAGCCGCATTCCAATTTATAGGGTTCAGAAAAAGAGTTTGACCATTTGACTACATTAACTTGATGTGCATACCAGTATTTAAATAACCTACGAATTTCAGTAGGTACTTAACTATTTTCTAGCTTTTTCCAGAGCTTTTCATAGCAAACAAGATCAAAAGCCCTGGAAAGATCCAGAAAACACCCAAAAACCGGGGTTTTGCGGTTTGTGTAGTACTTGATAATTTGTTTAACTGATAGAACAGCAGCTTCCGTGGACAAACCCGGACGAAAACCAAATTGGTTGTCGTGTAATTTTATATACTTATCCAGGCGTTTATTCAACAAACTATCAAGAACCTTTGCCAATATTGTGGCCAGTGAGATGGGTCTATAATTACACTTATCACTTATATCTCCTGTTTTATTTTTGACAATTGGTACAACAACCGTTTTCATCATTTCAGTTGGCAGGTAGGAGTGTCCCATACAAAGATTAAAAAAAACAGCAAGTATCCTCGACAAATGAGGACCGTCATGCTGCAGGTGCTCGATACTGAGGCCGTCATAACCAGGAGACTTACCTCTTGACATTGCTCTTATTGTCTCCCGAATATCCTTGGCGTAGAATTTTGTATACGAGTAAGTCTCCCGGTCAAGAGGGTCTCCACCGACCACCGGCAGTAATGGTCCCTTAGGTGATTTCACGGCAAAGTGTTTTTGAAATAAATTAGCAATCTTAGAGTGCTCACAGACACCATCAATGCTGACAGGCCTGGGAGGCCAGGCTTACAATTTAATTTATTAGTCGATTTCCAAAAGTCCTTAAAATTGAGGTTTTTATGATGTGTACTTATATTATCCATAATAATTTGTTCTTTATGTTTCTGACAATATTTCAAGCGAGATTTAAACATTTTCCTACTTTCTCTCATTAGGTTAAAAATATCACCTTCCATCGGTTTGCCATGAGAAAGCCAGGATTTAAAGTAAAGCCGGGCCTCCTTATAAGCATCCTTTACATGTTGGTTCCATCCAGGAACTATTTTCCTTCTAGCACGACGTTTTTTGTTAAAATTACAAGATACTGACGCAGCCCATCTAAGTGATTCAATAATACTATTATACAAGCGATCTATAACACATCGATGTTCCAAAACACTGCACATATAATCACTACAAGACTTAAGTTCGATAGGAAAATCTACTAATTTTAATCTACGATGACACTCCTTATTATACAATTTAATTTGTTCGGGTTTTCTGATTCCCCAAATAACATTACAGTTTGATTGTTCATTACTATTATTTTCTAGGTTCAATGAAGTATTTAAGAAATTTAAGTTACACTCAATTATTAAAGGAAAATGATCAGACCACATGACGTCATACATTACATATACATTTAATATTGATCTCATAGCGGCCATCGTTACCACACAGTGGTCCAGCCAGCGCCGCGACCCATGGGCATCACTTATAAATGTATAAGTATCTGATCCAATACCTAATTTATATAAAAATATATAAATTTCAACGCTTTTCTATTGATATTCTTTTGTCAACATATTGACTTTATTATTTTTTAATTCCTGATTAAAAGAGTACAATTCGCGTGTCGCTTGTCAATCAAAATCTCCTAGTGTGTGTGTTGTAGTGTGTGTAATGTTTTATTTGTTATAAAAATGTATGATAAAAGCATAATTTCAAAATAATATTTAGCTCTATTGCACTCCTTCACCATATAAATGATAACTGTGCCAATCATCTACGTTTCCGCATTTTTCGTCAAAAGGGATCCAAAGCTTTTGGCTCGCGAATTAATAATTTAAAGATGTGCTAGACGCTAGTAGGGCGAGTCTCTGAGACTCTGAGACTCCCTAATAATCGAGTAAAACATGTGTCAGATACATGTCAGATATCCTCAGATATCATAATAATTATTGTACTCTCTGTTTATTTTCTTGTAACCTCCCAAGTCCGATTTAAGTAAAATTGTATCACGTGTACAAACCTTTTAAGGTTTTGTCAATCCTGTGATTTAAGATTGTTTGGCTTCCCGCATGGTTTTTCCTTTATTTATACTTCTAAAACATTTTTACTTCAATGAAATGTAAACAACGCTGTTACGTGATGTGCAATAGGGGTTTTGACCTCACAATTACTTTGATAATAATACTTACTAGCTATTTGACCGAGCTTTGCTCAGTATTCGATTTCGAAGAACTTTGAAACCCTTTTGACGAATTATTATTTTTTTACAAAAAATTGAACCCGACTTCCAAGGTAAAAACAAAAGTAATATTCTTAAAATAATCTAAAAAGCAAATAATTCTTATTCCTTCATTATTAAGGCGACGTACGACGCCTTGATAATTTGGCTGTAGCGATATCGATTTTTCTCGGATATGACTAAAGTTAAGAAATTTAAGTTCATTGTCAGTATTCATCATGTCTAAGGGTGAATTTCAACATGTCCATATTTTTTTTCATTTCGGTGAACTTTTTTGTTCCTATGTTTTTTTGAGTTTTTACCGAAGTTTCCTCTCAATTTTAATGTTTTATGACTACGAAACTAATGATATAAAAATTAAATAATAAACAAACGTAGCACACACGTTTATATTTTAGCTGTCACCGAGATGAAAAAGTCAGTCACCGATGTGGGCGTTTGTGCTGGTTCTGATTACTTGTGGTTGATAAAACACGTCTCGTACTGATTTTAATAGTTTATTACACAACTCGTGATACAACTACGATTTTTGTAGACACAAACTATAATTAATTTTAGCAGACAATACCAATTTGCACACACGATCTGAGTAGTTTATGAACAGGAAGTTAATGGCTGCCGGAAACTTAATTTTTTATTTTTAATATTTGTTGGTGTTGCCAACATGCTGGGGGCGCAGCCTTAGAACAAGACCTTAGTATTGTAATAAATTTACTATCATTAAAAATGCAAAATTAACCAAACCAGCATATTGCCATCATTTTACATTTTCAAAAGGCAAGTTATTATTTATTCTGGCAGCCTGTATACTAAAATAAATTATATTAAAGATAAGTCTAAAAGTAAGTAATCTAAATTATTATAAACTTAATTATAACTAGGATCCGCATAGTTATGCTATAGCACCTGTATCTATTCTAAAGGAAGTATAGCTATGCCGCTCAATGAGCGCTTGTATATTTTCTTATTAGGTGTCATAACATCAACCACACGAATTTTATTATCTTTACCAGGATATACCTTTACAATTCTGGCCATAGGCCATGACAGAGGCGGGGAGTTTGGTTGTCGAAGTATTACCAAAGCCCCTACTTTTACATTAGGCAGACTGTCGCGCCATTTAGGGCGAGACTGCAAAACATTTAAATAATAATTGTGCCATATTTTCCAAAAATGGCCCTTTACCTTGTTACAAATTTCCCAGAATTTTAACCTAGTATTAGGTATATCTACAACATTTCTTTCAGGGAAAGAAGTTAATGCAGTACCAATAAGAAAATGACCTGGTGTAATATAACTAAAATCATTTACATCGTCAGCTGTTACAGGCAACAGTGGTCTAGAATTGAGTACAGCTTCTATTTGACACAAAATTGTATTCAGCTGTTCATAAGTTAATACATAACCTTGTATTATACGTTTTAAATGAAATTTCATACTTTTGACTGCTGCTTCGGCAAGTCCAGCAAACACGGGTGAGTAACTAGGCACAAAATGAAAATTAATACCTTGCTGTGCCGCATAATTTTGCACTTGTGTTTGGTGCACCTGTGACGACTGCAAATTAAATAACTGAACCAATTCATTCCTTGCTCCCCTGAAAGAGCCTCCATTATCACAAAAGACATCTGTAGGCAATCCCCTTCGCGCGATTAACCGTTTAAAGCAAGCGAGAAAACAGTCAGTTGTTAAGTCTGACGCTAGCTCGAGATGTACGGCTTTAGTCACAAAGCAGACGAACACACAAATGTAACCTTTTGTCTGTAAAGCACGTCGTAGTCGAGAGTTTTTTACTTGTACTGGTCCCGCGAAATCAATACCTACTTTTTGGTATGCTCTACAAGCTGTTACTCTTTCAGGTGGCAAGGAACCCATTAGCTGTTTGGCACAATCGCTTTTTATTCTGAAGCAAATTAAACAATTATGAATTTGCTTTTTTATATATCTATAACCATTAACAATCCAATATCTTTGGTTTAAACTTGATAATAATAATTTTGGTGCAGCATGTAACAATCTTTTATGTTCATAGACAATAATTAAATCAGTAATACGCGAATTTCTAGGTAGAATGATAGGGTGTTTTCTGTCAAAAGATAACTCAGAGTTTTCTATCCTACCACCTACTCTTAAGATGCCCTCTTTGTCTAAAAAGGGGTGAAGCGGTTTTAAATAGCCGTTTACATTTTCGTTATTTAATTTTAACGTTTTAATTTCTTCTTTGAAATGAATGCTCTGCTCATGTTGTATAATTTTGCGTAAAGCATATTGCAATTCAAAAGAAGATAATGAAGTACTAAACCTACGTTGATTTTTATTTTTAAGATTGTGGAAATATCTTAATATATATGCTAAAATTCGTATCATTTTATTGAGATCCGAATACCTATCGAGAAAGCTATAAAATTCGTCCTTATTTTGCGTAAGGAGGGAGACCTTGGCCTTGAAGCTTACATCATCCTTTTTTACCTCAGGTAAGTCTGCCGGTAGCTGTGGTAAATTGGAGGTTTTATTAAAATCATACTCACCGTTCTGCAGATAGAGCGGACCCCCCCACCACAGGGCGGAGTTCACCAACTCATCCGGATCAGTTCCTTTGCTTACCATGTCAGCTGGATTGTCGTTGGTATGTACGTACAGCCAGCGCCAATTTGCTGTCAGGTCTCGAATCAAACGTACCCTATTTGCAACGTAAGCACCAAGTTTCATTGGTTCTGTAGCGAGCCAAGCAAGTGCGATTTGCGAATCAGAAAATAAATAGGTTTCCTTTATATCAACTTTTAGAGTGAGTGTCTTATAAACTCGGTTGATTAGTTTAGTGAGTAATACCATCGCATTTAATTCTAATCGCGGTATTGTCAACGCGTTGTTTCTACAGGGGTTGACTCGAGACTTGGAGCAGAGTAAAAAGAGTGACGCTTTACCTGATTTGTTGACTATTCGCAGGTATATACAGCAACCATGGCCCGTAGTTATAGAGGCATCGGCGAAACCTATGAGTTGAATTGCTGCTGAATCCTTTGGGATCTTTATATTTCTAGGAATGTTTATTGGTTTCATTTCGGATAATTTTTTAGCGAAAGAAAGCCACTCCTGTAGGAGATGCTCAGAGGGAACATCGTTCCACCCTATATTTTCAGCCCATAACTTTTGCATAAAAGCCTTTGCCCTTAGTATTATGGGAGACACCAAGCCTAGTGGATCAAACAGTTTAGAAATATAACTTAAAATGTGCCTTTTAGTAGGCTGTTTTTCTTGAAATTGCTCTAAACAAGAAAAAACAAAACAATCTTTTGAAACATTAAGTGTGAGCCCTAATGTTTTCATACAAATATTATTTTTTTGTAATTCTAAATTGTCAAACTGTTGTTTGTCTGGTGAGATATCACTCAAGACTTGCTCGCAGTTTGATGCCCATTTATGGGTATAAAAGCTACCTTTACTTAGTAATTCACAAAGTTGCCGTTTAGCATCAAGCACAAAATTTAAATCTGAGTGTGAGTAACAAGCGTCATCCACGTAAGTACTATACTTTATTATATATGAGGCAAGTGGGTAATAATTTTGATATTTTTTGGCAAGCTCATGTAAACAACGTGTAGCAAGAAAACTTGAACTTTTTTGACCATAGGTAACAGTATCTAACTGTATACATTTAATCGGTTCAGTAGGTTTACTTCTCCACAATATATTTTGCAAACTAGCATGTTTCGGATTAATGTCAATGCAACGAAACATTCGCCGTATGTCAGTGGAAAAAGTGTAGTCACCTAATCGAAACAAAAGCATTATGTCAAAAAGGTCTTGTTGTACAGGCGAACCATTAAGTAAAATATCATTCAGTGATAATTTTTTATCAGTCTGCATGGATGCATCGAAAACCACACGTGTCTTAGTGCTTTTACTATTTTCATTTATAACAGCATGATGCGGCATAAAATACAAAGGTTTATTTTTCAAATCCAATGAATTTATATCAATATAGTGTCCATGTCCTAATTCTATATATTCATTAATAAACTTTTCATAGTCAGAAATTAAATTATCTCTATGTAATTTCTTTTCCAAATTTAAAAATCTATAATATGCAAAATCAAAAGAATTTCCAAGAGCATCATTAATTCCTTCTAAAGGTAATTTTAATGGAAGATCGACTTGAAACTTATTATTCTTATGAATTGTAGTATTTTGGAAAATAGATTCACATAATTCTTGTTCTGAAGTATGTTCGACAAACCTTTCTGGGATACTTTCTGTTTGCCAGAAATGTTGTATATATTCACGAATATCATGGTTGCAATTAATACATAATAAAGACACCTTACTTGTATTATTAATGTTTTTGCTTGGCAAGGCACCCCCTATTACATGCCCAAATTTAGTATTTATGAAGCGTGGCTGCTGAGCGTCATGCTCAGTATACCTTGAAGTAGGTTGCTGAAGAGCTGGCTGTTGCTCTGGAAGCAGCACCTGGAAAAATATGTCGGCTCCAATTAGCATATTTATTTCGGATGGCATGTAAAATTCTGAATCTGCTAAATTCAGTTCTGGAGGAATATTGATGGCCGCCAAGTCAATTTTGTATTGTGGAAGCCTGCATGTGATTTTATCTAGTACATGACAGTTTATTGTCACCTTATATGGTGAAGTAAGCGAGAAAACCTCGATAGGGGTAGAATATTTTGCAGCATTATTTGTGTCGCTGACCCCTATTATATTTGTACTATTTTTATTTGGAGTGATCCCCAGTACGTCTATAACTTTTTTAGTTACTAAGGATACCTGAGACGCGGAATCCAAAATCGCCTTGATGTGCACTTCCCTTCCGCTCTGAGAATAAAGTTTTAGTTTCACCGTGGGCAACAATACTTTAATATTGTCAATATTAGAAATTAAAGTGACAGGTTGCTTGTGAGAAAGTTCATCATGAAGTAATGTATTATGATTTTGTTTGCAAATGTTGCACCGGAAATGATATTTGCATTTACCACGGTGATCATTCATACATACATTACATAATTTATATTCTTTGACAAAATTTATTCTGTCTGCAGAGGGCAATAGTTTAAAACTTTTACAATTATATAATTTGTGGTCATTAGACTTACAATAAGCACATGAAGAAGCAGGAGAAGTAGTAACATTCACCGCCGGCTTGTAGTGAGTCTTGGTTGCAGTAGTAGGCTCTGCAGTCTCCAAGGCCAAGGCTCGCTTCTCCAGGAACAGCAGAAACTCCTCGATTGTAGGATCAGACTCATTGCCACGTTCCAATTGGTAAGCTCGCAATGTGTATGTATCTAATTTACGATATAAAATAGTTAGAATCACAGGGTCCCATGTATCAGTGTTCACATCTAAATTTTTTAGAGCAGCTAAACCTTGCCTGACATGAGAAATAAAATCACGTAAGTTGCTAGGAGTCGATCTGACCAGAGCATTCATGTCTAACAATGAATTAATATGTTCATTTACAATTTTAAACCTATGATTATATCTATCATTTAACAGCTTTAGAGCTTCATCATAACTTTGAGGGCTTAGGGGTAGATTCTTTATTATATCAAATGGCTCTTTTTGTAAAAATGAACGCAAGTAATATAACTTTTGAACATTATCAATTGATCTGTCCTTATGGACGATAGCAGTAAAGAGGTTTATGAAAGGGATAAAATCACTATATTTACCTGTGAATGTTGGGATATTAATAGTTGGTAACTTAGTTTTATAAATATTGTTAGCCTCCACATTTGGTGTTGACTTGCCTTTTATGGCCTCGTTTAGCACGGTTAAGATATGAAAATACTTTGATTCACAATCTGCGACATCTTCAGAGTCATTTTCATCGTAAAAAAGAATCTCCTTATTGTAGGATTCATACTCGTTAAACAATTCGGTGATACGTGCTCTTTTAGATTGTAAGATTGACAAAGTGCTAAGCTCGACGTCTTGTACGTTAGATACGAAGGAATATAAGCGCGTAATGGAAGCTTTCGTATAGCCCCTTGATGCACGCAATTGTTTTAGCTTCATAGCCATTTCTTCGTCGTTGCTCATGCTTACAATACGAGTGTATCACTTTATAAATATAATGACACTTAAAACTAAATGCACCGTGAAACTGGAAACAAATAAATATTTTAGAAAATATTCTAAAACTAATTAGTAATTACAGAGAAAACTCGTAATAATAAAATATGGCGTCGTCGGCGGTCGGCTTGAGTTGTTCCTGTTGAGACTTGAGCGTCGCAGGCGGCGTTGGAATTTGGATGATGAATATTATGCAGATCACTGTATGTCGTATCTCGTATAATATATTATAGGTATTGCTGATTGTTGGTCTTGAAGCGTAGACCGTAGTTGTTTACTCTTCTTGTATTTGTAGCAAGTATTAGAATGCGACTCACGCTTGTTGCAATCTTGACGGACGGCTTCAACCATATTTTATGGACGGCTCCGAATGGACCATTTATCCATAGGTCGCTGGTTCATATCCGGCTCGAAGGACCATTTATGTGGGCGTTTGTGCTGGTTCTGATTACTTGTGGTTGATAAAACACGTCTCGTACTGATTTTAATAGTTTATTACACAACTCGTGATACAACTACGATTTTTGTAGACACAAACTATAATTAATTTTAGCAGACAATACCAATTTGCACACACGATCTGAGTAGTTTATGAACAGGAAGTTAATGGCTGCCGGAAACTTAATTTTTTATTTTTAATATTTGTTGGTGTTGCCAACAACCGAGATGAAAACAAAATTCACCGAAATGTAAATTCACCGAAATAGTATACATCGTGATTGTAAAACAAGCGAAACAATGTATTTTTATGGAAAAAATTTGACACTCTGGGTTACACTTTTGCAATTTTCGAAATTATCTCTAATATTTTTCAGAATAAAATATAGCCTATATCCATCACAAAAAATCCATCACGAAATCAGCTATAATTGCACAACTCTTTTGCCTCCGTGACGTACTGATGATAAGAAACGTGTCCATTATCAAGGCCAATGTTTCTATTTGAATTTCTACAGCTCAATGCGGCCATTTTAGATATTGAAGAATTTTTTAAATTCCGATTTACGTCCGATTCCGATAGCAGACTAAAGAACATACTTTCGAAAGACGAGCATTGTTCGTCGTTTGCGAACGCGATATTTCACGCGAAGTACATACACATGCGGTATCTATCTTGATCTATGTCTGTGGATAGAACAATGTATTTTTATTAAAAAAAATTCATTTTACAAATGATTTTAATTACAAACAAAATATATTAATACTGGGAAATAATTGACACATTTGCTTTGAATAAAAATTACCACGCGCCAACTTCACTTGGCAAAGAATAAATGCTGTTACTATTTTGAAAAGGTATCTTCTAGTGCTTAGTTAAAATTTTTCGTTATAAAAATATACTTAAGTTAAACAATTAAAGTAAAAAATGAGTAACTATTATTGTAATATTATTATAACCAAAACTACTTTTTGATAGGATTCATTAAATTCTAATATTAAATAATCATATTATATTATCTCGTACTGTTTTTGCTAATTCACTAATCAACAAAAGTCAATATTTTAGGTAATCCTAATAAACTACATGAGGTCAAAATATCAGTCTCTGAGTTTCTTATTCATAAAATGAAAGGTAAATATTGTGTCCTTATAAATATTTTAAATAAAAAAAAAACACAAATATTGATTGAAACGACGTTAGACGAATGTTAGGTGTTTTTCCTTACGGAATTTCTTGATAAACGCGATCAAAGATATACAATAGCTCAAAAAAATGAAACATTAGTAAGCACCATATTTATTTTTTATTTATTAAAATTTTTTTACGATTTCGCAGATTATTATTCATCCTGTATATAACAACTTTAAAAATCACCGAGATGAAAATGCATTCACCGATATGAAAACTATTGTCACCGAAGGTCACCGAAAGTCACCGAGTCACCATTTCCATGTTTTTTTTTTCATTTCTGTGATAGGTCACCGAATTCACCGAAACGAAATCACCGATATGAAAATTTGCGACAAATCGTTGAATATTTTGACTCCTATAATAATTATACCGATATCTATACTACATACTGATACATATTATTAAAAGTGTTTGTAAGAAAGTAAATTAATACTTCTAGCTGGTTCAATTAACATGATAAATTGAATCACGGAAACGTAGAGAAAAGTGTCGGGTGTCACCGAGACGATATACTTACGTTTTTAGCGGGAACACGCAGCGACGCAGCAAACCACCTCTAGGTCCGAAGGCACAAGCATGACTGGCGCTTGAGTTCAAGAAGCGGCATTACGTTCAAAAGTACTTCTGGTCTCGACAATTCATGTTTCTTTTTTATTCACCGAATCAAGACAAAATGTTGGGACAGTTTTATTTCTCCCGCTATTTTGAAAGTATAACGATTGAGATTATGACATTTGTATTGATTATAATATAAAATTATAAAAAGAAAAACTTTCCCAGGTCGTCCCCATCTGGCAGAGTGCCCAGCAAGCTGACAGCATTGCCACGTTGAATTGCAATTGCTATTCGCTGTGCTAGGTAGCTCCCGGCTCTGGGGTCTCGGGTGGCTTCAATAAGCCTCTTAGATATTTCGCTAAAAAGCTTATGTGCCCCCGGACCCCATGCGCCTAGGGTTTCTACCCCAAACGGTTCAAATATGAGATCTCCGCCGAGGTTCTCATATTTGCGCCGCTTGAGGTTCTCTGCTTGGTTGGCGGCAGCGCCCGCACAGCTCGAGGTGCCCTAAACATGAGACGGCATTAGCTAATTAGAATGTTGTCGCATACGGTACTAATTGTATATTAGTTTAATAAATAATAGATTATAATGGGAATTGGGAACAAATTCTTACACTTTAAAAACGAATTATGTCTACTCTGCTTAAACTGTACAGAAATTATTTCAATAATGAATAAAAAGCCGTCGCCATACGAGGTCGTAATTATTACAATTTACAATCAACAAAAAGGTAAACTGCTTGTCACCACTCACCGCACCACAGTGATTCAGTTTCCATGACATAAAAAACAGAAGTAAATGCCCTAAATCGGCAAGTCCTTTGGCACCAATTAAACGGGCTTATAGAAAGCTGGCGCATAAAATATAATGCCTATGCTATGTTTCTGCTAGTATTCGGAAAGGATATATTTATATTTTACAAGCTGTCCCGGCAAACGTTTCTTTGCCATATTAAGTATATAAAGTATTTTTTTTTTAATTAATTTGAACGCAGCCTTAACTGTCGGGACAGACTAAAATTCAAATTCAAATTCGAATATTATTTAAAATTTGACACTGCGATGGTAGCGCCGTCTGTCGGATCCAATGTAAAACATTCCAAAATCAACAACTACTAATAAATTAAAAATTAACTAAAAAACATTGTCCAGCGGACAAAATTGTGAATCTAAACCATTCCCAGATCCCCTTGAACACACACAAAAAATTTCATCAAAATCGGTCCAGTCTTTTGAGAGAAGTTCAGTGACATACACACTCACAGAAGAATTATATATATTAAGATTTAGGGAGTCAACTCTACACAAGAGGAGACTCTATTTGTGGCGGCCATCATTTAGGGGCGATTTCACCCTTCACAACAAAAACTTAGTCTTACAAAACTAGCATCAGATGATCCGTTAACCCCAGTTTATGCCATGGTTACATAGAAAGGTTACAAACAAACTATGAGTGAATAAGTGTCACGAACCAGAATGCAAAAATATATAAAACCCATCAAACGACTGCGAGTTGCTAATCGGCCTATCACGAACCAGATAAACCGTGATATGTCAGCAATAAGCAGGCTGATGATGATGAACTATAGCTAAGAAGACTATCGATCATGTAAATTAAAAAACTAGATCAAAATCGGTCCACTCGTTTGGATGCTACGATGCCACAGACAGACAGATACGTCAAACTTTTATCACCCCTTTTTTTAGTCGGGGCTTAAAAAGTAAGTCAGTACTTACAATCTAAACTAAGTAAAGGCACTGGCCCCTAGCCATTACGTTTTCTTTTCAATAAAAATCGATACCCAAAACCTATTAGCTAGGGGGGCTATTTTTCTCTTTAAAAAAATGGAGGAAAATTCTCTTTCTTGTCGTATTATTATACCTATTACCTCTACAATAACATAGAGTCAAGCATCGATAAGTCAAAGAAATATTCGGCACGGAAATTAATGTAGAATAATAATTTAAAGTTATCAATTATTAATCTTCCTTTAAATTAAGTCGTTATGTATGTATTATTATTCTATAAAAATAATTTTATGCGAGTTTGAGAGATTTATTCGTCTTAATTTTAATAATGATTAAATTCGTTATAGGGAAAGTCAAATTGTTTATGGTAATTGGTAACAGCCAACAGGATAATTTCCATATTTTACGTTTTAAATAACCGTTCGAAAACGTGCCAGTCAGTCACGTGACTGCCTTTTCTATGGGTTATTCGCGTACATACCTCTATAGGGTTCCGTAACCAAAGGGTAAAAACCGGGACCCTATTACTAAGACTTCGTTGTATGTCCGTCTGTCTGTCAATTTCCAGGCTGTATCTCAAGAACCGCTATGGCTATAGTTATAAAATTTTCACAAATTATGTATATCTGTTGCCGCTATAACAACAAATGCTAAAAACAAAATAATATTAATATTTAAGGGGGCTCCCATACACCAAACGTGATTTTTTGGCCTTTTTTGCTAGATGTCAATAATGGCAACAGAAAGGCACTTGTAATGTTTACAAAAGCACCTAATTATGTTTTACCTATTATGTGTACGTTCTGTTCAAAATATTCAAGAAGCCACCAAAGATATTAATATGTTCTTAAAAGTAGGTAGTGCAGATAATTAATTTTTGCACTTCAAAATTGTTTATACATTTTTCACTAAATAATATCGTCCGATTTTACTATAATTTATAAACAGTAATTGATAGCAAGAATATATAATAAATGAAAATATACAATGTTGCAATGTTATTAAAACAATTAAACAAACAATACTATCTTTTGCACTTTCGCAAGGTTTTTAATTGAAAACTTATGAGTTATGACTTATGTTATGAGTAACGCGCAAATCTAGATTGACCCTAGGTTAAATATAATTTTATCTATCTCTTTATATTAAGTATAACACTTTTTTATTACACAGAAAACATTATAATAACCTGCGGCCTTGCGGCTATATTAACCGTGATCGATGCAAGTGGGCCTACTTAAGGCCGTCCCCCGAGCAAACGACCTTGGCCTTACATTTGCCGCGTTGCCGAGATCGCGCCAAAACCCTATTATTTTTACGTATCTTAGTTCAAAATTGTCCTAAAAAATTAAAACGGGGAATATGTACTTTATGATATTGTCGATCTATTGGCGTGAGTTTCAAATAAAAGTAATTTGTAAATGCTAAGGAGATGCTGAATGTATGATTGAATTATAATAATTTAGGTATTACTTTGGAAGCTGATAAGTGATATAATGAGTATAATAAACAAAAATAGAAAATTTAAAACGGGGAAATGAATGTTGATATACTGAAGATTATTGCTGCATTTTTATTATAACTTTGTAGCTTTCAGATTATGAGTTTATAAGGTTTTAAATACGGTCAATTACGGAATCTCCGCAGGAAACGCCCTTAAAACAAAATTACCTAAGTTTTTGTACATAAATACTTATATTATTATTATAAGTAAAATAATACTAAATACATCTGTCTGTCCGTCTTTAAGATATGTTTTAATACTTGGTATCTAGCAGTTATAACTTATAAATTATGGGCTACGGTCTACACCGCGGTATGTAGTACACCTTGATTTAGCTCAAATGAACTATGAACCCAATTTGACAGATGGCGTATCTAGACACTTGTTAATAATTATACCTAATAAATAACGTATGGGTAAATAGTATGGTCATAATATCATTAGGTATTGTGGATAAAATATTAAAAACAAGCGTACGCGATCACAAAAAATCGGCCAAGTACGAGTCGGACTCGCGCACGAAGGGTTCCGTACGATTGTAGAGCAAAATTAGGCCAAAAATTGTGCTTTTGTATGTGAGCCCCCCTTAATTTTTTATTTTATTTTAATATTATAATTAAATATTAAAGTTAACATATAACTAAGGATTTTGAGGAAAATCCAAGTACCTACCTATTGCCATTATTGATATAGAGCAAAAAAGGCCAAAATAATCACGTTTGTTGTATGGGAGCCCCCCTTAAATAATAACTTTATTTTGTTTTTAGTATTTGTTGTTACAGCGGCAACAGATATACACAATCTGTGAAAATTTTAACTCTCTAGCTATTACCGTTCTTGAGTTACAGCTTGGAGACAGACAGACAGACAGATGGACAGACAGACGGACAGACATCGAAGTCTCAGTAATAGGGTCCCGTTTTTACCCTTTGGGTACGGAACCCTAAAAACTACCAAATTGAACTAACATTAATTCATGTCTTTTAATAATTAAGTAACATATAGATTAAAATAAAATGAAACGCAGTAAGTATATAGTAAATACATGTAAATTTAATGCAAGTGAATATAAAAATAGGCTCATTTACATTTTACTCCACCAAAACCAAAGTATCGACGAAAATATGTTATGAAGGTTATCGAGCTATATAATTCTGATTATATAGAATAATTAAATATATAATCAGCAATCAAAATATCTTTACGATAAACTTCAGAATACCTAAAGAAAACACTAAAACTATAACTATTACAATCTATAGGCTTACAACTTACCTATCTTCAGTCTTCCAATCTGTCGGCACAAAAACACTTTATTATAAACAGTTTTAGATTCATTTGATACAGAACTTTTGTACGTTTCGAACAGCTTTCTGACTTGACACGTTGTACGTCGCAAACGGTCAGTTTAATACTGAGGCAGTCAGCTGATAAGGTCTATCTATTTGTTGTGACCACGCTGTGACCGATAGGATGGACTATTAAACATTCGTGCTGTCTATCTTCTGTGTACTATCTGTTTATCTGTAGCCACTCCTTAAATCTTAGACTTAATTAGCATATTGTTATTGTAAACTTCTCTATTTCATTTTCTTGTGTTCATGTGATTTTCAATATACTTACTAGTTACTTATAATAATTTATGTTGTTGAGGTTATATTTTCACCTCTTTAATTTAAAGACATAATTATTTTTATATTTGACACTACTCAAAGATGGTATTAGTGAATACTATTATAATATGAAGTAGGCATGTAATAAATTATCAATATGACAAAACACTAGCTCAGTTCTAAAAGAATAACAATATACTATGCGCCTACATTGTAGATTTAGTACACAAATAGATATGAGCATTTTGCTCACATTACAACTTTTAAATGTGAATGCGGCGTAGTACCGAACACGTCGTATTATTTTAATATGGAAAATTCATAATTCATGTGTTAGTCGCGCTAAAACTTAAAAACGGCTAAACGGATTGGGCTGATTTTAGTCTTAAAATATTCGTAGAAGTTCAGGGAAGGTTTTTAAGTGACACGAAGTTCACCGGGACAGCTAGTAAATTATATTCCATCTACAAAAATAAGGGAAAGGCGCTAATGCTAGACACTGAACTAATAGATGACACTTACGACAAAAATGCCATAAAAATAAGAATTATTCTAATTATTTCTCAACACTGTAAATTTTATAAGCTTCTTATGCTATCTGTTGATGTGAAAAAATATATTAGGGATGCCTTCGAGAACAAAATTTTAAAATGGGATCAGTTTTCGTAAATGATGTGACCGCGTCAACACGCACCCGGCAATTTCTTAGCAAATAGGTTAAGGAAGGCGAAATTTTGCACGCAAGTTTTGAATACATTTATTAGATTTTTTGTAATTTCTATTGACTTCATTGGATTAATGGTCATGTTGTTTACACTAATTAATGTTTATTTATGATCTTTTATCCATTTTCCCTAACAATATAAAGGGTGTCTATTATTAGTTCTTGAAAATGTAAAAAACCTAATAGATGACATGGATCTCATCTTTTAGTTTTTCAAGACATACTAAAGTTATTTTGTACTTTGTTCTACTGCAAATATCATTACTATTCTCTAAAAATATAATTCTATTAACAAACTAAGAACTTAGAACTACTGTACCTAAAAATGGACATGGTGTCTAATATTAGACCTTGCACTGATCTAAAAATCGATGCTTTAGTTTTGTAGCAGTAAAAAGAAGAAAAAGGAGAGCTGAGAACAAAAAGAAGAAAAAAGAAGAGGCAAAAGAAGCATGGAGACTAAAGACTGAAAATAAATTTGCTAGGAAAAAAATATGAAAAATAAAAATAAAAGGAAAGATAGTTTCAGCATGGAAGAAGAATGAATAGAATCTGGAGACAACGTGGATAATATTTCTGATGCATGTAGTTACTATGATGAAGTAAATTAAATCTTTTGAAAAGCGGCAAATAAAGACCTAATAATATGAAAAATGTTAAATGTAATTTAATGTTCTATGTCAACTATTAGTTCATATTGGTGTCTACTATTAGTGTTGTTCGCTTATTGTGATGTCATCTATTAGTACTTATGACTAAGTTTACAAAAAGACCAATAATATATTTTTTTATTGATTTGTCAGAGAATAATTATAATAGTTTTATTTTGTAAGAGTTACTCAAGACATGGAAGAAGTTATCAATCCTTTATTTTCATAAATTATATATTTTATAACATTCGAATGTTTCATGTTTCCTTAAAGTGTCTGCCATTAGGTCTTCTCCCTTAAATGTTTCCTGTAATTGTAAATGAATAAAAATGAAAAGTACCTAAATGCTAACTTATTGATATAAAATTATAAATATTAACTTTGAAATAGGAGTATAAAATGATTGTTACGAAAATATTTGAAAAATATCAGATGCACGAAACGGAACTTATGTCAATAGAGATTGACGCAGTTGAATCGAAATCAAATCGATAAAAAAGGGCGGCCATCTTAAATCGCCGGCGTCACTCTGAAACATCAGTACGAAATCGATAATTTCGATTGCAATTCCTTTACGAGGTGATTCGATATTTTTAAATTATTCGATTAATTTTTTTAGGTTACTTCCCTACTATTGTCAATTATAATGTGTCACGCATATCATCATAAAACGAACAAACTATAGTAACATTATTGCTATTTGAATTGAACGCCTTCTTTTATTTTAATAGCTAACGAGATTTGCGTCGTTGCTAATATCCTCAAACAGTAATTAATGTAACTACAGCTAAAAATAATAAAATGTTATGGTAGTAATAAAGGAAATCTTTAATTCTATCCCTTGTGTTATAATTATATATTAAGTACAACATATTAATCCGTGTTTTTATATCATGTTTTAGATACAATTATAATACTTTCTAATGGCACCTAATTGAACTGACCACCAGATATAGTAACATTTTACAGACATAACTGTATTTTCTATACATATTATAAAACAAAGTTGTTTTTTTCCCCTCATGTCCCTTTGTTCCCTTTAATTTTTAAAACTACGCAACGGATTTTGATGATTATTTCAGTGTTAGATAGCCCATTTGTCGAGGAAGGCAATAGGTTATATTTCATCACGCTAAGACTAATAGGAGCGAATAATTAGAGGAAAATGTGGAAAAAACGAAGAAAAATATTCGAAATGGCTAACTTGAACGCGTTAATCTCAGGAACTACTGGCGCGATTTGAAACAGTGTTAGATAGCCCATTTATTAGGCATAAGGCTATATTTTATCACGCTAAGACAAATAGGAGAATGTGGAAAAACGTGTGACATTATTTGAAAGGGCTTATCTCGCGAACTAGTGGAGCAATTTTTATGTTATTTGGCACTGATAAGAAGTAGACCATGTGAAGGATCATAGGCTATTGATTTTAATCATTTTTTCAGTGGTTATATATCTTATACCCGTGCGATGCCGGGGCGGTTCGCTAGTAAAAAGATAAAACCGACTTCAAAATTGTACATAATTGAGAATTACAATTTTTAAAGTACCTCCCCTACCACATTAAGCAAGTAAATATGAATTATTTTTTCGCGTCTACCCTGCCTTGTGAATGGGTTGGATAGGCCTATCGTTGGATAGGTATTTTTGAAAATATTACGAGTATTCATAGATTATTTTCCGATTTAGGGATCCATTTGTGAAATATGAAGTCTTAAAGTGGAAAAAATCGTTAGAGTCTAGCTAGTGCCCCCCCTTCTACCAGCTAAACGGTTTTTCTGGAAATGTGAAAAATTTCGCGTGAGTAGGATTTATGCTGAATTTAAAAGGAAAACTATCACGGCTAAGAAGACTTCATAAGTTTTTGAGTAAAAGTCTGAAAAAATGCATTCGGCGAAGTATAAAGGTTACGAAGAAGTATATACGTTCAAATGCCTTTGAACGTAACTGAGATGATGTTGTTAGTTATAGTCTGGTTATAGTGTAAAACACGTTATAGGTAAATGTACATTCATTGACCATTAAAAAATTATTATCAAAAACTAGTTATTGTAACGTGAATGCCAGTCAATATTAATTTCATTCTTATTTACGTCGTATGAAAACCACAAATTTTATTTTTATGATCAAAGTATAAAGTGTCTCACTACTGAAAAATTCTATTGACTGGTATTTTATCCCATAACTTTTTATCATAATTGCGATAAAAATAACATGAATTTGCTGACAATATCGTAATTAAGGAAATCAATCTTAAAAAATTGGTAATTTCAGTTACGGCGCTAATTATTTGGATGAGGTACTATGAAACTCTATCGCTCCGTTTTCTGTCGCGATTGGTATAGAGAACGATTAAATTATGTCAAGTTTTTGTAAAAACATGGTAGCGGTAGGGTTAAACGCTACAGACACGATCCGCTGAGGATAATATATAACTACTAAGTTATGTCTATAATTGTGATATAATTATTATAGAAACAATAATTTTACACAAAAAAGAAAAAAAAACAAACCTAACCTAATAACTGTTATTAGGTAAATTTTTCCTTATTACTTACTACCAATATATTTTTCCAAAAGCTTTAGATATGATATAATATTTTAGAAAATATTTATAAGGCTAGACTTAGGTCCAAACGAGTTTTGCCTAGGTGAAG
The DNA here is from genome assembly GCA_937595015.1 of Polyommatus icarus. Lineage (NCBI taxonomy): Eukaryota > Metazoa > Arthropoda > Insecta > Lepidoptera > Lycaenidae > Polyommatus > Polyommatus icarus. The sequence continues at coordinate 15,657,593 of OW569324.1, forward strand.
CGGGTTTAGCTGGTGATGCGAGACAAAATAATATTATATTACATTTATTTTCTTTGAAAAAAATTCACACAGATAATATATTCTAAATTGTATCAAAACTTTTAACATTTAAAGGGTAAATGGCAATTGAGGGTAAAATATGGCCAATAAATAATAATATAAGGGAGAAGACCTAATGGCAGACACTTTAAGGAAACATGAAACATTCGAATGTTATAAAATATATAATTTATGAAAATAAAGGATTGATAACTTCTTCCATGTCTTCAGTAACTCTTACAAAATAAAACTATTATAATTATTCTCTGACAAATCAATAAAAAAATATATTATTGGTCTTTTTGTAAACTTAGTCATAAGTACTAATAGATGACATCACAATAAGCGAACAACACTAATAGTAGACACCAATATGAACTAATAGTTGACATGGAACATTAAATTACATTTTACATTTTTCATATTATTAGGTCTTTATTTGCCGTTTTTCAAAAGATTTCATTTACTTCATCATAGTAACTACATGCATCAGAAATATTATCCACGTTGTCTCCAGATTCTATTCATTCTTCTTCCATGCTGAAACTATCTTTCCTTTTATTTTTATTTTTCATCTTTTTTCCCAGCAAATTTATTTTTAGTCTCAAGTCTCTATGCTTCTTTTGCCTCTTCTTTTTTCTTCTTTTTGTTCTCAGTTCTCCTTTTTCTTCTTTTTACTGCTACAAAACTAAAGCATCGATTTTTAGATCAGTGCAAGGTCTAATATTAGACACCATGTCCATTTTTAGGTACAGTAGTTCTAAGTTCTTAGTTTGTTAATAGAATTATATTTTTAGAGAATAGTGATGATATTTGCAGTAGAATAAAGTACAAAATAACTTTAGTATGTATTAAAAAACTAAAAGATGAGATCCATGTCATCTATTAGGTTTTTTTACATTTTCAAGAACTAATAGTAGACACCCTTTATATTGTTAGGGAAAATGGATAAAAGATCATAAATAAACATTAATTAGTGTAAACAACATGACCATTAATCCAATGAAGTCAATAGAAATTACAAAAAATCTGATAAATGTATTCAAAACTTACGTGCAAAATTTCGCCTTCCTTAACCTATTTGCTAAGAAATTGCCGGGTGCGTGTTGACGCGGTCACATCATTTACGAAAACTGATCCCATTTTAAAATTTTGTTCCCGAAGGCATCCCTAATATATTTTTTCACATCAACAGATAGCATAAGAAGCTTATAAAATTTACAGTGTTGAGAAATAATTAGAATAATTCTTATTTTTATGGCATTTTTGTCGTAAGTGCCATCTATTAGTTCAGTGTCTACCATTAGCGCCTTTCCCTTATAGCAGTCAAAAATATTTTCTATCAATTCGGTTACAGTCTGAAAATTTTAAAGCAGAAAGACAAAAAAATATAAGTACTTTTCTGGAATATAATAATTATAGTTTACACATTAATTCACTACCTATACTTATGACTTTCCTTACTGAAAGATGTTTCAATTGAAACAGAAGTCTAATCCTATTGCGTTTTTTACATTTAAATTTTTAATAAGAATAATCATAATAATAAATGATGAAAGATGGCATAATATTATGTTTGCAAATGAGAAATTACATTTTAATATTATATTACTGACAGTGTGAAAAGAAAAAATTAAAATACTCATTTTATAAAATAGTTAAGATCCAAGTAACCTGAGCTGCAAACACAGTATACACACTTTCGCAATATTAATAACATTAGTATGGAAGTATGGATGGACATTCTAGCGATACACTTTTGCTCTTTGTATTATTTCGACTATATCTACTACGCGCTACTGACGAACAGAACAAACCTACTAAGGTTTTCAGTAACCATGGAACCCTAAAAATGGCCATTGATTTAAAAAATAGATAATGCGATAGAAGTAGCAGTGATAATCGCGCAGACATCAGTGTACGTAGAGCCTCTGCACTTGGCGCGTCAATGTTGTAGAGGCGACCAAGAATAGTGTACGTGCATACATTTCTATCCCAATTTATTTTGGTGAGTTTATGTGCTATACCTATAAATGATATGAAATCGGATACAGTGCAAATGTCTCACTAAAACCTAAGAACAGCCGCTCGGATTTGGCTTATTTTGGTGTTAAAAATATCAGTTCAGGAAAGTTTGAAACATTGATTTCAGAAAAGGTACGATACCTGTGTCGTGACAGTTATCGTTATTAAAATTCTTTGTTGAGAATAAACGGCATTCTATCTTGATAATTATGTATTGAGTATGTATTGATGATATTAAGTATTGAGGTTTGCACCAAAGTGCAAATGCAAACATTTGGATACAGAATACAAGGAAAAAGCATCAAAAAAGTTTAACGAGTTTTGAATTCATGTGTTGCATGAATAGTTTTTTAATTTCTATCTTAAAAATATGTTTTCAAGATAGTCTATGTTTGAAAGATCAACGCACAGACCTAACACTAAACTTTAATTTACTATCTCATGGCATATCTATGTAATTACATTTAAATAATTTAAAAATCAATAAATTAATAAAGGATATTCTGAAATAAAGTTGTTCAATATCGAAAAAAAATTTGTATGCAGGGATAATCACAAAAACAAGCCACTACAAAAGTCTAGTTTTCGGTGTATAAAAAATCGCTAAAGGGGGCTAGTCAGGTTATATTGGCCTTCAAATAATCGTATTTAGCTTTGAAACGGTGAAAAAAGTACATAAGTATTTTGTTGTGTCAGTGATTATTAAAAAAACATTTTCCAATTCTTGGAAAACTAGTAGAAAAAGTATATTTAAGCGGTTTTCTTATATTCTATCCTATTTTTACAACGTAACGATTCGTATCAAATTTTCTGTAACTGAAGTAGCAACCGCATCTCATATTATTTTCCCGCAGCTATGTGGTCGGTACATGGATAAAAATATAAAAATTGTAAGATTTTTGAATGAAAAATACTAAAAGTGAAGGCAGTATTTATTATATACATTATACATGTACCATCGAGGAAATTGATCCTAGGCAGTTGACGGACTTTTCGGTAGGATTATGTCAATTCCACAAGAAAACATTTCTTGTAAAATTTTGCCGAGCCGACCACATAAGATTTACCCTATGAAAAAGATAAGAGATTTCATGTAGAGTCAAGCTTCTGAATCTAAACGGCCTTTTTTTTAAGGAGGGCAAATACGTTGACGTATCTTATTTAAAGGTTTTTTAATAACTGTAGACAGTTACTAAAAAATCTTTAATAAAAACTTACAAGAACCAACTTACAAAAAGACCTGAAATCCCACCAAAATAATTTTTTGTAAAATGTTACCTCGTCCACTAAAGTTTTTCCCTGTGAAAAAGATATCAGATCTAATCTAGAGCCAAGCAGCAAGCTTCTGAATCTACGCGGCCTGACTCTATCGACCCTAACTCCAATAAATTCTACATATCAGGAAGTATATATGGCTTGGCTGTTTCGTTACTAACTTCAGATTAGAAACTCCAAAAAGGGTCCACAGCTGAATATCAGGGGCTATGGAACCCACAGTCATGAACCTGAGTGGATTCCATTTCGACAATTTGAGCATTACACTGCCTACCAATTTCTCTCTGAATGCGCCTTGTTTAAAACATTGTTTTTCTGTTTTATTTGTTTTGCAAATTTGTTGCTTTTTGTGCTTTTTTGCGTTTTACTCTGTTATAATCATTTATCTGTATTTATCTGTATTTGTGTTTTAAATTTTGATTCTATGTATATAGTATGTGTCGTGTTTTTCTTTTTTTATGTTAAATGTAGATATTTTGTGTAATGTTCAAAATATGTTTGTTGTACGAACTTTTATTTGTTTATTTAAACTAGATATTCGCATCACCTCCACAACGGTACTGAAACGGCGAAGCCAGGTATGTATAATTTGTTTAAGTTAGGGTCAGCAGATTTAGTTTTTTTAATTTAACATAGTTTTGGCCTCCGCAGAATATCGGTGGAGCGGGCCTGCTTGCTGCGTTTGCTGAGCTGGGGCCAATTTTTGGCGTCACACAGCATTATAGTATATTAATTTTGATATTATAGGCGAACTGTACTACTGACTTATAATGTATTGTGTGATGCTAAAAATAAATCCATTCTTATTCTAATTTAGGCCGTGTAGATTCAGAAGCTTGGCTCTACATGAAATCTACGCATTGACATGCAGGTGGCACTCCCCACTGCTGAGATCCCGGATAGATTTACATGCGCCTCTAGCTTGGTACAACATAATACATAATATTATGTGAAAATCCTAACATAATTTAAGATAAATTGTAACTACCGTAATATTTACTAACACAATCTCTCATTACTAACGTCTAAGAAAAATTGTTAATAACTAAATAACTAATAAGTACATAAGGATGCATATTGTATAAAGTCCGAAATCTGGGGGCACGGCAGTGCCCCAGCCTAGCTTTTTAGCAAAGGTACGGCCGTACTATACTTTTCTCGAAGCGGTTCGCGGCTATTTCACACCCCCTTTATCTTCGATATTAACAAAGCTAGGGATTTAAAATTTCGGTCACTAGGAGCAAGTATTAAAACTAGCTTAGTTTCCAAATTACATGAAATTTCAATAAATTTCAATAAATAGTTTAGGAGTTACGGATGGTCAAAGTTACTACATTTTGTCACCCACTGACATATAGATCATCAAAATTCTAAGGTACTTCTAACAGAACCATGAAGTTTGGTACTCGGATAGGTCTTTATTCACAATGAAAGGAAAAATTATGAAACCGGCCAAGTGCGAGTCGGACTGGCGTACATAGGGTTCCGTACCGTAAATTTGTATGGGAGCCCCCCTTTAATAATAAGTTATATTATATAATTATTAATTATAAAAGTTAACATACAAATGAGCGTTTTCTGAATTATTTTCTTTCAAAAACCTTATAGTCTAAGATCCGGCCATAGAATGACCTTCACCCATCGTATTACGGGATGAAAATGATTTTTTTATAAAATTAAATATGTTAAAAAAATTATTTACAGGAGGTTGTCTGAAAAATTTGGTGCAAAGTGTAATTAATTAATAATTAAAAAATGTTTTTTTTAAACATTACATTCATTCAACCTTATGTCATTATATTCATAATAAAATTATCTTTATTTTGATATAAGGTTTATCGCGTAAGTGGATCGTTGAAAATTACTAGTATCGATTTACCTGTATATAGCTGCCTACCTGATAATTGCACCGGAAAAAAAAAGTCAACCCAGCGTTTGCATATTCTATGAGCTACATACTTTCGATTAGTATACAGTTTTTTTGCGTAAGGGAATGAATGTAATGTTTAAAAAAAAAAACATTTTTTAATTATTAATTAATTACACTTTGCACCAAATTTTTCAGACAACCTCCTGTAAATATTTTTTTTAACATGTTTAATTTTATAAAAAAATCATTTTCATCCCGTAATACGATGGGTGAAGGTCATTCTATGGCCGGATCTCCTACTATTAGTGTTACCATTATGGATATAGAGCAAAAAATGGGAAAAAATCGTGTTTGTTGTATGAGGCCCACCTTTAATAATTTATTTTATTTTGATTGGACTATTAGTTTTCATAACGACACCAGAAATACATAATTTGTGAAAATCGCAACTATCTAGCTATTGCGGTTCTCGAGATCCAGCCTGGTTAGTGGTGACATACGGATGTACGACGGACAGGCAGCGAAGACTTATTAATAATAGGGTTCATCTTTTGGGCAGGGAAACATAAAAACTGAAATTGAAAAATAATTTAATAGGTAATAAATAATAATAAAATAATTTATTAAATAAAACAAAAGTTTTTCATGTTCGTAACTTTGCAAGAACAGTATGTGTTTTGACTCCATATTAACTGCAAAAATAATATTAACAACGTTTATAATGAAACAATAATTGAATTCCATTTAAATATAAATGTAATCACTAATCAGTACTAAGATATACACTCCTTACTTATTTATTTATTTATTTATTTATTGTTGTAAGGCTACCAAACAGTACATACATTAAAAACTTATAGAAATAATCATAAATAGTCGACAAGGGCTGATGCATGTACCTTAGTAGGTGACACAGCATTTACAATAAGCAAGTCAATAATAAAAAAAACACATAATAAAATAAAAAGCATTCACATAGGATACAATCTAAAATAAAAATAGTTAAAAGAATACTAATTAATGATTAAAATTAATAAAATCTAAAATGACAATAATATGAATTGATAATATGCAAAATTCAAAAATTATTTCATTGATAAATTATAAATTAATAAAACATGTAAAAATTAAAAAATAAAGATAAAGATAAAAAATAAATAAAGAATAAAGTGACAATGTATTATATAATATTACTTTACCATAATATGGAGTCAATAAAATAAAAAATATTGCATTTCATTTAACATAAAAGTGACGAAAAATTTTCTTTTTAAATTGGTTGAATGAGTCGTGAAAAATATCTATGTCAGCTAAATCATTATTAACAATATTATATTCGTTACTCATTCTAAGGATTGGTGCATTAAGACCTAGATTAGTTTTGCAAGGAGGACCGCGTAGGATCTTACTTATCGGTCGTCGAGGCAGGCGGTACGGTACAAACACTGAAAAATATTCTAAAAGTTCGCAGCAACCTATATGACCGTTCACTATTTTGTGAAGTAATAGGATACCATGCACTATTCTTCTAGTCCTAAGGCAAGCCATATCAAAGAAGGCAAGGCGATGAGAATAAGGGGCCCTATGTGAAATGCCGCTGCAAGTAAAGGCGAGGTGTCTAGTAAAAGACCTTTGTATCCCCTCAATTCTTTGCGAAAGAATAGTGGTTTTAGGGTTCCAAACAGTACTAGCATATTCAAGATGGCTTCTTACTAACGTGTTGTATAGACAAATTTTTGTGCTCATAGAAAACCCCTTGCTGTTGCGCCTTACAAATCCTAGAGCTTGCGACGCCTTTTTGACGACATTGTCGACGTGAATATTAAAACTAAGGTTAGTGTCCAGTGTGATACCAAGATCACGTATTTCTTTTACTTCCTTGAGTGCATGACCATCTAGTACATAATATGAGCAATGAGGCAATTTATTTTTTGTAAATTTAATATAAAAACACTTTTTAGGGTTCATATTCATTTTGTTCTGAGAACACCATTTGCTCAAGCTATCTAAATCAGCTTGTAAAAGTGCTGCTTCTCTTAGTGAGTGAACGGTCAAATATAGTTTTAAATCATCAGCAAACATAGATAAAAGGCAGTATCTTATTACAAGTGCAATATCATTGATAAATATAGAGAAGAGCACAGGTCCAAGGTGTGATCCCTGGGGCACGCCTGATGGAGCATCGTAAAGCAAAGACTCAAATCCATTGACACTTACAAATTGTATTCTTCCTCTAAGATATGAAGCAAACCAGGTCAAAAGTGTACCAAATATACCACACGCCTCTAATTTAGACAACAGCAAGGCATGATCCACTTTATCAAACGCTGAGGAAAAGTCGGTATAAATAGCATCAACCTGTGAGCCAGAATCAACAACACGTGCGATGTGTGAAGTATAAGCGAGGAGATTGGTCTCAGTTGATCGGTTTTTCCTAAAACCATGTTGGAAGTCATTAAGAATGGGTTCGATATGAAGTGAAAACGTTTGATAAATTATGCATTCGAAGAGCTTGGAGAAGCACGGTAAGATACAGATAGGTCGATAGTTGCAAATATTGCTTTCATCGCCCTTCTTGTGAACTGGGATTACACGAGCCTTTTTCCAAAGTGATGGAAACTTCCCAGTGCACAATGAGCGATTGAAAACAGTAGTAAGTGGGGAACTCAAGTTTTTACCGCACTTTTTGATGAATATGGGTGGTATACCGTGATGGGTGATATTACTTGCTCGATACAATTATTATTATGGAAGTTTTAAGTTATCACTTATCACATGAAATAAGGAACGTCTATGTATTTAACGGTAAAGATAAAAATGACCACATTCAAGTATTAGCTTAAGATTAGCTCACAAAATTTCATGAGAATCGGTCAAGCCGTTTCGGAGGAGTACGGGAACGAACATTGTGACACGAGAATTTTATATATTACTAGCTGACCCGGCAAACGTTGTTTTGCCCTATAAATATTTTTGGTATGAATAATTATAGATGTTGGCCGATTTTCAGACCTACTCAATATGCTCACAAAATTTCATGAGAATCGGTCAAGCCGTTTCGGAGGAGTACGGGAACGAACATTGTGACACGAGAATCCATACTAATAATTTTTTTTAAATTTATAATTAATGCGAAAGTGTGTCTGTCTGTCTGTCTGTTACCTCTTCACGCCCAAACCGCTGAACCGATCTGGCTGAAATTTGGTATGGATATATTTTGAGTCCCGGGAAAGGACATAGGATACTTTTATTCCGGAAAAATGTACGGTTCTCGCGCGATAAACGAATTTTGGCGCAACGGAGTTGCGGGCATCATCTAGTTTTATATATAATATACTAGCTGTCCCAGCAAACGTTTCTTTGCCATATTATATAAAGTATATCGCCCGTATTATTTTATTGAATTAGTGACTAAATAAGTATGTCACCATGGCAACGTCCATCGCTATCCCGTGACCCGCGTCGCATAAACAATGGTCGCTCTTTATAGACAAATAATTTGCAATAAAATAAAATTGCGACTATAATTAAAGATCTAAGCTATCCTATCTCTCAAGTTGGAAAAAAGCACACATTAATTACTTTGTGCAAGTTAGGAATTATTTGAACTTAAGGGCAGTAAATATTATTTGATTACTTTTTAAAGTTGTTTGGCGGGGTTTTTTTTTTAATTTCTTAATTTAATTTTATTTCATACTTTTTAAACTTGTGCTGGTTACAGTGCAGAATAATTCCTATTAACAGATAATCATAAGTATTCTCATGATTACCATATACTCGTATCAATGTCATTTTCGATAAGGCTGTAAATGTGAGCCCAAACATGAAACCTCCACTTTGGGTTCATACGAAGCTCGGTTCCAATAGAATCCAGGTTATGCTGCAGCAGCAGCGTGTAAATATTTACTGTTTGTCTACTTCTTACTGGTTGTCGCAATTAAAATGAGCCTAAACACGAAACCTCTAACTACTCTAAGTTGGCGAGGAGTTGGATATCCTATTGATTACCAGGTGATGGTGCAGCACCAGGCCAACTTTCCATTATTATGTGTATACTTATATTGTATATTCACAAATGTCACGAACTATAAGAATGAAACATAAAACACACCAAATGACTACAAGTTGCTAACGGCCTTTCATGAACCAGATAAACCCTGATTGTCCAGCGCTGAGCAGGCTGATGATGATGATTTATAGCTAAGAACACTTCCGAACATGTCAGCTTTCAAACAAAAAAAAAATGGTCAAAATCGGTCCACCTGTTTGGATGCTACGATGCTACGGACATGAACCATATAAACCCTGATTGTCCAGCACTGAGCAGGCTGATGATGATGAACTATAGCTAAGAACACTCTCGATCATGTCAGCTTTCAAACAAAAAAAACTAGATCAAAATCGATCCACCCGTTTGGATGCTACGATGCCACGGGCAGATACACACACAGACAAACAGACAGACAGACAGACAGACAGACACGTCAAACTTATAACACCCCTCTTTTTTGTCGGGGGTTAAAAAAAAGAAACATTAAAATCGGATAAGTAGTTTAGGAATCCATCGCGGACAAATATCGTGGCAGGAGATTTATATATAATAGATTATATTTGGAAATGACACCTCACACCGGACTGTGGTGGTGAGGTGCTAGTGGACTGGGTAACTGGGACTAAGGTAGGAGATGAAGAACAGGGGCTTCCCTGGGAGCACTACTCCCCAACAGCTCACCACTAGCTGTCCTGCCCTTATTATTACTATTATTATCTATTCTTCTTATATATAAAAATGGATTTTCAAATGTGTTAGTCGTGCCAAAACTCGAAAACGGCAGATCGGATTGGGCTGATTTTAGTCTTAAAATATTCGTAGAAGTCCAGGGAAGGTTTTAAAGTGACACGAAGAGTTCACCGGGACAGCTAGTATATATATAAAAATGAATTTTCAAATGTGTTAGTCGCGCTAAAACTCGAAAACGGCATAACGGATTGGGCTGATTTTAGTCTTAAAATATTCGTAGAAGTCCAGGGAAGGTTTTAAAGTGACTTGTGATACGAAGTTCACCGGGACAGCTAGTGAACTATAAAGGTTTCTAATGAGAGAAAGCTGTGCGTTGCAGCGCATGCAGTGTACTGTGTACCACAAGTCTACCTGCACCTTTATTAACCCCACTTACTGTTAGAAGGCACTTCCGCTAAGTCGGCGGCATCCTTTGCAGCACTTTCCCACAATATACTTCAAATTAATATTTAATACTTCCTGAGGAAAAAAGTGATATACAATCGCACCGAAACCACATCAAAAGTTGTCATGCGGATATGCTAATCTGGCAGCTTCAAATAATTTATTTTTTTAAATTGGTAATCGAAAATACAAATGTTCATTTTAAATGGTAAGGTTGTGATTGTGAAATGTCAGTACCTGGGAGCACGGTAGTGTACCCGCCGAGACGAGCCAAGCGAAGCGCAAGCGCACTACCTTTTCTCGAAGTGTTTCGTCGTTCTTTTAAAACCCCATAGACACAATAGACATCTGTCTAGTCTGCCATAGAGGTGGCTTCCGACATTATATTTTATTGATATCTAAAATCGTCACTGACACACTGATGATCATCAAAATGTTTGGCCACTTCCTGAAGTGCTAGAAAGCTGAATTTTGGTATGTAATTTAAGTTTAGTATACAATCAACAAAAAAAATCATAAACTTATATAACTTTCGCGCCTCCCCTAAACCTCTAGGTTTATATTATGATCTTTCATCAATTTTATACATTAAAACATAAGAGTTTACACGGGACTGTAGACAGTAACCAAAATCACAAGAACCAACTTACAAAAAAAACTGAAATCCCACCAAAAAACATTTCTTGTAAAATGTAGCTGAGACGACCACATAAGGTTTACCCTGTAAAAAAATATGAGATCTCATGTAAAGCCAAGCTTCTATAATCTATACGGCCTAACTCTACTGAGTACTGACTCTAACTTAAACGAATTCTTAACATTATCAGTAAATATGTATGGATCGACCACCTCCACGACGATAGCGAAATGGCGAAGCTATACATAATTGGTATGTAGAATTTGTTGAAGTTAGGGTCAGTAGAGTAAGGCCGTGTAGATTCAGAAGCTTGGCTTTACATGAGATCTCACATTTTTTTCACAGGGCCTTATGTGGTCGTCTCGGCTACATTTTACAAGAAATGTTTTTAGTGGGATTATTTTTATAGCTTTGATCTCAGCGACGTCATGTTAAAACAATTTAACGATAACAGACGAAAACGAGATTTCGGACGGGGTCTGACGTTTGTGATAAAATTGAAAATACAGGCAAGCGTAACTAGCCAGACAGATCTTGCGTTGGAAACGCGGATAGCTTATAAATACAAAATTTTATAATATAAAGTGTATAAAGAAATGCGTGGAAAATGCAAAAAGACGCCTCATAATAATTATCATTGCGATAAGAGTACTTAAATAAAAAAATGCATGGTCAAAATTTCACTATTAATAAAAACTGTGAATTGGGAGTTGGGACAGAGCTGCTGTAATTTAAGAAAATTCTTATCTAATATATTAAATTATAAGCCTCCTGTCACGATGTTTGTCCGCGATGGATTCCTAAACTACTTAACCGATTTTAATGTTTTTTTTAAATGTGTGCTTTTCTTCAACTTGAGAGACAGGATAGCTTAGATCTTTAAATATAGTCGCAATTTTATTTTATTGCAAATTATTTATCTATAATTAATTGACAGTCACAATTATCTGTTAACTCCAAAAGATTCCAACAGATGTCGATACTTTTCGACTGGATTGAGTAAGTAATGGCTACTGGGTACTTTATATATTGATTATTGATAGACCGTGCATTTGTTGAATAAAATAATAGTAAATTATTACAACCTAAGACTGACGGCGACCATTGTTTGTGCGACAGGATAGCGATCGACGTTGCCATGGTAACATACATATTTAGTCACTTCAATAAAATAATATGGCAAATACATAATATATTATGGCAAAGCAACATTTGCCGGGACAGCTAATTATTCAATAAAATCTTAATCAAAATTATTAATTGAATATAAGTAATAAAAATAATTTGTCGATGACAAAAAATAAACCATTCAATTTTTCATTTTATGTACATACTTTAGAAAATAAGAAATACTTCAGAATTCAATAAAACTTTAAAGTAAATTATACGATACGTCTCTAAAACTAATAAAAAGACACAAAGTTTTATTAATTAATTTATTGTTGCAAACTAAAATTTGTTTTATTACCTACATGAATATGATGTTGAGCTTGAATTTAAATAACCACGTGATTCCTTCTACGGCAATAAGTATAAAACCTTGACCAGGCCACTATAATTTGTTTCAATACTCATGTAAACAAAGCTAAGTAAAGTTATAATGATGCTACTAATTTAATTAGGTCAAGTTTAAGGCGACGCCTTGATAATTGGGCTGTAGCGATATCGATTTTTCTCAGCAATAACTAAAGCTAAGAAATTAAAGTTCATTGTTAGTATTCATCATGTCTTTATCTTTGAATCACCCATAGCATAACACGATTGGTCAACTTTTATAACACAGAATAATCAATCGAAAAGACCTCTGTAATAAAAGGTATTCCTATTTTGCCAACAGAGGAGAGGGATTTAAGCTTCCAAAATTTGTACATAGATAGGTTCAAGCATATACTTTAATTTGCCCATCGCTTATATAAAATCTATTTATGGTTTTTAAATTACGCAACAAAAACCATTTTGTCGCTACGCCCTTTCCATTTTTGCTGTTCCATTGCTTGTTTTTTACGAGAGGCCGGGCCGCCCTCTCATAGAAAACAAGCAATCTAAAACATATCCAACACGGTACTTTAACGCGGCGTCACCTTAAACTTGTTATTTAAGTATATTCAGATCACATAGAATCGGAACTGCTGGACATCTCTCAATGAACGCCTATGTCCAGTATATGATATGATGATGATGATGATGAGAATCGGAACAGAGTCACAGACAGAGTATAACATTAACTGCTACGGCGGTGCTACGACGGCCGTAGCCCGTAGCTAAATATTTTCAGGTAGTATTAAATTATTTCGTAGGCATAAATATAGATTTACTATATTATTGCTGGTATCCTTACACGAATTGATGTTTATTTGTATTGTGGTGTGTATAAATTATGCGGTAAGGAAATTGCGTATTAAATATTATTTAGTAATTAAAAATCTATACGTAACGGCTGCAGATTCTTCAATCGTCAGGTAAATTTTACCACTGGAATAAATTTGGTATTTAAGGTTCCGTATCCAAAGGGTACAAACGGAACCCTATTACTAAGACTTCAATGACTGTCTGTCCATCTGTCTGTCCGTCTGTCTGTCCATCAGTCTGTCCGTCTGTCTGTCCGTCTATCTATACATCGGTCTGTCCGTCTGTTTGTCCGTCTGTCCGTCTGTCTATCTCCAGGCTGTTACTCAAGAACGATAATAGCTAGATAGATGAAATTTTCACGGATTATCTATTACTGTTGCCGCTTTAACAGCAAATACTAATAACAAAATAAATTAAATATTTAAGGGGGGCTCCCATACAACAACCATGATTTTTTTTGCCATTTTTGCTCGATATAAATGATGGCAATAGATAGGCACCTGAAATATTCACATAATACTCAATAGTATTTATCCTTTAATAATTAATAGTGAAATTTTAATAAAATAAATAATTAAGGGGCTCTCATACAATATACAAAAAAACACATTTTTTTTTCTCTGTTTTTGTTCGCACTTGTCGCACTTGGCCGATTATTTGACGCATTGTATATTATGAAAAAACTGCCAAAGCGTCATATTGTAATTCTATGATAGAGGTAAAAGTTATCGAAAAGCTGGCGATTGAAAAATCAGCCCTTAATTAAATAAACTGACTGAAAATCGGCGTTTTTACGCAACGTGTAGTGAGTTTGATGAAAAGTTAAATTTCTTATATTTTTACCAAATATTTTTAAGTAGCTATTTTAATTGTATTTTTTTTATTTCACAAAGTTTTATATATTTTCTTACCAACCAAATATTAGCGGTAAACTAATCCCAATATTTATTAAGCCGTGGTTGTTACTTGTTTAGTGGACATCGATCCCTTAGTCCTTACTGATCGCTTAATCTCATTATTACTTAGTAACTAACCTAATTTAGTATTTTAATGAGAAATAAGTTTAAACTAATAATAATAATCGGCCAAGTGCGAGTCGGACTCGCGCACGAAGGGTTCCGTATCGTTATAGAGGAAAAATAGGCCAAAAAGTGTGTTTAATTATTATAAATTAATTATTAAACACACTTTTTGGCCTATTTTTCCACATACACATATATAATGAAGGCTTTTGTGAAAATTTCAAGTGTCTACCTGTTGTCATCATTGATACCGAGCAAAAAATGTTTGAAAAATCACGTTTGTTGTATGGGCCCCACCCTACGAATAATAAAAACTAAGGAAGAGTAACCCCGTCAAAAAACATGCTCCAAAATACTTGTCAAAAAACCTTAGGTTCACTTTTCATACATTTGCAATATTTAGGTGACCTTGAGCGGTACAAAGGCTGACGTTACATGACAGTTCGAATGGAACCAAATTTAAAACTGTATTAGTATGGGAGTTACGTTTCCTTAGGTTTTATTATTCGCAGGCCCCACTTAAATATTTAATTTATTTTATTTTTAGTATTTTTTGTTATAGCGGCAACAGAAATACATAATCTGTGAAAATATCAACTCTCTAGCTATTACCGTTCTTGAGTTACAGCCTGGAGACAGACGGACAGACATCGAAGTCTCTATCTCTTTGGGTGCCTAACCTTAAAAATGTACGATTCTTACGATCCTTCCGACGATGTTTCGGCGCAAAAATATGCGTACATCTAATACAATAATAACATTTTACAACAACGTTAAAATTAATCAACAGAAGCTGTGTACACATGAACATAATATTATTATAAAGTTTGCCGTCAAACTTACCGCCTAGTTAAGGAATAGACTAGGTTTCAACTTTCAAGTAGGGTTCTATAAATAATATCATCCCTAGGGTCTGCGCAAGGTTAATCTGATAGTGTACTTCGTCGAAGGTTACACTTAGCGTATTAGGAATTTTCATGTCACGCGAGCCTGTATGAATAATATCTACTTTTTATAAATGTAAAGTACGTCTGTTACCTCTTCACGCACAAATCGTTGACCCGATTTTGCTGAAATTTGGTATAGATACAATTTGATTCCCGTAAAAGGATATAAGGAGATTTTTTTATCCCGGAAAATGTGTAGTTCCCGATCGAAAAACGAACAAAGTGCGGGCGTCACCTAGTTTCCCATACATTAAGTCAAATATTTAGACTGTATTTCCCTAGGTCATGGTCTTTATCAATAAGAAGATCCACACTACGTCATACTGTATACATACACTCATTTCATTAGCTATGAAAAATATTTGCAATGCACATTAAGGCCGTCCCCCGAGCAAACGACCTTGTCCATACATTTGCCGCGTTGCCGAAATCGCGCCAAAACCCTATTATTTTTACTTATCTTATTTCAAAATTGTCCTAAAAAAATTTAAAACGGCGAATATGTAGTTTATGATATTGTCGATCTATTTGCGTGAGTTTCAAATAAAAGTAATTTGTAAATCCTAAGGAGATGCTGAATGTATGCTATTATTAAA
Organism: Polyommatus icarus; assembly: GCA_937595015.1. Lineage (NCBI taxonomy): Eukaryota > Metazoa > Arthropoda > Insecta > Lepidoptera > Lycaenidae > Polyommatus > Polyommatus icarus. Next base: position 15,673,538 of record OW569324.1, read on the forward strand.
GGTATTTAACAAGTCGGTATTACTTTGGAAGCTGATATCATGAGTATAAGAAACAAAAATAGAAAATTTAAAACGACAAAAGGAATATTGATATACTGAAGATTATTGCTGTATTTTTATTATAACTTTGTAGCTTTCAGATAATGAGTTTATAAGGTTTTAAATACGGTCAATTACGGAATCTCCGGACGGAACGCCCTAAGGCAGGGATCAATCTCAATCCAAAACGATAACCTTGCACACAACCAAAGACCAAGCGTATACGCATCGCAATAAGATTCATTTTAGCTTAGCATAAAACTGTAGTCACTAGGGGCGGATCTTCTCTATTTTTCATGTTTTTTTAAAATATCTTTGGAAATAAATATTAATAAACAAAATTGTTCAGTTAAAGATATTTTAATATAGACTTACTAACAATTTATTCAAATAAAATGTATAATTATCCTAGTTAATACCTATATTTCGATGAATTAGATTTTTTTCGGAGGTGAGTTTGTAAATAAATTACAGCCAAAGTATTAAGTTTTATAAAAATGTTTATGGTTAAACGTCTTTTAAATATTGTGTTTTATATCTCATATTTTTTTACATTTCGTTATTATATTGGAACTAGGTAAACTGGGAGTCACGGAATAACAAATTGGCGTTGATCCTCGCCTTAAGTTCTGCTTGTCTTTCTCTAGAAGAATAATTAGCTGCCGCCTGCCAGAAGAAGACCTTAGAATATTTGCTTATTAACCCAGTATTCGCTATATTAACAGTTTTATTAGTAAGGTTTGTTGTGTTTCCTTTCTTACTAATACATTAGTAAAGTCGCTGAAATATATATGTCGCAGGGAAAAGAGGATATCAGGGATTTATATATCCCTAGGGATATCACGAACTCGCGGAAGATGCCGAATATTCTTGTTTGTTACGTCTTCTTACTAAAAATATCTAGTGATATGTCATTTCACTAAACTAAATCTAGTGAAATGTCAGAAACGCGGATACCGCCGAATAAAAATCGAGCCACTCATTTCTCTCGCTTACTCTAGTATACGCACGGGTACTTTGATAGGATCATCTAAAATCTGAATCTGACAAGTAAGATGTTAGATGATCCGTGCATTGGATGGGCATGTAAAAAGTCGGTCCTGCGCCTGATCTCTCGCCGGTCATATCAGTCTTCCGTCCCACCGGAGTAAAGGAATATAGAGATTGCTCTTGAGTACTGCGCACACACTTGGGCACTATAAAATTACTCTTGGCCTGGTTTCAATGAAACCGGCCACCGTCACCACAAAATCAGAGTGGGAGTTATTATTATTATTATCACACGTGTAATGCAACTATAACAGATCTGAGAGGGCATCACCATCTCTGAATCATACCATAGTTGAAACCAGCTGAGGATTCTTCATCAGATACTTCAGACCTTTGATTTTTGACGTCAAATGAAGGGGCCGACCAAGTTGAATATTTTTTGTAAAATTCGATCTCTAGTTTGGTTAGGCTCTTGTACAGGCACAGGTACTACAGGTACTCCAGCTCTTCGATTATCCTAGTTTTTACGGTTCCGTACCCAAAGGGTAAGTCTGTCTGTCTCCAGGCTAGACGAGCCGCGCGAGCTCGAGCGACGCATTTGTTTCACTCCCAATAGTGCCCGTGTCACGTGTGGGAACTAGAGCGAGCGAGAGAAATGAGTGGCTCGATTTTTATTCGGCGGTATCCGCGTTTTTTGACATTTCACTAGATTAAGTTTAGTGAAATGACATATCACTAGATATTTTTAGTAAGAAGACGTAACAAACAAGAATATTCGGCATCTTCCGCGAGTTCGTGATATCCCTAGGGATATCGTGAAATCCCTGATATCCTCTTTGCCCTGCGACATATACAATTCACACAGATCTTTAGATTAGTAAGGTATATTTCAAACAACAAACAATATATAATTATATTAAAGTATATTGATAAACAAAATATAATACTATCTTTTTCGTCATGTTAAAAATATGTTTAGTTTATATCTAATCTATAATGTTTGCATCAGATTCGTGTTGTAGTCATTCATAAAAAAATATACGCAGAATTACATGTAACATTGTGCAATACGAGCTCGTTATTAATAGATTAAACTTCATTTCGCAGCAAAAAAACGTAGTTAACAGTAAATGGGAAAAAAATCATCGAGACTGAAAATCTAATAGCAATCTACAAGTTAATTACGATGCCACGGACAGATACACACACAGACAAACAGACAGACAGACAGACACGTCAAACTTATAACACCCCTCTTTTTTTTGGGGGGTTAAAAATTCAGAACTAATTTAGGCTGGATTTATATGCGGTGGCGCAAACGCGCGGTTTGGCCGCTACAGGTTTTAGGGTTCCGTACCCAAAGGGTAAAAACGGGACCCTATTCATGAGACTTCGATGTCTGTCTGTGCGTCTGTCTGTCTCCAGCCTTCATCTCAAGAACCGCTATAGCTAGAGTTCTGAAATTTTCACAGATTGTGTATTTCCGGTGCCGCTATAACAACAAATACTAAAATAAAAATAATATTTAAGGGGGGCTCCCATACAACAAACGTGATTTTTTTGGCCTTTTTTTCTCGTAATCAATAATGATAAGAGGTAGGCACTTGAAACTTTCACGAAAGCCTTATATATAATTGTTCTTTAATGGTTTATAATAATATTTAAATAAAATAAAAAATTAAGGGGAGCTCCCATACAAAAAAACACAATTTTTAACCTATTTTTGCTCTATAACGGTACGGAACCCTTCGTGCGCGAGTCCGACTCGCACTTGGCCGATTATTTCGTAAAATAAGTGTACTTACCACAAAATGTTCAGATTGTGGGACTAGGTACTAGGACTCGCTTCACTCGCTCTGATGATTATCCTCGATTTAGATTCAAGTATGTCTGGTCTCTGGTAATACGAACCATTTGTAGCCACTTTTGACTCCGTCATAATTCAGCAACTATTGCACATTAACGTTTTAAAGGCTCATAATATATTGAGACTTGCAAAAATCGGTCAAGTGCGAATCGGACAAAGCTAAACTAAGCAAAAATTGTGTTTGTTGTATGGAAACCTTTCTTAAGTATTCTTTTATTCTACTTTTATGATAAATTATGAAATTAAAATTATGATAAAAGATTTTGTGAATATTTCAAGTGCCTACCACCAGCTGCCATTATTGATAATGAGCAAAAAAGGCCAAAAAAATTACGTTTGTTGTATCACTTATTTGAAGTGAAATGAAGAAACTTTATGAACCAAATTTATAGAAAGTGACTTTATGAAGGGCATCTATCTGACTGTATGTCTGTTACCTCTTCACGTCCCAACTGCTTGTACTGGAAATTTGTATAATATCGTTTGAGTCCTGGGAATAGACAAAGAATTGCGAGTGTCATCTGTCTGTCTGTGCGTCTGTCCGTCTGTCAGTCCATCTATCCATCCGTCAGTCCATCCGTCCGTCCGTCTGTCTGTCGGTCTGTCTGTCTAGGACAGGTTCACATTCTCTTAAGGTTTGACTATAGTCAAATTTTATGTAAGTTTGAACTGGGAGGATTTTGGTGTCTAAACTTGCTAGGAATTTTTTTTATCAGAATTAAAATGTTCAATTACTTTATGAAATGACTGATGTAATGAAAACTGTCCAAGTTAAATCTAATCTACTTTAAGATCTCACATTTGTTATAGATATTCAATACAGCAAAGAAATAGACTTTATTATTTGTGCATAATATTATTTGGTTCCCATAAATACATATTTAGATTTTTCATAGAAATTAGCTCTATCTCTCATTTAGATCTCCATTCTTTTTAAGGCGAAGTCCTTAGTCAATCATAAATCATAATGTTTGTATTGAACTTGGCTCCCCTTTTAATACCGAGGACGAATCAATAAACAGCCGAAGTTCGCATTTGATTAAACGAATAGTGTTCGAATTTAGTCGTGAAACATAATCCTCGGATTAACCTCATAAAGAGTTGGCATTGGAAATTTTTTGTAGCAAGAAATTATTTTTAGTAAAAAATGCATGATGGTTTTATTAAACTAGATATAAGACTTACGGTCTTACCACAGAAGATTTAAACACCCGTTGAACAGTGGATTAGTGAAAAATTCAGTACAAAATGGTCACAAAACAACTGTTCTTTTTTCTTTCTTTTTTTTATCTTGTCCCCCTAACTGTGTCAGGGCTTGTTGCTATCTTATTTTAACATAAGACTTTTTACCCCATTAAAATACAATTATTATAGTATTACACTACATTATTAAAAGTACTTATACATAAAAATTCTAATTAATTACTAAATACTTATCGGTTCAATAAATATTAAATTTCAGTCCAATTAAAATTACAATTATAAAATAAGTAAAAATTAAAACAATAAAAATACGGCACAACGTTCGACTACCCTAATATCACAGCTTACAATCACATTAGTTTACTGGAATTTCTCTTGTTCGCAACACTCACTATCCTTTTGCAAAAAGAGAGGAACAAATCTCTCTTTTTTCCCTCCAGGATGGCAGGCAGATTCTCACCCGTCATCGATGTGCCCAATTCTTGCTCAATATCATATCTATTGCTAGCAAAAATTGGACACTCGAGTAACAGGTGAGGAACCGTCTCCTCAACTCCTGGCTGACACAGGCACGACGGATCCTCCTTCAACTTGAATCTGTGCAAGTAGAAGGCGAATCCGCCGTGTCCAGTCAGAATCTGTGTGGTGTGGTGTGTGATGTCTATCTTTTTTACTATTTTGTATGCAGCAGCAGCGCTTGGGAAAAAGAGTTTCGTGACTCCAGCCGTCCTTCCCACTTCGTATCTCCTGTCCCATTCCTCAATCGTATCCTCTCTCAAAATACGCTTGACGAATGAAACAGGACACAGATCGTAGTCAGGTTTCCTTCTCAATCCCAGCGCAGCCTCCTTGGCTAATTCGTCAACCCTCTCATTCCCTCTCAGCCCTGCGTGCGCCTTAATCCAAAACAAAACAACTGTTCAACAGATGTTTAGTTTTTTGTGGTAAGACCGTTAAAATCTAAATACCCCGAGACTGGGAGACCGATCTAATCCGGTCACTGGTCAGACTGACATCATGCCGACCTGTAGCTCTACCATGAGTTTGAAGCTATAGTTTTTGTCGATGCTCGAAACCGACTACGTATATTTTTAGTATGGCGATTTTAGTTCCGCAAATGACCGCTAGAGGCGCTGTAAAATTTGCCATACTAAAAATTTATGCAGTCGGTATCGAGTATCGATAAAAACTATAGCTTTAACGGCCATTCTCAGGTTTGGCATTATTTTCCTCATTACCGTAACCATTTTTTTTCTTCGTCGATTTGACTAAGACATATTGAAATATTAAAGAAATGAAAGATACGAACACAATAATAAATATGGCGTGAAACAGTTAGTTAAAGTTTTTTTGGATAATGAGACTTAAAAATTTATGGGTACGGTAATTAGACAAATGTATTGTTTTACGTAAAGATACAACACACAATTGACAAAAACTAGCTTAGGGCAACGTACGTAGGCCAAATTATGTAACATAAACATTACATACTACATTATTGTAACATAAACATTACATATACATACATAATAAAAATCTAATTTAAACATAATTGAAAAGTAACGATTACGGTAATTAGACAAGTTTGTAACCAAAGCTACGGTAATTAGATACTAACGTGCTTTATCGGCGGTACACTAACATTAACGATGTGGTACCGCTGATGGGCCATGGCACACACTAAGGAGAAGCAACTCGTGCCCTCGTAATATGCCAAATCCTGATATTTTTGGATGGGCATCCAAAAACAGCAGGTGTTACGGTAATTAGGACTTTTGATCGGACAAGCGATTATTTCATGATAACTATTTATAGACTGGGCCTATTGAGTCGATATTTTGAAATGTAATAACCAATGTTTATAGGCGTTTAAAACCATGTATAGAATAAATTAAATACGTACGTTATAAAAATTACAAGCAAGTTTCGAGATCAAGCTGGCGTGGGGACACGTTACGGTAGTTAGAAAAACATGGTTTTGAAACACGACTTCAATTAATTTTGGCTGAATTACTTAAATTAGAAGCCTGTGTTTAAGTTTGTAGCTAGATACTGATGCTATCTACCGTTTTAAAATATTACATACTTGAATAAGATAATATTACAGAGTATACAAGCCCGGGACACGTAAATTTTGCTCTTCTGAGAATGGCCGTGAAACTCATGGTAGAGCAGTAGCTCTACCATGAGTTTAACCATTTTCCTTTATCCTTTCCTTTATCCTTTATGTCGAATCCGGCCAGTAGGCCGGATTCGACATAAAGGAATGCACAAAACGAGTCCAGTTAGGTCGGCCTGCAATGCAGCCCGACGTGTAAAGACATCAATCAACAATTACAGTCAACAATAGAGACGATTGCTTTCGTTGCTATCGTATCTCTCAAAAACATTTTAAAGAAACTCGTGCTGTCACATAAGAACTTTTGCTTTAAAAATAAAATGTTTTCGAAAAGATTTAGTTACAACTCTCTAAAAATCGGCAAAGTGCGAGTCGAGCTCGCACACGAAATGTTCCGTACTGTTATATGTGGAAAGTTGGTAAGTTTTTTTGTATGGGAGCCCCCCTTAAATTTTTATTTACTTATGAATTTTATTATTAATTATTGACGTGATAACGTCTTATAATTCGATATGATAAAACATGACAGTTCATGCGGCGTTACCACGCTGACAGCTCTGAGGCGTTCCATTTAAGGCTTGAAGTGCAAGCGAGAGCGCAGAACGAGCGACAAGGAAGCACAATCGGCCTTTGCGTTCGGCAGCGTTCGACATCCGTCTCTCTCCTAAGTCCTACTTGAGTGACGTCATACTGCATACTGGTCCGATCAGTTCTGTAGGGTTACCCTGGGACGCAAATCCCTTTGGCGTAATAATAAATAAAACAACCAGAGAGTGTCAGCAAAAGACGAGAATTTATTCCATTGAATTACATATACCAAATGTTGTCGGGTAAGCGATAGCGCGATCTAGAGGCCTAACAGCAACATCTGTTATCAAATCACGGTACTAAATTTACTTATAAAATATTATGAGTAAGAACTCAACAAAGGTAGTTGTCACGTTCAACTATCGTCAGTAAACCGACTTTACAGACAACCAATTTTTTTTAATTAAAGAAAACGCATAATAAAGGCCTTTGTGAAAATTATAAGTGCCTACCTGTTACCATTATTGATTACGAGTAAAAAAGGCCAAAAAATCACGTTTGTTGTATGGGTGCCCCCCTTAAATATTTACTTTATTTTATTTTTAGTATTTGTTGTTATAGCGGCAACAGATAAACACATTACACAATCTGTGAAAATTTCAGAAGTCTAGCTATAGCGGTTCTTGAGTTACAGCCTGGTGACAGACAGACGGACAGACATACATCGAAGTCTCAGTAATAGGGTCCCGTTTTTACCTTTGGGTGCGGAACCCTAAAAATATACCCTTACATCATTGCCAACTAGTCAAGATTCTTCACGTGATCCAATCCTGAGTATAGTACCTGATTCATACACACTTCCGAGAAGAAACCACACCCAACTAGCGAAAAATAAAATTGTCCAAATCCAAATATTATATCACTATTCACTACATACTAGATAAGATAAGATAACCCTAGATATAACCATAATTGGTACTGATATCCTATCTTTAGTAAACACTACAGGGAAGCAGCCCAATAAAAATAAAGACGTTTATTAGTTTCCTACGTCAAAATGAAAAAAAAATCGAGATCAAAAATACAGTATTTACTCCCAAATTCCTTGCTGATAAAAAAGGGTGCTCAACTGCTCACTCTACTCGGAGCCGTATTTTTAGTACCCAGACTTGGTACTACGAGTAGTACTATATAATATATTCTGTGCCCAAACCTGGGTAGGGTAGGATGTAGGATCTGATGGCAAAGGATGGCAGATTTTCAAAAAATATCCATGATCATTGGACACATTTTTATATTTGCATGTTTCACAGAAAGATTAAAATGTTTTATTCCAATAATTACCCCGGTATTGTTAGAGTCAATTTATCTTCTCACTTTTCGCTATCAGATTCTGGTAGACCTATAGAAACTCTTACTATATTCTGTACTGCGTATTTATAGTACAGACTTTATATTTGATCCGTATCAGACACACATGGTATAATAATTATAAATACCACATTATAATTAATATAATGTCCGTATAAACTGTGTGAATCGTTTTAAATCGTTTTATTAAGCACACAATATTATATTGTGTAGAATTTGAATTTCCCTTTGGCGTTCGGTTTAAAGTACAGACACTTTTGTTAAAAATTCAAAGTCATTAGCATTTAATACTTGATCTTATCTAATTGAGTAGTTATTAATAATATTTTTTTTCTAATCTTTTTTTTTTGTGAAATTGACTGATTGATTGATTGGATTAAATGTGTCATCTCCTTTAATTCGCTGAACAAAATATTTTTCCTAATAACTTTAGTTTTGTGTTTTTTATTACAATGTATATTTTTACGAACACTATTCAAACCATGTCTTTCCTTGAAAATTTCCTAACTCTATTAACCCATCAAGCCCCGTAAGGCCCATATGGCCCGCGATGGCAAAAGATTTCCAGGAATTGGTGATCGACGCGCGAATGATTAATTCTCATTCTCCTAGTCACATCTTTGTCTATTGGTCGGGTTTTAGTATTAAACTTTCAGACGGCTACGCGATGCTGTGGCTGGTTCTCGTTAAATTACATTTGCATTATAGTAAACTATTCAAGGGCAACAGTAGGAGGACATTAATCATGAAGACCACCATGCTTTTTTTACATAAATGCCATTTGTAAATAGCCTCTTTATTTTAAGCCGGTTAAAAAACAAGGCAACCTGCAATATTGATTTTCTACTACCGTTACTCCTAAAATTTTCAATAAAATAATATTGTGACCATTATGACTAAGTATAAATATTGAGATGTAAGCAAGTTGTATCAAATTGCTCATGGTGGTATATATCAAATTTTAAATCGATTCAATAATTTAGAAGTCCGTCGCGGTCTAACAACGTGCCACGTAATTTTTATATACTTACTTAAATAAAGATTAGAGACTTATCAGTTATCATTCAATTATGACTAGCAATGGTTATCTACATGCGTTTTGACGTCAAATTTATGTCAAACTTGCTTCAAGGGCAAGTTTCGTGCAGGGCCAATATACAGAAAACAATAATAACATCGATAATAAATAATTGTATCAATATCACCAATGTGACATTCCAAAGATAAATTTTATTGCAAGAGATGAGGACAATGATGATCATAAAATCAACGCGTGGGGCGGACTATTTATAATTTTACACTAATATGCAAACGTATGTATGTCTGTTACCTCCTTAGATCGATTTGGTAAAAAGTTTTCTAATTAACTAAACGATGCCCGCAGCTCCGCGCGTCGCGCCAACATTAGTTTATCGCGTGGGAACCGTACATTTATTCTGGATCATCTCAGAGAATCGGGAACTCAAAGTATCTCCATACGAAAAATTTGATATCCAATCACACCAAAAACATACCTGTTAAAATGGGGCTTAGTTCCTATCGGCTAATTTTTGACCTAAAAAAAGAGTTCAAGTAAGTTCAAAAGAAGTATTATGGCTGTTGATGAAGATTATTACGATCGATGAAGTGCATCTATTTTTATTTTATTTATTTATTTATCCAAAGCATTACAACATTTAACAAGAAGAACAATTATATTATACTTATATACTTTCCCATACAAAAACCTGTAGAAGGTTTATCCGTATGGGAGAGACGTTCTGTTTACATAATAGGTCTACTATTCTTAAACTTTATTGGATTTCAACACTTTTTTAGGCCAAAAATTAGCCGATAGGAACTTGGCCCCATTTTAACAGACCGTATGTTTTTGGTGGGATTTCAATACTTTTTTCAAGAAATCATATTTATTTTTTTCTTTTTGCGCATCGCCTGATTTAACAATACTTTCGATAACACACAACCTGTGTGTCAAATTTCATAACGCTAGGCTAGGACAATATTTATTTGTAAGTGGCCTAGAGGTTTTGATTACCGGTCAGTGAGTGAGTGAGTGAGTGAGTGCTTAAATTAGCTATTTTCACGGGGACATATTTCAGAATCTAAATGGTGCTGTCGTGTCAAAGAGCTGTCATATGTCACGGATTTCCACATGTCACGATATGGCTGCGGCCTGCCGTATATCTGTCTGATTCAGACTGACACGACGTTTCACACGAAAGACCCAACCGTCCCTCTGATGGCAAATGATATAGCTGTATCGAAAACCCTCATTTACATGTCATGACGCGGGAATTCACTAGAATGCTCGAGTATCTCATTAGCCAGTCCACATTATACAATTTCATCTTCAATTTTCGTCATCTTCTTTTTATTCAACTTTCGTTTGGCATATTCAATAATTGAATGCGTCAAAATCCACCCGCGTTGAAAGAAAATTGTCATAGCGAGTGCTACGATTTCAACGCGCGTCACGGGCATGCCTCACGTTCGCTGTTGACTATGATATAACGCATGCCCTTGATGAACAAAAAAGGCCCAGTCTGGACAAAGCTATAGCGAGCGCTACGATTTCAACACGCGTCACGGGCATGCCTTACGTTCGCTGTTGACTGATTGACTGCGCTATAACGCATGCCCTTGATGAACATAAAAGGGCCCAGTGTGGACAAAGCTATTGTTTAGTATTGTATGTATCTTTTATACTTGACTAGTTCGCGCTACTTCCCGCGAATTCTACAGACAGTGCCGACAAAATATAGTCGAGAATTCAACGGAAGACGCGAGTCCAATTTTTGTCGTCTCTTCCTTTCCATCCCACGGCGGTGTAAATTGAGCCTCAAGGCACGTCAATATCCACTATATAGTAGGAGATTGTGCCTTGATGCTCAATTTATCATATTTGTTTATTTAAATATAAATATGAGTAATATAAATACCGAAAATAAATACCTAGTGTTCAGAATTAGGGCTTCACACGAGACGAGAGTAAGCGAGAGTAACAAAAATCTCGTCTCGGTCTCGTCAATCCTCAAAAAATTGAGTTTCGTTCCAGTCTCGGTCTCGTCTCGTTACCAGTGGTCTCGTCTCGTCTCGCTAGTTGTAAAATATAATGATTTATTTCTATAATATAATAAAGAGAATAGGAATATTTTATGACTAACGTATTTATATTATAAAATGCAGTTTGGACGAATACCAGATTTGATGTTTTGTAAAATATATTGTTATATTGTTTTTTAAGTAGATCTTTTCTGAATTTTCGCATAAAACTTCATTAAAAAAGTTAACGAAACGCGAAACGAGACTCTCGGGTTGCCCTGTATGTGGTCTCGGTATCGCCGAGAATATTTCCCAAAACGTCTCGTCTCGTTCTCGTCTCGTAAAAGCGAGACGAGAACGAGACGAGACGAGAAAAATCTCGCTCTCGCGTGAAGCCCTATTCAGAATATTTATTGCGAGTAAAGTTGCAAGTTTTTACGAGTTTTGTGTGACTTTATGTTGCGTCTCGTTATCTCGAACAATTATTTATTTCAATTATTATAAATAAGACAAATTTTATCGGTGTTTATTGAATTCATAAATTAATTAACTTATTTGCACCAACGCCGAGATACAAAATAATACCTTAGATAAATATAATAAACTAGCTGTCCCTGTGCACTTCGTATCACTTTAAAACTGTTTAAAACCTTCCCTGGACTTCTACGAATATTTTAAGACTAAAATCAGCCCAATCCGTTCAGCCGTTTTCGAGTTTTAGCGCGACTAACACATTTGAAAATCCATTTTTATATATAAGACTAGCTGTCCCGGTGAACTTCGTGTCACTTTAAAACCTTCCCTGGACTTCTACGAATATTTTAAGACTAAAATCAGCCCAATCCGTTCAGCCGTTTTCGAGTTTAAGCGCGACTAACACATTTGGAAATCCATTTTTATATATAAGATAAATAGTATAAGTAATACTAAAGTTACTATGTTATTAATATTATAATATTGATTTTATTTGTTTATTCATCTATTCGGTCCACCAGACGATCAATGTTATTGCGCAATATCACGTATTGTTCAATATTCTTGACCGTCTAGGGTTAACAGTCAACGCGCTCGCCTATCATAATCTTATAGGCAAAATATATTATTGTTCAATGTTAATTTAAATTCAAGTGATATCTATTGCACAATAAAATTGATTGTCTAGGGCCCCCTTAAGAAAACAATAACTAATAAGTAGTAAGTACCTATAGTAAAAGTATACTTCACACAAAAGATTTTTAGAAAGTAAATATTGCATTTATCTTGGTTATACGGTGTGCCGAAATTCATTTATGTATCACGCAATAACCTTAAATTTTTCCAGTATGAAAATTGATAACTTGTCCTTTCTTAGCACTCAAGTCAAAAAAATTCTCTATAAATAAGCGGTAAGAGGTTACAGACAGACATGTTCGTTTTCATAATATTCGTAATGGATTTTCTAATGAAAATAGTAAATTTTTAATGTTTATGTAAATCGAAATAAAACTGAAAATAGGTAATTGCAAGCCCTTTTCTTTGCCGCTTGAAGGTGAAAGTTTCACCGTGAAACGTAATTTTTTTAATATAATAATAATAATAATATCTATGGATGCTTCACACCACGTCAGTCTGGCCCCGTGCTAAGTACCTAAAGGACTTGTGTTACAGGTACCAGACAACGGAAATATATTTAATACTTTTATACTATACATATATTTAAGATTTTTATTATAACATACACATATTTTAATACACATCCAGACCCGGGAACATTGAAAACTTTTTGTTCCGTCGGCGGGATTCTTGCCAATAACCGCTGAACCGGTTTTACAGATACTTTGAGTCCCGCGAAAGGACACAGAACACTTTTTATCTCAAAAAAATTTACGGTTCCCGCGCGATAAACGCATTTTGGAGTTGCGGGCACCAACTGGTGTTGTATAAGAGATAAAATTACTTTTTAATAATCGGTTATTTCAGCAAACTTATTTATCAGCTACCTCTGTTGCTAGTTGTAGCCTATATTATGCACTTTATGATTAAGTTACGAATGGTAGCGTTTTAGAACGAATACATAAACACCAATAAATTATTGTGTTAACACCTTCACTGCGGCAAGTAAAATCTTAAACCTTCGTCTGGTGCGGCGGCGGGCCAAAGTGTGCCCCCAATGATTTTTCCGTCAGTGCGGGGTGGGCCTTTCTCGACCCGCCAGCACAAGGTTAGATTAAATTACTATAACTTTGCGAAAACACAATGTAGTAACCTTGAACCCAACTACTTTAGATCTGATTCGCCCCGGGATCTGCCAAACAGGAAATGAGAAATAAACCAGGAAAAGTGGCGGGCCGATATCGACCCGAATCGCACTAGAAAGTATTTTTAGTAGAGATGGGAAAGACAAAAATAAGGGGATATGGAAAATATATATTTTTATTAATATATTCAAATTCCTGTCTTTAAAACACAAAGCCCGTTTTTGTTTGCACATTCTGCAGTATGTTTTTTTTTTAAATTTCTTTTTTGATTCGACTCTCCTCATGGCTTCTCCCAGTTTTTCATATCACCCTGCACAATTTCGCCGTTTAACGCTCAGCTCAAGGACATGATTTTTTTGTTTCCTGCTATCGTGCGTTGTTAATTTTATAAAATGAATAATTATTGTATTTTAAAAAGATAAAACCGACTTCAAAATCGTACGTAATTGGGAATCAAAATTACTTATTTTAAACACTACTGAACCGATTTTGATGAACAGTTTTCCCGAAGTTAAATAGTACCAAGTACAAAAAAAGAATTACTTTAATCGGACTAGTAGTTCCGAAGATGTGCGAACACAAACATAAAAACATACATGAATAAGTATGTAACTTTAGAAATTTGTCACATTTGTTCAGATGCTGATAATATAGAGTAAAACATATCAAAACTAGGCAGTTCTGAAAATAATACATACAATATACAGGTTGAATTGATAACCTTTTTTGAAGTCGGTTAAAAAACGCGACGTACGTCAGCTACGACTTACGATAGATTGCACACCACTAACTGGCGAGGCGGACGCTCGGTGCGGTATCGGGTCGCCAACCGCCTGCTTGTACGGCGGGCCGCAATAGGCCCACTGCCGTACTGAGTTGATTTTTGACACCTCCAGTGCGTGGTGGGTAGATAACGACCCGCCATAATTTTTTATAGGAAAGACCTATAATTTTAAACACAATCTCAAATATATATTTGCCTCTGTCGTACCATTACAAACGCCTGAGATAATCGTTCCGCACCGAGTGAGAGAACATAGTTTTCTTCGTCCGCACCAGCTGAAATTCCGCGGCGGGCCGATTTCGGCCCGCCCCGCAGTGAAGGTGTTAAGTAAGAAAATGTGTTTTATATTGTTTTTGCGGCTTCTGATTTCACCTCATCTACTCATTAGTTAAGATAGCTTTTTAAATCTATAATTCATAGGTACTTACTATAATGATTTATGTTTGAATAATTAAAACAATATGCGTTGATATGAAATCTAATTTAGGTATCAGATTTTATATCAGCATAAAAGGCTACTTAACCTACTTTTTTTCTTCATGCTAATAGCTTCTTAATCATTCATTTTCACAAAAAAAACTAATATTTTAATATTTTACACAGTAGAAACCCATAAATATGTTTATTGAAAAATATGCCTCATAATTCATAAATGGCGCCGAAAACACTGTCCGCCAAAGTGTGTCGTCATACGCTTTGTATTTTAAACTCTCTTTATTCAACATTTTTTTATGTGCTAAATGTACGAGTCTAAAAGTGACCAAAAATTATAAAAGAATTAAATAAGAAATTACAAATGTTGAAAACTTTTGGAGAAAAGAAGAGCCATTTCATTTCCCGTCTACAATAAATGGAGATAATATATAAAATTGATGTGAATTATTGTGAATTATTTAAGAAAATATATTTTGCAAATCTTTCTAGGCTTACTCTTATTATTTATGTACAAATAAACTTAAATATAACGAGCTCGATAAATAAAAGATATTAAATTACTATGAGGATGACGTCACATCCACATCGGAAGTACCGCAAAAGCGTTTTCGTCAGTACAAATCCTATTTTCATAAAATCATATTTTCAAATCAACTTTCTTTATCAATCATAAGCTTTTATTTGACGATAAGGGTGAAATACGGTTTCCTAGGCCTAGTTCTACTAGAAATATGCATTTGTTCAATGAAATTGAATATATGTCAAGTAGCCTAATGTCTGTTAAAACTCTTAAACTACGACTCCGCCGCTCAGCTCATGTCTTGGGGCACATTTTGTTTTATCTGATACCTATTTTATCAAAACACGCAGTAAGCTTTATTTATGTGTTACCAGTGCATCAGGATGGTCGCAAGCAGGCGGAGTGAGTGGCTGATCGGCTTCGGCGTCGCGGTCTTCTCCATCGGAGTTGTTCTGGCGTCCATGTGGCCGGCGTTCTTCTACTCCAAAATCAAAGATGTGA
Organism: Polyommatus icarus; assembly: GCA_937595015.1. Lineage (NCBI taxonomy): Eukaryota > Metazoa > Arthropoda > Insecta > Lepidoptera > Lycaenidae > Polyommatus > Polyommatus icarus. The sequence goes on from OW569324.1 coordinate 15,689,174, forward strand.
GTGATTTTTCTTCATCACGCATAATAGTGAGGGAGCCCTAGAACATATTTTTTTATTACTAACAAGCAATTTTTTGTGAGAAGCTTCATTTTGATAAGACAAACAACTTTTTTATCTGCGAAAAGATTATGATAACATTTTGCACCAGTTTTTGGGATTGCTTTCAATTCGATCCATACTGTGATGGCATGCGATAATAAATTTATTAATCACTTGTCCGGTCAGACAACAGACGATGTCTTCATATGAAACTGTGAATCACTTGATTCAATTTAAAAAGAAAACACTATGCCAATGTTATAACTTTGAAAATAATAAAGCACTAGATTACGCCCACAACTTTATCTCGAGGAAACCGTACATTTTGACAAGATAAAAAGTAGTTAATGGAATCAGGCGTTACTTTGCGGAAATCCATAGCTTAAAATTTAGTTTGTTATTATTTTTTAGCAATATTCCGCGAAATAAACTTCCACCTTTAAGGAAATGAGTGAGTGCACGCATAGGCATGCGTAAAGCACCTCCCTCCTCCCACACTGCCTATGCGTACACATAGGGAGTGTACGTAACAAACTAAATTTTAAGATAAAAAGTATGTCCTTTTCTGGGACTCGAATACTTCTTCATCAAATTCAGGAAAATCGGTTCAGTGGTTTAGGGTAACAGACCGATTAACAGACCGACCGTTTGACAGACAGACAAACACACTTTCGCATTTTTATATTAGTATAGAATAGGTACATGTTATATTAAATAGATTTATTACTTTTAATTCAACGGTGAATGAGTCTACGATATTAAAAAAACAATAGTAGGTATATGTACTTACTAAGCTTCGAGAAATACCTACTTTGGACGCTCGTAATTATGAAGTCTACACTCTTCCACAGAAGATAATATATTTATTTAGTAGTCTCTACACAACGTTTATTTTTGTGTTTATTTTAATAAGAGCTCGTGAGACGTTACCCATCCTCACTGGCATACAGCTTAGGTCGTAGGCTAATTACAACTATGTATGTAGGCTGATCACCTGATTGTCTAACAAGAAAGATGATTCATACGTCGGATGGGCATGTAAGAGTCGGTAGGTAGAGTTTTGACAAAACATAAAACAGGAACGTAACTGAAAACTTGAAACGTCGAGTTTGAAAATGAGAGTAGGTACCGTGTTTCCGTTGTCTTCTGATAGCCAGACTTCGTCAAAAACATATTAAAATAATTTTATCATGGTGTCATTATTTAGTGGGATCGACCAAAAGTTCAAATTATTTCAATAACAATTTGACCTACTGGTTTCAGACATTCATCAAATTGGTTTATCTAAATTATAGGTGATCACTGATCATAAAATCAAGTAATATATCTTCGTTATCTAACACAGCAGCAGATACACTATGACATCCCATTACGGTTTGTCCCGTTTAACTGTACTCGTATTGCGTTATGGGTTCAATTAGTCTTTAAAGTAAATCGAATATATGAGTGGAAGAAGCAGGTTTAAAGCAACAGTTAAAAAAATCCGTTTTTTGCACAAAAGAAGGATTTAGGACCTGTAAAATTATATTTAATACAAATATCAGCCAAGTGCGAGTTGGACTCGCGCATGAATAGGGTTCTGTACCGTAGAGCAAAAATAGTCCAAAAATTGTATTTTTGTATGGGAGCCCTTAAATTTTATTGAAGTGAAAACTTCTTTAGCGGCGTTGAGCACTTTTGTGGGATGGGTAAAAACTGTGAAACTCGCGTCAGATTTTCGTATTATTCGAAAAACCATATAAAAACCTTAAGACGGTTGGAAAGTAGTGTTTTGTCGATTGTAAGGGTTTCGACTAATTTAAAAAATCGATTTTTTAATAATATCGATTTTCATAAAAAATGGGTTAAAAAAATACACAACGTTAATAATCAAGTTTTCACTTCTGCCGGCACTCCCGGAGTACAACCCGTCTTTTTTATTTTTCAATATTACTTTTAATTATTATTAAAGAACTATATACTTAATTAAGACATTTTTGAAAATTTCAAGTGCTATTACAGCTGTTTCCATTATTGATAAGGAGCAAAAAAGCCAAAAAAAAAACACGTTTGTTGTATAATGGGAGCCCCCTTAAATATTAATTTTATTTTGTTGACGTGACAACGTCTTATAATTCGATATAAGACGTTGGGTTGCGCGCGCGAAAAAACATGACGCAATATGCGGCGCTACCTCGCTCTGAGGCGTTCCATTTAAGGCTATGACGTTGTCAGTTGTCACGTTCAACTATCGTAAGTAAACCGACTTTACAGACAACCGAGTTCGAGTCGAGTTCGAGTCGAGTTCGAGTCGAGTTCGAGTCGAGTTCGAGTCGAGTTCGAGTCGAGTTCGAGTTCGAGTTCGAGTCGAGTTCGAGTTCGAGTTCGAGTTCGAGTCGAGTTCGAGTCGAGTTCGAGTCGAGTTCGAGTCGAGTTCGAGTCGAGTTCGAGTTCGAGTTCGAGTTTGAGTTAGAGTTCGAGTCGAGTTCGAGTTCGACACAAAACACTACTCTCCAACCGTCCTTTTTTTAGTACGGACCGACGGACAGACGGAATGTCAACGAAGCCTTAGTAATAGGGTCCCGTTTTTACCCTTTGGGTACCGAACCCTAAAAATGAGTAATTGTCCTAATTATGTCACTTATCTGGTTCTTCCACTCACGTCCTATGAAAATATATTTTTTTTATTGTATTTATTTGAATTTGAATTTTGAATAACAAAAATGTTATGGTTACTGAGCGGTCAATTTCGAAAAAATAAAGGTGTGTGTAAATCATGATTTGAACTCTTTATTCGTCAAATCAAAAAATCCTCAATGCCAAAATTCTAAACAACGTACAACGAAAATAAAAAATTAAAATCTGTCCTTGTTAGAACGTTAAAGAAATATAGTTTAGTACTAATAACTTATATAGGGTGTAACCAAAATATTCTTGGGTTAAGGTGTATCCAAAAAGCAGTACTAAATATTAAATTGTCTTTCAGCGCTGCTACTTTTGCAGTGAACTGTATGTAACGGACACATACACACCCTAAAATATTATCAAGTTTATTTTTGTTACAACCTGTAGAAATAATAACGAAACTCAGAATTCCATTTTTTTTGTAGTTTTGTGCTTTGCGTTGGACTTTAATAAGGACCGACCCCCGTTCCCTGATAACAAAACGGCTTTATTTTTATTTTTCTCTTTATCATTTTTTGTCAGTGCGTTTGTCATTTGTTTATCGGATATCAAATAGTTTGTTCCGCTTTCTTAGATAAAATATTGACATATTGTCTATTATCTGTTGGTTATCAAGTTAACTAATATTATTATGAATCATTGACCGTACTTATTGATTAATTTTTACCGTACTTATTAACAATTAACAAAACAAAAAAGTGTAATCATATGTTTATGTTATGCCTCAAACCTACATTTTAACTTTGTTAATGGTTTTGAAAAGATTACTTCTTTGTTATTAAGCGAATACTTTGGACCATGAATGAAACCTATTCATAGGGAGATGGCGGACTAACGTTTTTTGGTCGGGCTATGTCTGTTGTGTCAAAAAGTCTGCTGAGCAGAATATAGTATACTTACTGCTCAGCAGACTTTTTGAATAGAACATTGAACAATTTCACCATTTTTCGGCGTTTAATTTTATTAACTATTTTTTTTTCAGATGATGATATTGCGCAACGGATCGATGTCATTCGAGATCTGGCGCGACATCCCCATACCCTTATACCTCGAATGCTTCCTCTTCAACATCACCAATATGGACGACATTCTGGCGAAGAAAGCCGACAAGTTGCAGGTGGAGCAGATAGGCCCTTACGTGTTTAGAGAGATTCACAAAAAGGTTAGTTTGGGTAAAATTACAAGAGTTACTGGCAACTCCCGCACTCAGAGACATAATATTTAATGATAAACTTCAATTTAATGAAGAGTTTGACAGATAACATTTGGGGCTTATGTCAAAATGCATGTATATAAGATAAGTAAATACTAATAGGCTAATTCCACAGCGTGTCTAAGAACAATAAAAGACAGTGTATTTTTTGGGATAAAAATTAGCCCATGTCAAGATATATAGAAGTTATCTAACTGACGACGCATGGAGAATACTTGTTTAGACTTTAGTTACGAGAAAATACGGTCAAAGGCTTTGACTTTTAACCATTATATACATATTTTTGGCGACCAAGATTGGCAAACGTTAGTCCATGTTCTCACAAACTTTCCTATACGAGTTTAATTTGTGGAATTCATGATATTGTAGAATTTCAAAAACATATTTTACGTAACTTTAGCACATCACGGTATTATTAGCAAAATTTATACCGGTAAAACATGCCAACTTTACCACATAGGATAACTTTGCCCTAAAATCCATTCTTAAGCAAATCTTTGATGTACGGAGGTATTTTAATATTATGGCAATATTTGTTTAATTTGGCTGAAAATAGGTTATATGACTGATAACATTGACAATACCCCGTAGTGCTAACTTTATTCAGTAACTTGTTGGAACTTCTGAAAAACGGTACGTATTTTTGCGGGCAAATTGTGGTGCAGATTTGTGAGTAAATTGTGCGTGATGGTGAAACCACAGGTTAGTTTGCTTTTGGTATATTATAAAATAATATCTATAGAGTATTATAGTGATAATGTAATTAATCAGGGAATTATATAATAAAACTTATGATGGTGGGCAAACTAACCCAGCAGCACAAGCAGTGTTCCGATCATCGATTGACAACATTGCCCGGTACCAAAAAATCCTTAGGGTTGTCAAATCGGATATTTTTAAATCCTTTACTAAAAATCGATGTCATTTTTTATTACTGTATGCCTTGCTCAGCCAGCCAAATAATAAAATGATAATAATGGGTTTATAAATAAAACAGAAGCAATTTAAAATTTATAATATATTCCTGATAATAATGTAAAAGATGATCAAGTAATTTTATAGATATGTGGCATCCCTAGTACTCTTACAGACCAAAATGCAAATTGTATGGAAAAGGACAAAAATGTAAGGGTAACATTGCCCAGGCAATTTAGTAGGATATTATTCGCCATATCGTTTAAATGTCTATAGTAAACGCCATCTTTTCCAAAATTATTTCACTGGATTTTGATGCCACCTGCGCAAAGTTCATATTTACGTGAAAAATCAAGGTGGGCAATGTTGGCTACAAGTCCAGGTAACTTTACCCGGCATGAAAATCAATCATAAATAGAATTAAATGAACAGAAGTAATGTTTTTGACATTCCTACACCTGCACATGAAGCCTTATAGTTGCAGAGGGCAAAAAAAAACATACACTTCCATACATTTTTTTTACAAGAATTGAAATTATTCGAAAAAAGCTGGCAAAGTTGGCATGTTTCGCGGTACTTAAGTACCGTAGTTTGTAATTTATACATATGTTACGCTCAAAGACCGAAATCGCTCAGTGAGCGAAAAAATAGCTTACAACGCGTTGTGGTCACAGTAAAACAGCCACGACGCGTTCTGGCAATCACAAAAAGGCCATAACGCGAAATTCGTGTCGTGGCTAATATGCTATTCATTTTTCTTGATTTGTTCTTGATTGATTAATGATCCTTTGGTATGGAAGATTATATTTGAATAAATTGAACTAAATCACTGCATAACGTGCTTGTCATTATATTACTTATAAAATATCCATAGTTCCATACTATCCGTACTAATATTATGTGTCTGTCTGTCTGGCGAAACGTGTTGTTATTTTTTTTTAAATATATGTATAAGTAAAGTAATCTGATCTCAATAAATAATAAAAAATAGTTTTATTTTAATTCATATAATTTAAATATAAATACTACTAGTTGATGTCCGCAACTACGTTGCGCCAGACAGACAGAGAGACAGAAATTAATAATTATTATTAGTACGGATAGTATAAAACTATGGATATTTTATTTAAATAATAATAATAAACACGTTAAGCAGTGATTTAGTAAAAGGAAAAATATTTTGTAGTACGCGTGGTAATTTAAATATAACCTTCCATACCTATTCTATGGATGATTAATCAATCAAGAACAAATCAAGAAAAACGAATAGCATATCAGCCACGACACGAATTTCGCGTTATGGCCTTTTTGTGATTGCCAGAACGCGTCGTGGCCGTTTTCATACGCGTCGTGGCTGTTTTACTGTGACCACAATGCGTTGTAAGCCATTTTTTCGCTCACTGAGCGATTTCGGTCTTTGAGCGTAACACATACTTAACTGCAACAAACAATTTAAATACAATTATTATAAGTTATGGTTTGTATTGCTATATGTATTTCTAGGTAGGTATCTCGTAAAGTATTCTCTTGATGGTATATTTAATAACCTCCTCCTCTTTGGAAGACGATAAAAAAATTGCACGGCTATCGTAGATCCGTACATTGTACAACTAGTTTTTGCGTAGCACAAAATCTTACGTAATATTATGCAAGATGGTCTAAACGTCATCAGAATTGACTCAGCTTCCTCATTCACGCTAACTTATGGTAACAACATCATTTAATACCATAATAAGTAATAACCTTCTATAAAAAAAAAAATATCAAAATCGGTCCACCCGTTTGGATGCTACGATGCCACAGACAGGCAGACACACAGACAGACAGACAGACACGTCAAACTTATAACACCCCTCTCTTTGCCGGGGGTCAAAAAATCAGAAAGAAATGCCTATTACTTATGGCCTGTTTCACCGCTTCCTGATAAGGTGCCCGATAGGGTTATTTGACAGATTTTCCATACTCCATCTGTCAAATTAAGTGGTGGATAGCCTTATCAGGAAGCGGTGAAACAGGCCCTTAGTATGCAATATCTATTTAACTATATTAAGGAGTTTTTTTTTTAAATGGCCCCTATCTGGGACCTCTTGTTCCCCTTTCAGGAAGAAGGGACAATTGTTTACTATTTTAAGATTGTTACATATTTGTTAGTTTTTTAATAATTATTTACATTTCTTTTTATCGCTATACTTTATCTTACATATTTTGTAGTAAACGTGCTATTTTGTGTTCCCTCCAAAACTCCATCGAAAGTTTCAGTAAAGCTTCTACCACTTTACTAAATCGACCGACTTGACTCCTTGACTGTATTGACTTTTACTTAGACTTTGACTAGACTTGACGATACATGAAAACGATGATGAAAAACATAGAAATGGCTGTATGGGCAACGCTCCCTTTGCCTGTCCCGACCGGGACGAATTAAAAAATTTTTTTAAAAATAACTCCTAACTGCATACTGCAAAACTGACGTAAGCGTTATATTATTCTTAGTACGTCATTACGTATGCATCAAATGTTATTATAATAATTATTATAATAATCATATACACAGCAATATCACAATCAATATTATAGCATTTTTTTATCTGATAAAATTAACGTTTGCCTTCCGTCGAGTCACTGAGAGTCCATTAAGTATAAAACATAAACTATGTATGTATTCTTATGTGATAAGTATACAATAATACATACTTACATACATACTCGTCGACTATTATAGTAATCATAATCATTATGAAACTATTTTGTACGAATAATGTTGTACGCAGCAAACTGACCTATCTCAAAAAACTAGATTTTAATCGTATTTGTGTTATTTCCAACGATTATCTAGGTGCGCTGTATCGTATATCAAAACTAACGCATTCATCAAATAAAGGTTAGATAAAATATAATACGAAAAAGTCACAATCTTACCTTCTTTCAAATTAATTCGGTGATAGCAAATGTTCAAATCCAGGAATTATCCATAATAACAATTATTATAAACGCGAAAGTGTGTCTATCTGTCTGTCTGTTACCTTTTCACGCCCGAGTCGCTGAACCGTTTCAAATTTTTGAAGGTAGACTATTACGGTGAAGCTAAAACGAGCGTAATTTTGTGAGTCATGAGTTCATGACTCATGAGTCGCAATATTTCGGTCGCGTAAATCGTGACTCACAAAATTACGCTCGTGGGGAATTTTATATGAAACTGAATGCAGCAGAATTTCTGTCAACCAAGATTCTGCCACTCATGACTCACAAAAACTCACAAAATTACGCTCGTTTGGCTTCACCATTAGATATTTCAGCTTTTCGTAGAGCCTACTCGTAGCCCGTCTACGAAACGTAGCTACGGGTCCCTAGGGGTTACGAATTTCATAGCGAATTTTATAGAAAGTTACTCTGCTAACCTTATTTAATGTATTTTTACACTCCAAAAATTATAAAATTTTATAATTAAATTTAATAATGTAAAATTTTATTTTATTTGAAATTACTTAATAAATTATTAATTATTACTAGTTGTGGTCTACAAGTCCGTTGCGCCTAAATTTATTCATCGCTATGAAATTTCGGCTATTAAATAATAGGTATATAGCCAAAATTTCATAGGAAATATATTGTATGTAACATATTATACCTATTATAATATGTTACATACAATATATTATTCCCGCTCGTAAACTGTATTATATCTGTTTTCAATAAATGAGGTAGCAACAGATTCTTTAAGCCCGGGAATAAAATTTTGTAATTTGCGTAGTAGAATCATAGTCTATTATCGCTTCAACTCCCGTAAGGCCCAAGTGGGCCGCGATAACAATTGAAAGGCTATTGTATCTCGTTTTGCCGCGATCGAAGGATTATATTATAATTAAACTAGCGACCCGCCCCGGCGTCGCACGGGTATAAAATATATAGCCACTGAAAAAATGATTAAAATCGATAGCCTATGATCCTTCACGTGGTCTACTTCTTATCTGTGCCAAATAACATAAAAATTGCTCCAGTAATTCGCGAGATAAGTCTTTTCAAATAATTTCCCCAGTTTCTTCCACATTCTCCTATTAGTCTTAGCGTGATAAAATATAGCCTATAACGTTTCTCAATAAATGGACTATCTAACACTGAAAGAATGTTTCATATCGGACCAGTAGTTCCTGAGATTAGCGCGTTCAAGTTAGCCCTTTCAAATAATTTTCCCCGTTTTTTCCACATTTTCCTCTATTTCTTCGCTCCTATAAGTCTTAGCGTGATAAAATATAGCCCGTAGCCTTACTCGATAAATGGGCTGATAATAACACTGAAAGAATCATCAAAATCCGTTGCGTAGTTTTAAAGATTAAAGGGAAAAAAGCGACTTTGTTTTATAATATGTATAAGTAGATTATTTTGATGATAATTTGGTTCCAGGTGAACATATCATGGAACGCCAACAGCACGGTGACTTACCGCAACCAGCGGTGGTGGTACTACCAGCCCGACATGTCCAGCGGCAGCCTCACTGACATGATCACCAGCATCAACCCCATTGTCGCAGTAAGTACCACCCCATAGGGTACAACACCACGACACAACCACACCACGTGGTCGGATGAAAATGAATAGAACTATTCACACATACCACACTTTGCAGTCGTTATCAACCGCGTGTTACAGGTGACCACATTTTGTGTCCACAACCACACTACACCGTCGCGACAAAATGAGGCTGTGTGGTTGTTGTGCGCCTAGGTTAAGTGTTAACCAATAAGAAAAGCTATGTCACCCAAGCGAAAGAGACATTTCCCATCTTTTTAATAAAAGATGGCCCCGTGCGAGTTTCTTACGCCGCCGCCCGGCGTCAATCGTCATACCAGAGTCATACACACAATCGTAGACTTATAATATATACTGTCGTATAGACCACCTGACAACCCGAAAATGCGTGATGATTTTTGATTTGTCAATGTGTGCGTGTGCTAGTGATGTATATTTTACTATCGATAGTATTGTCCGTTCGAGTTATTTTACCTGCGTTTCTATGACAAATAAATAATATGCAACTTTGAAAGATTTTGTAATTCAAATTAGGTATCATATATTTTATTTGACAGAAAAAAGGTGACGAATGAAAAGTAGATACCTACACATTTTCGTTTGGGGTGATTTTTCAATCGTCAGATGTGTTATAACATGAGGTTCTTAAAAGGGTAAATAATATTCACATTGTAAAGTTACTTACTTATTATTCAGGTAAAAGCTATCAATCAGCCCTTACATTAATAGAAATGCAAATATAAAGTTGAAAGTAAACGTCAAACATAGTATATTATTTATTCTTAAATTAAATACATATCATAATACCCTTACACCACCATTACATTTTTAGATTAGTTTTATGTTCTTGTTAAATACCGATAGGCATATCGATAAAATTTGATTCAAGCGTTTATGTAAACAATTTTGATGAAAATTTTTTCTTCAAAAATTGTGTGATTTAAGAACAATAGTACCTTTAGTTATGCAAAATATGAAAGTAAAGGGGAGGATTAACAATATTTTATTTAAAATAGAGAACTAAAGACAGAATATAGCGAAAATAAACACATCGTAGCAATTAGGACATGAAGATTAATTACCTTTGAAATGTATATTTTTCAGGATTACTCCTATGATTTACACTGCAATCACTCACAGAACAAGTTACCATTGTTTATGTAATAGTATTTGTCGAAAATAATAAAGGATTTAAACAATAAATTGCAAATACCGAAAGGGCATAAAAATGGTTGACGAATTTTGGCCGACCTGTCAAATGAAAGTGGTTACAGTTTTCATGAGACTGCCCCTCTCTTTTTATCTTGTTATAATTCCATAAAGGATTTTCTTTTTTCTCGCACTTTTTGTTGGTCTTTTGCATCTTAAGTTTATGCACACAATTGAACCACTTTGACATATAAACAAATTTCAAAATATATACGTAATTAATTTAAGAAGGACACATAAAAAGCCTAGATTGCGTTTTATTATTCCGGTCTCTCTTGAGTAAACTTCAGTCACGGGGGTTTTCTTGTGAGAAATTCGTGACAATCTCGAACATTTAATTACCACTGTCCACTATTCTTCAGACTGTCATCAAATCCATTTCATTTATAGACTCCAGACTGTTGATGAATACCAGCTGGTCGTTTTAGATATAGAGACTTAATTAAACCTGTAATAAAAGGAACTCGAGGTATTTCGATTCTACTCTCGAAACATAAACTATTTACTTACAAGCGATATAACATTGTACAATCAGAGAAGTTGATTCCTAGGCATGATGGGGGACCTTTTGGTCGCGTTACGTCAAACCCAGCACAGAACAACAGATCACAAATAACATTGTACGCGATTCCGCGATTTAGAATTACCATACACTTATACTGTTTTTATATACTACTTTATACAGTTAAATTACTTTATAATGGGCAAAATGCAACGTATCAAGACGTCTTCCGGTCGCGTCATCTGGCAGCACAGGACATATATTTAATTGTAGTGATTGTATTCTCTTTGGCACAGGACTGCTAGCAACACCGGAACTTACTTTCACATTATTCATCTTATATTTTACTTTCATCTAACATCTAAATACAGTCCATAAGTTAAGTGATACGTTTGATTGATTAACACAAACATCGATGGTGCCTAATATTACCTATGAAGTTGTATGTTTGTATAGTAGCATGTGTATATCTTTAAAACAACTTTAAAACATGGCGATTATGCAGCACATAGCACAATAATTATAAAGAAATAAATCGGAATTGACTTTTGACCTCCTTTGAAAAGTAATATTGACCGACTAAAATGGATGTGTTCAAACACTACCGCCAATTATTTGTAAATATTATACAGTTACCGACGACCCTAGTGCCATTCGAGAAGATAAAATACATGTTTTACATAATATTACAACATCGTTTCATTATAAACAAAAAATTTTTAGGGTTTCATGATCCAAAAATTTTAATAAAGATGTGTTAATTTTTGGTACGCTGTATATCTATACATATAATAAAACTCTAGGAATGAAGATTCTGTACATTAAAGATATTCAAAAAATAATATGGAGGGTGTCACTACATCGCTATAGAAGCCAAAAATGTGGTCAGTTTGTCTGTCTGTCTGTCTGTATGTTTGTTCCACTATCACACGAAAACTACTGATCCGATTTGAATGCGGTTTTCGCAGATATATTTGTCTTCTTCCAACTTAACATCTGGTGTATAAAAATGTTTCCCCCCACCGCTCTAAAGCGTCAAAAGAGGGGGTCAGATTTTGTATAAGACTTTTGCTTTAACACGAAAATTACTGATCCGATTTGAATGCGGTTTTCGCAGATATATTTGTGTTCTTCCAACTTAACATCTGGTGTATAAAAAAATTTCCCCCCACCTCTCTAAAGCGTCAAAAGAGGGGGTCAGATTTTGTATAAGACTTTTGCTTTAACATGAAAACTACTGATCCGATTTGCATACGGTTTTCGCAGATATATTTGACTTCTTCCAACTCAACATCTGGTGTATAAAAATCACCCCTCTCCCCCCCACCCCTCTAAGGGGACCAAAGAGGGGTCAGATTTTGTATCAACTGATGAAGTAGTAAATGCTTTAAATGGCAAAACAACGTTTGCCGGGACAGCTAGTTAACACTAAAAATATTAGAAGAGTGACGCACAAAGGAATAAAGGGAAACTAAGTTTGTTAACATTAAAAAAGGTCTTTAATTATCATTATTATTATTATTATAAAAAACCCTTCAAAGTGCGTGTCGGGCCACGCGCAATATAGGGTTCCGTAGTACCACTAGTTTTTGTATGCTCAATGAATGTACATTTATAACGTGTTATATTTCTTCGCTTCATTCTTCGATATATAATTAACCAAGTAGTACCTTTGCTTATCTGCTAGGCAATCGCGTTTTTTTTAAGACGTATGTGGGTATTTTAAAAATTACCCGCTCCGCGCTCGCTCGCTCACTCGACGTTCCGGCGTGTTCATTTTCTTTGTTAACGCGAGGCAACGCGAACACGTATACCTAGTAACCATGCCAAAGCGCAGCTTGTTATTATTATTAAGATGATTGAGTCAGTGTTGTAAGTAACTAAAGTCAGTGTTATTTTATCGTGTAACAAGAAAATACAATATGCGACCATAATGTGTAAAAGAAAATAAAACTGCGACCGCGAGTCAATAAACGTACAATGTGTTGGGACTGTGAGTCTTTATACACAATCTATAATATCATGTATGCCTTATCTGTTCTATAAATAGAATTATAGAACTATATGTTTGCTGGATTGGGGGAAACAACTGCAGGTGATTACTGCAATTATTTAATCAACCGGCATGTACTGCGACTGTGAGTCAATAAGTACAGTGTGTTTGGACCGCGAGTCCTTTTACACAATCTTTATTCTATATGCATCGGAATTGATTGCGGATCTCTGACGATGTTTTACCTATTCTATAAATAGAACTATATGTTTGCCCGATTGGGGGAAATAACTGCAAGCTAATTTCTACAAGTGTTTAAATATATTAAGTTATTTTATAAACCGCCATAATGTGTGGATTGACCGCGGGTCTCTGAACACAATTTATATGCATCGGAATTAACTGCGAGTCTCTGACGATGTTTTATCTGTTCTATAAAATATAGAACTATACGTTGGCCGGTTTGGGGGTTAACAGCGAGTTATTTTATAAACCGCCATAATGTGTGGATTGATTGCGAGTCTCTAAACACAATCCTTATGCATCGGAATTGACCGCGGGTCTCTGACGATGTTTTATCTAAAAATAGAAGTATAATATTATGTTGGCAGGTTTGAGAGGATTAAATGCGAGTTAATTAATATTTAAATTTAAAATATATTGATATTTTTTTAATCAACATAATGTATGGATTGACTAGGAGTCTCCGACAATGTTTTAAAAATAAAAATTAGCAACTACCGCGCGTTTTCTCGCGCTCTTTGTTCTATAAATAGAACTACATAATTATTATTATAATATTAATATTTTTGCCGTTTTATAAAGAACAGCTATTTCGAGCTAATAACTTGACTTTTTTTTTTTTTGACTGCGAGTCTCATCAGTTAACAACCTATGCGCGTCCCGCGCGATCCTTTTGTTCTAAATATAGAACTACGATTATAACTTACTATGTCTGCCGGTATATAATAAATGATCAAACGAACTTACCAAGTGAAGTTCGATCATTATTATATGAGTCACTTCATTCAAAAATATATTAATTAACCATGTAGTCCTTTGTTTATTTGCTAGGCAATCGCGTTTTTTTTTAAAGACGTATGTGGGTATTTGAAAAAATAATAATGTCGGTCATTCGCTCATCAGCACACATTCACATCATTATTTTTAGAGAGAGGTAATGCAAAAAATCTTTCTTTATTTCTTTGGGTACTGCAGCAAACATAGTTTCGTGCAGACTGGGTGGGAGGGAGATTATATCTTTGAATGAAGCGACTCATATAATAATGATCGAACTTCACTTGGTAAGTTCGTTTGATCATTTATTATATTTCTTCGCTTCATTCTTCGATATATTAATTAACCATGTAGATTTTCAGAGTAACGAAAGAAAGATTTTTTACAAAGTACAATATAATATAATATATATACATTATGAATAGTAATCATTATATTCGAGAAAGAATTTATATTCTTTCTATTTATAAAAATTAAATTATAAATTAATGTTATCATTATGCCCATAAATAATAATAATAGTCACTAGAATAAAAACTTAAGAGACCTCTATGGGTTGTGATTCAAATGATAACGTACTGGGACCATGGTGATTATATAACTGATTCAGCGAAACTTTGTTCATCGATAAAATTATGGCTAAGGAAAATAGCGAAAGTATTGGAGTCGCTAGTCCTGCCTGTCGACTGTCGTCTTACTAATCATGTCCAGTTTCAGTCCCCGTGTTGACGCTTGTGTCGACGCCGCGCCACTCTCGCACAGCACTTGCTTTATCCAGCGGCTAACCGACTGGGAGGTAGCTGTTCTGTGCAGAGCGTTAAACGTTAGCAATAATAACCCGTACTGTAGCATTATCCTATTTAATATAATCTTGAATAGCCCTCTCACGGCGTAATAACTTAAATATAACTTTTTTTTTTTATAAAAGAGGATTACATAATTTAATAACATCACCGATCCAATCACGGCCGGGAGTTGATGTCTTTGTAATATAAATTTCGATGCCACTATTTAAAATCGTAATTTTTTATTTTGCCGAGTTTTATTAGGCAGAAAGTTTTAAGTCAATGACCAGTATTCAGTAGGTACAGCTAGTGTAAGAAAAAACAAATAATTTATAAGTGTTGTTGACTACGGAACCCTAAAAAGTTCTGTCAGTTAAATGTGCAGTCAGATTCGGAAAAGTTTGATTTGTAGTTGTACTCACAACTTTGACTTTCATAATTTTTACTGTGCTTGTCGTAACTAATCTCGCCAAAATGTTTATGACAGTGGTCCGCGGACCATTGATGGTCCCTGAAGGCATTTTAAGTGGTCCGCCAAGCCATCCTAATAATACGTGAGAATTCAGAAGTTAGTAAAGAGTATGCAG
Source organism: Polyommatus icarus (assembly GCA_937595015.1). Lineage (NCBI taxonomy): Eukaryota > Metazoa > Arthropoda > Insecta > Lepidoptera > Lycaenidae > Polyommatus > Polyommatus icarus. Next base: position 15,704,625 of record OW569324.1, read on the forward strand.
TCATTTCAGTCATTATCTAAATCACATTAAATTAAAATCAGCTGCAACTTTTAGATTTTTGCCAAATAAAAAATAAGTGCTAATTTTATGATTATTTATACTTGTGCTTGTTTTCATTATTAAACCACCTATAATTTAGGTAAACCAACAGGGTGGTCCCCGGCGAGACAAACATTTGGTAAGATGGTCCCTCATGACTAAAAGGTTAAGAACCACTGGTTTACGAGGAAATTCTATGAATAATAATAATAGTAAACACCGTTTCTTGTTCGTAAAATTAGGAAAGCGAGAAAAGTTATATCATCACAGAATGCGTTTACTTTGTCGTTCTGTTAATGGATCTTGAATGAGCGAAAACACTCTCCTATTATAATTATTATTAACGTACTGTCAAAAGTTCTTTCAGCGAATAATTTGTTTAAAATATAATAATTTCTGCAGAGCCCTCCAGACGCCAAACGCATTAACGATTTGACTATAATATCTATTGACATTATTTTTTTAGCCAGATTCCTTAATCTCTTGTCGCATTATTTAAATATCATAGATTTATTTATAATTTTGTATTTATGATATTATTTATATTGAAAGCTGATATCGGATGATGCACTTTTTTTCGTTTTCTCAAACATTCGGCTCCAAGAGCCTGTGTCTGAAAACACAAGTAAGGAATCTGTTCAAGGAAAAGAAATATTAAGAATTCATTCCAATCAAGGAAATATTACGCAAAGTGCTACTTGCACATACTCGTACAGCAAATAATCCGACCAAAATCCGACATGTTGCACAAGACATATTAATATCTGAATATTGACATAAACGTTGTCATTCGACGAACAATTGTGTTTACTGTCTGTGTTGGTGCTGCTTCTAGCGTAGGTAAAAATCTATATTATACCTATTATAACCTATCATCCTACCCACTTGTGCAAATTATAATATTATTGAAACAATCATTTAGCTCCGAGTTTCTTTATTCTGGTTGGTGCCATGCACCAGTTTGAGCACTCTGAGCTAATAATATTATAATGATTAATACCTACACATTTTAGGGTTCCGTACTCAAAGGGTAGAAACGGGACCCTATAACTAAGACTTCGCGATGTCTGTCTGTCCATCTGTCTGTCTCCAGGCTGTAAATAACGGTAATAGCTAGAGTTAAAATTTTTACAAATTAATACAATTATGTATTTCTGTTGCCGCGCCTATAACAACAAATACTTACTAAAAACAAAATAAATTAAATATTTATTGGAATGTTCACAAAATACTTACTTATATTTAGACTTTAATAATAAAACTTAAATAAAATAAATAATTAAGGGGGCTCCCATGCAAAAAACAAATTTTTTAACGATTTTTTCCCTATAATGGTACGGAACCCTTGGTGCGCGAGTCCAACTCGCACTTGGCCGATTTAATTTTTGAATTAGTTTACACGTATTTAATTAAGTACTTGTTGTCTACCGTAAATATCAAAATTTTATTATGTCCCCCTCCTGTACCTACAAAAAAATATGTCATCAATATAAAATATTACAAATTCTGAATTAATTGACATTTATTTTAAAATGTTATTAAGATAAGAACTAGGATTTTTGACTATAAATAAATCAAAAGGTGAAAAAAATAATTAATATCTAGGTTTAGTTCGGTTCTATGCCGACAAAAACTTGTAAGATACGTTAGTATAATATATTAATAATTATGCTGATTGCTGGATACTTAATTAATAAGCCTGCACAATAAGTACATAATATTAATCAAAACATTATTGTGACTTAGTAGGTATACAGGGTGCAACAAAACTGAGTTATAAATTATAATACTTAAGGGTTTGTATGTAAGCATCCCTTATACAGGTTCAGTTTTGTTACACTCTGTATAATTAAAGTTTTGCTTATAAAATATAAAGGTGGGACCGCATTACGCGACACTACGCGACAGCAATACTTCGTGTTTCATAGAACTGACGTTTTGTGTCGCGAAGCGTCGCTGAAGCTTCATGCACAAACCTACGCGACCACGCGACTACGAAGCGGGAGCGTCAATACAAATTACAAAACACACATTTGACTCTCCCGCTTGTATTGACGCTCCCGCTTCGCAGTCGCGTGGTCTTGTAGGTTTGTGCTAAGCATAATGCAGCTTGCGCACTGACCTCCATACAAGTACGCTGGACTAATGATACCCAGATGTATTTTGTACCTATTTGAAGCGGAATCAGCTCCCCCAATATTCGGGAAGAGGACTAAATCTGACGTAACTTGCAAATGGCCACTCAAACGCTATTGGTTGTAGAAACCACAGATAATAGTATACCTACTAGTAGAAACTAGTATTAGTTCCAAGTACTCCCACTACTGCTATCAGCGCCAATATGGCGACTTTCAAACATCATTTTTACGTCAAATTTAGTTCCTATCCCTAATAATGGGGGAGCTGATTCCGCTTCAAATAGGCACAAAAAAATTGGCATTTCAAAGGGTATCATTAGTCCAGCGTACTTGAATAATGGAGGTCAGTGAGCTTGCGTCATACGATTTTACACAATAGAATATACTTATTTCGTGATATTGTGTCGCTCTTTTGTTGTTGTATGGGAAAATTTCTGACGCTAGGGCGCTTGCTCATACAAAACGAAAGAAAAATTGGCTTGTTCAACGCTGTTTTCAGAGTAAACTCTATATAAGGGACACATACCCTAAAGTATTATCACTTATTTTTGTTACACCTGTATAAGATCTTCATAAATAAAGTAAACACGACATTTATTTCCAGACCATAGCGTACAGCATCCGCAACGACAACATAATGGTGAAGACGCTGGTGGACATGGTGATGCGGTCGTACAGCCAGCACATGTTCCTCACAGCCAACGTCTCCTCCTGGCTGTTTGACGGCATACAGCTCCCGCTGCTGGACTTCGCCACTCAGATACCCGCCCTGCCGTATACTATACCCTTCCAGAGATTCGGCTGGTTTTATACGGTGAGTAAACTTAACACCTTCACTGCGGCAAGTAAAATCTTAAACCTTCGTCTGGTGCGGCGGCGGGCCAAAGTGTGCCCCCAATGATTTTTCCGCCAGTGCGGGGTAGGCCTTTCTCGACCCACCAGCACAAGGTTAGATTAAATTACTATAACTTCGCGAAAACATAATGTAGGTGTACATTTTTGGGACTGTTGGAATAACCTTGAACCCAACTACTTTAGATTTGATTCGCCCCGGGATCTGCCGAACAGGAAAAGAGAAATAAACCAGGGAAAGTGGCGGGCCGATATCGACCCGAACTGCACTAGAAAGTATTTTTAGTAAAGATGGGAAAGACAAAAATAAGGGGATATCAAAAATATATTTTTTTATTAATATATTTAAATTCCTGTCTTTAAAACACAAAGCCCGTTTTTGTTTGCACATTCTGCAGTATGTTTTTTTTTTTTTATTTCTTTTTTGATTCGACACTCCTCATGGATTCTTCCAGTTTTTCATATCACCCTGCACAATTTCGCCGTTTAACGCTCATCTCAAGGACATGATTTTTTGTTTCCTGCTATCGTGCGTTGTTAATTTTATAAAATGAATTATTATTATATTTTAAAAAGATAAAACCGACTTCAAAATCGTACGTAATTGGGAATCAAAATTACCTATTTTATACACTACTGAACCGATTTTGATGAACAGTATTCCCGAAGTTAAATAGTACCCAGTACAAAGAAATAATTACTTTAATCGGACTAGTAGTTACGAAGATGTGCGAACACAAACATAAAAACATACATGAATATGTATGTCACTTTATAAATTTGTCACATTTGTTCAGATGCTGATAATATAGAGTAAAACATATCAAAACTAGGCAGTTCTGAAAATAATACATACAAACAGGTTGAATTGATAACCTTTTTTTGAAGTCGGTTAAAAACGCGACGTACGTCAGCTACGACTTACGATAGATTGCACATCACTAACTGGCGAGGCGGACGCCTCGCGGTATCGGGTCGCCAACCGCCTGCTTGTACGGCGGGCCGCAATAGGCCCACTGCCGCACTGAGTTGATTTTTGACACCTCCAGTGCGTGGTGGGCCGATAACGACCTGCCATAATTTTTTTATAGGAAAGACCTATAATTTTAAACACAATCTCAAATATATATTTGCCTCTGTCGTACCTTTACAAACACCTGAGATAATCGTCCCGCACCGAGTGAGAGAACATAGTTTTCTTCGTCCGCACCAGCTGAAATTCCGCGGCGGGCCGGTTTCGGCCCGCCCCGCAGTGAAGGTGTTAACTACTGCAGGTAGAATAAATATTACTTGAGGCTTTACCAAACACCGTTTTTCTGGCTTACGTCGCGTAGTACCATAAAGTTAACTTTATGCGTAGTACATACTTACCTAAAATCACACTCCCCTACGAACCGGAACAATTTCGTAAGTGCATATTGCACTTGCATAGATGATTTACAACTAACAAGGCTAGAATATCAAATATGTACGCTGAGTCTATACTTTTATTGTTATGAATATATAATGATTACCTTTAAGTTGGTACAACTAACATATTATATTCTGTGCTATAAGTACAGTGGCCAAAACATAACAAAAAAATATTATAATCATGGCATCAAATAAAATATTATTTGGTTTGATTTGTCTCTGGCTTTTTCCACGTTGAAAAAGCCAAAAAAAATGTTTATGTTTGAGAATATGTTTATGTCTGAGACAAATATAATAATTTATAGCATATTATATTTGTCTCAGACATAAATATATTCTCAAACATAAACATTTTTTTAGGTAGCTTAAATAATTAATTATCAATTATTATGTATCTGTTGAGTGATTTTAAAATAAGCGTAAAATAAGCGCAAATTACTCGCAAAGAATAATGGTCACTGGGTACACTGAGCTTATTTAGGGTTGTTATGTTCTTTAGAAAATATTAAGTAACAATCTTTTGTTTTTAATATCGAGTTTTTCCTCATTAGGTACTTCCCAAAGTTCTATTATGTAGGTTCTTACTATCATGTGTTAAAAAATCATAACATCAATTATGTTTAACCCAACAATCCCAAAACGGCACCCGGCTGTCGCATAACAATTGAAAATCTATTGTGTCTGCGATTCCCACGATCGAGGTACTAATATCATTTCATAATGTTTGCGTGATTGGAAAAACATCTAACGCCCCCTGCGCCATTCCCAAACTGTGCGCCGCGGAAAGGCATGGGAGGGGCGCCGTGGCCCGTGAGTCGATCCTCCATCATTATCCAATATCCATAACCACAATAATTATAAAATAAAATTATAACATGGATTATGTAAAGCAGGCAGATGATTAAATATATTTTGTTTATTATTTACTTGCTTTACCTAAATATGATCATAAAAGGTGTTTATTTTAGAACTATGGGAGGAAAGGCTGCAAGAGCCTCAAATCAGCGTAAATCTGGTGCAGGCCATTCGACCAGTGCTGAAACAGTGGTTGACAAGGAAGACCGGCGCGCTCTCCTTCCGATTCACACAGATTCTGACCGGGCATGGATGCTTCGGTCGGTACCTGTGCGAGATGGTAAGGCGAGAAGAAACCACGCGATGTCACTACTGTGACTGTGAGAGGGACACGGCCGAACATACCATAACGGCGTGTCCCTCCTGGATAGTACAACGTGCGGCACTCAGTGCTGTCCTCGGACCGGACCTTTCGCTGCCAGCACTGTTTCGTGCAATGTTGAGCGACGAACAAGAGTGGAAAACGGTGGAGGATTTCACTCACGATGTCATCTCCGCAAAAGAGGACGCCGAGCGCATAAGAGAGAGGGAGGCGCTCAGCCCTCGTCGCAGAAGTAGGCCAAGGCGAAGACGGGTCAACCCAAATGACCACAGCGTCCCACCTTAGCCAGGGAGCTCGGGGCGGCGGTATAGGGATGCCGCCGCCCATTGCACCGAGTCCCCGAGAGGGTCGCGATGCGCTGCGTATTCTTCGCGCATCACGACACCAAAGTGTCAGGCCTACACAAGCCCTGGAAGGGCCTCTGTTTGGCCACGGATGACGGCCTGTATGGGCTCGAGGAGGGCCTGCTGGTGACAAGCAGGCACACGCATGCAGAGCCGCGGAAAGAAAGCTCGCGCATTCTCGCAATCCTGCGTGCGACGAGTGGAAGAGTATAGACGGGTTTTTGTGGGTAGGGCTGCGCTCAATTCTCCATCTTTACGGCCGCAGCGAGTCCTACATACCCAAGGAAGTCGTCCCCAAACCCTCCAGCATGCGCAACAGCAATCCCCGTCTCAAAAAAAAAGGGCGCCGTGACAAAATAGTGACTTGTAAGTGCGCCGCAGGCTGAAAAAGTTTGGGAACCCCTGATCTAACGTTTAAAACGATAATAATTCGATAAGGTCATTATAATATGATCATTAATTATGTAGCTATGTACCTACATGTAGAGTTCACATACTCATAAGTAGATAAAAATGTGAATACGCATCAATGTTTCCAAAGTAGTCTAAATGTAACAATATTTTATATATTTGATAATTATGCAGCTCTCCACATAATACGAGTATTTTGTCCATGATAGGCCAGTAACCGCGATTACAAACATAATATAATAGAGTGGCATATTCGTCAACCATACCCATAATAATTGACGATGATAGTTCAAGGCTCCAAACAGCTTCGCGAATTCGCAATCATGGTTATTCATCGTGGCCCATCTTGGACAAAGAGCCTTTATGTCACTTACAAAATGACGCCCGCAACTCTGTTGCGCTAAGTCATTTATCGTGCGAAAACCGTATATTTTTTCTGGATAAAAAGTATCCTATGTCCTTTCCCGGGACTTAAGTATCACTATACCAAATTTCAGCAAAACCGGTACAGCCGTTTGGGCGAGAAGACGTATCAGACAGACAGACAGACAGACAGACAGACGGACAGACAGACAAACAGACATACTTTCGCATTTATAATAATTTTAGTATGGAAACGTCTCTATATTTTAGCGCAATGGTTCAACTACTGTCGACGGAGTCTTCGCTACGAACACCGGTGAGGCAGACTTCACGAGGCTCGGCCTGACGGAGATGTGGCAGAACAAAAACAGGACAATATTCAACGGGAAGTGTGGCGAAGTGAAGGGAACTACTGGCGAGCTGTGGGCACTCGATTCTAACGTAGAAGAAATCAATATATTCGCTTCAGATCTTTGCACGTAAGTATTTATTAAGTTAGCCTTTTATTTACATGGAGAAATGCTTTACGCATCCCCGGCAAGTTCGGGATATCGGCCGGGTTATGTGGGACTCCTGCGTAGTCTACCCACTAAAACTCCACACTGCTCCACTCATCGCTTAAGGCAGAGTTGCGGGTACCATAGATGATAGAACCTACCGCAACTTATTAAGTTGGCCTAGTAGGCAAATTATATTATAGCCTACGTATGTCACCCGGTCTATTTTTTCAATTTTATTGTTTTGAAATTACAGGATCTATTAAAATAGAATTGACAAACATACATTCATAGAGTGTAGAATGGCGATCTCTTGGACCTAACTTTTTTTAAAAAATTACGGCCCTGCTATCGAGGAGAAGATTATAAATTGTAATTCTCTAAAGTCTCCTCTAAATTATTGTTCCACTTGTCATCGCCATCATTAGTCTAGAGTACTAATTAATCCTTAATAAAAAATTAATATATGTAATTATTAATTGTATAGCACAAGCATTAAGCAATAATATAATATTATCAATATTTACCACGTAAACCGGTTAGAAGCAATTGCATATTAATTACTTTATCGATCATATCCTTTATCAAATATACTTAAGTCTAGACCGATTAGTGTTACCTACTGGTAATAAGGTACTGATATCAATAAAATTCGTGCTGAAACATTCCTGAATAAGTAAATATTATTTTTAAAGGGCAAGCGAAGCTAGCCCTAATATATCCCACAACTAGAACATATTTTTGTGGTACTTACACATTACGCAAAAAATATTTTTATTTAATATATTATTATACATTTTTATTTAACACATCTACATAATTAAAAAAAATTATATTTTGTAGATGTGTTATCATCAGTCAGTCAAGGTATGACGACTGACGACGCGAGCCCTCACAATGCTCGGCTTTTAGCTAATTAATAAGATTCTTACCTTTTCAGATACATGACATTGAAAAAGACTGGAGAAATAGAAAGAAATGGACTTCCTGGACTAGAGTTTATGGCTGATGACAGTCTATTTGATAATGGCCACAAGTACCCTGATAGGGTAAGTGTCTGCCTCCAACATTGCTTTTAATACACTGAAAAACAAAAACAATTCGATACTATACAAATAAAATCCTTTAGGATTTTGGGCTTATCTTAGCAAAACTTAAATGTGGCAACAAACATAAGTAAAATAATTTTAATTTCGAACTAGATTAATTGATGAAACCCAAAACAATATAATAGCAGTTAGCACATAACACTTTTAGTAGGTACCTTCCTATTCTATAGAAAACACTTTTATATATACTACTAGCTGTCCCGGCAAACGTTGTTTTGCTCATATTATTTTATTGAAGTGACTAAAATATAAGTATGGTGACATAGTCGTCCGACCTGGCTCTCTTAGGCATTTTCAAATATTTAATAAAATAATTGAATGCGCCAATACGACAGTTGAATGAAAGAAGATGACGAAAATTGAAGATGAAAGTGCACAGTGTGGAGTGTGGACACTGGACATAGCTATAGATCTAAACTCCCCTCTCGGCTCTCGCACGCGCACCCCCGCCTTGATGACGCCCACTTCGCAACCGCGGGCCGTGCAGTAGAAATCATAAGAAATCGTAATATTTTAATTTCGCCATAACTTCAAAACCAAACGTCCAATTTTAGTCATTTAAAGACCAAATATTATCTGCATAAACTGTACTTAGTGACGAAATAATTTATTTTGATAAGGATTAATAGCATGAGTAAAATAAACGCGTTTAAATGTACTCCGAAAAAATGCAAGATTTAAAAAAAAATGGCTGGTGTGCCTCACTCGACATAGATAGGTATAGTATGTTGCGGACTTTTTTGTAGATATTTATAAGATCTACAACTAATTGGAACATTTTATGGTTCTATCTTTTATAGTTTAGGCAGCGTACACAAAATAAGTAACTTTTGTGGTTGATTTTTTACACCTTGTGTCCGAAAAACTCAAATATCTTATGAAAACCATTTTTTTTTCCAAAATAAAATGTAGCCTATGTTACTTGTGGATAATGTAACTTTCGAATGGTGAAAGAATTTTTAAAATCGGTCCAGTAGTTTTTCAGCCTATTCATTACAATTATACAAACAAAGTTTACCTCTTCATAATAATATTAGTATAGTTAATATTAATACCTATTACTAATTGTATAACTCCTATAAACTAACTAGCTGTTGCCCGCGACTTCGTCCGCGCTAACATAGTATACCTATTTAGACTTTCATTTAAACTTTCAACCACTATTTAACCCCCTTGGGGGTAGAATTTTCAAAAACGCTTAAACACGTATCCAATCATTTTTAATCAGTAGCCCAAACATAAAATTTCATGTTTCTAACTCAAGAAATAACGGACTTCCATTGAAACTTTCAACCCCAATTTCACCCCCTTGGGGGTAGAATTTCGAAAAAAGCTTAAATACGTATCCATTCATTTTTAATCAGTAACCCAAAAATAAAGTTTCATGTTCCTAACCTAAGAAATGACGGACTTTCATTCAGACTTTCAACCCCTATTTCACCCCCTTCGGGGCAAAATTTTCAAAATTTCTTCCTTCGTGGGTGTCTACATAATAAAACAACCCTACTCACTAAATTTCGTGGCTGTAACTTTAACAGTTTTTGCTCAGCGATGATGAATCAGTCAGTCAGTCAGGACATGTAATTTTATAAGTATAGATATACCTACTTAATAATACTCTGACTTTCTCTGGGCAGCGGCTATCGCTTACCATCAGGTGATCCATTCGTTTCACTCCATTATTTTTAAAATTCCAGTCGTGTTACTGCGACGGCATATACGAGAAAGACTGTCTGGTGGGTGTCCTGAACGTGTCAGCGTGCCACTTCGGAGCCCCGGCCTTCGTGTCGCTACCACACTTCTACGGCCTGAAAGACTCTCCATACCCCAGCAAGATCGAGGGACTGCGGCCGACAGAGTGAGTAAGCAGGTCATTTAGCCAAAACTTTTTCGTTATCGCTTCGTTATCTAAGAATCGCCAACCAAAATGTATGGAATTGGCATAAGCGTCGTTAATATGACGTTGACGTTCGACTCGATCGGCGATTCTATAAAGAAGCGATAAAGAAAAGATCTTGGCTCAGCCCCCAGAACACGTCGTGATTTTTTTAACTTTTTGAAGATCGCTTGTCAGATTTATTATGGAAGTAAAATAGTTTTTATTGTGAGGGAGACACCCGAACAAGTAAGGCCATAATGAAATCCATTGTAAGTACAACTTATCAACTAAACTGCAGGAATGAACGTAAGTTAAAATTTTCTTCTACAAAACTCTACAAAACTTCCAGGTCAATTATTATCCTCTTTTATCAGAAGCATAGCAAGACTTTATTAAAAGCCTAGTGATAGGGCTAACTTGATACTTACAATATTTGCCTGATTTTGCTCTATATACCTAATAACTGTAAGCTTTATATTTCGTCTAGCCTTTTGACGTAAATCTTCGGTAAAACTAGCTGGTCATTTCCGCAATAGGTAATCTAATAAGACTACGCCCTGTGCCCTGTGTTAGTATAAGTAGATAATAGGAAGACCAATTGTATAGACTAAAAATATGTAAATCCAACTAGCTAATGAATAATAATCTTAATCAGTATGCAGCTTGTTATACCCTGTCAATTGTCATATTATGAGAAAATATGATTGTGTCTGACATTTTATGTGCTTACGAATAAACTTTATTGCTTAAATTAGAACTTTATTAATAACGTTGTAGAGTTCAGTTTAGTAGTGTTAACTTAACATATAATCCGTATAATATATTTTGTCTGTTTACTGTCTGTATGTCTATCCGTTTGTCTTTTCCGTCGTTTGATAGATTGACAGTGTATAATTTTTGAGACGTATTTTGGTTGTCCCTCAAGATAGAAGAAGAGAAATACCTGCCGGCCAATACACAGATACAGATACAAAAGCGTTTTTTTAGCATTCAAAATAAATGAAATAAAGTTTTATTAATCGAATTTTCTCTTTACATTCTTAAAAGTAGTTAATATAGAGTGGCAACTGGCAGGGCTGGCAAAATGCTACGGGCCCCGGATGTAGTTACGCCACTGTTTACGTGTTTTAAACTATTTACAAAAAGAGGTAAAACGCACCTTAAAGTATATGGATTTATATCGTTAAATAACTATAATTTACATTTTAATTAATTACAAACGATTATTGCTTATTTATAATGAGTAGAAGGAAATATCATCAGCATCTTTTATTCAATAAATATTAATATTCAGATAAATCTCAGTAGATAATCTATATTATTCACAGTTGGCACTTTGAAAACTGCTTTTAGCTTTATGATAGGGTTGTGAAAAACATCTAAAATCCATTAATTTTAATTTTGATATACCTAAGTAAATGCACTTAAGTACATAAAATATCTCAAAGTGGTTAGTGGACGAATGGTGTCAACTTAAAGGTCAAACCATACTACGCGACGTAGAACTCACTCAGCCCTATTAAATGGAACGTGAAGTGTCGCGTCTAGGGATCGCAATCCCGCAAAGCGGGATCCCGCAATCCCGCGGGATTCCGCGCCAATTTTTTATCTGCTGGATCCCGCACCTACAAAACGCGGATCCGCGGATCCCGCATGACCCATTTGCATAATTTCTCGGGGAGCCCATATGATGGCATGGAAGTTTTTATAGCAGCGCTTTGTGCCAAACTCGATCAAAGGCCTTCCCAATGTCCAAACTAACAGCATTTAATGCCTCCCTTCGACACAATCGCCAGATCCTAACGATGAGTTAGGTGCGCCAAAAGATCACCAGCCGAGCGACCCTTACGGAACCCGTACTGTTTGTCCAAGTATCGAAGGAGCTGGCTATTGATAATAATTGATTTCTATTAGAAATTGGTTATAGTGATTGGTCTGTAATTGGGATGATTTGAGCGGTCACCTTTTTTGGGGATCGGATACACCAAGTCTTCCAGGAAGCCGATACAATGCCAGAAGAAGATGCGTTAAGATCCCGCGGGATCCCGCGGGATTGGCCAATCCCGCAAATCAATCCCGCGGAATTGGATAAGGTGCGGGATTGCAATCCCTAATCGCGTCGCGTCGTGTCGTGTCGTTTTGTACAGTCTTGCCTTAAGGGCTCCATTCCACCGTGGCGCACGGAGAGGCTACGCAGTACGCACGTGCGTCAAGCTTCGCTTTGTAAGAAAATACATATTATGACTGTGTCCACTGCAACCCACGGACACGCTACGCATGAATTGACTCAAGTCAAAGAAATAAATCATGCACAGCGTACGCCGCGGTGGAATTGAGCCTTAAAGGTCACGTCGCGCAACACACAATATACAAGACATACCTAAAGCTTTGCTAATATGATTTTAAATTCATTTTGATATTAATCCTTCAAGCTCCATACTCGTAAGAGCACCAGTGATCGCGACAACAATAGAATAACAATAGATTTCCAAGAATCTACGATCGAAGGATTAATAATTGACAAATGTATACCTATAGGTATCAACACAAATTTAAATGTACTCCTAACGTGCTAGCCCTGGTTTCAGAAAATCTAGACTCTAAAGTATATTGACTATTGTATAATTTTCAGGCAGCACAATTTCAAGATGGAGATAGAGCCTATAACAGGAATGCCCTTGTTCGTCCGAGCCCAGCTGCAGGTCAATGCCCTCGTCAGACACGTCCCTGGTATCAGGTATGAACAATAATTTAACTAGTTAGTAGTAAGTACTAAGTACTTGGTAAGTCATACTTAAATTATAATACAAATAAATAAAATAAATAAATTTTTAATTAATAATTATAATACATAATCAATTAATTATGATTAAACAGCACCCGCGCATGTCTAGGGCTACTATCAAGACTTGTATCTAAGGTGGACGCTTAGACCAAAAAATAAATATTAATAAAGTAACATTTAATGCTTTTAGTCCCATCTAAAAAGTAAAAATTGTTCACCCCTAATTAATGTGACATTAATTCTAATGTGTAGGTAATAATTCTTTCTCGTAGCTTCGCTCGCGTTGAAATCTTTTCTGTATACAAAACTCGTAGGTCTCTTTTGCTAATAAATGTCTTATCTAAATATTATATGTCTTTGTATATAATTTACAACTTGTTACATAACACAACAAACAAAAAATGTACAAACTTGTTTAATTCATTATCTTATAAATTTGTTTTGTGTTGACCTCAGACTATATTATGGCTACCATATTGCTTTTAATATGAGTTATGACTTTGGGCAAATCTAAATAATAATAATTACTGCCGCCGGGATGCGAGGTAGGAAAAAAATCCTTGAAGATACTACTTAAGTATTTAGAAATGTGTGTCAGCAGTCTGTGCTATTTTCGATTTATAAAAATGTGCGTTCTGCAGTCAGTAGATTTGATTGGTTCCCGAATTGAAATGACCACCGACGGATACACTGTTCGTAGTTTAGGAACACACCTGTTTCCAGCTTGGTGAACCAGCTGCCGGACCCGGACACGCTGGTGCCGATGTTCTGGTTCCGGGAGGAGATCGCCGTGACGCCGGAGTACGCGGAGTTCGCGCAGTTCGCGCTCGACGTGCGCTTCGGGATGGTCTACGGGTTCTACGTGCTCATTGTGAGTAGGCAGTGTTGCCAACATTAGCTGATTTACTACTAAAGCCTTTGACTATATGACGCCCGCAACTCCATTTCTCCAAAATTCGTTTATCACGCGGCAACGCACATGCGTTGACGCATGCGTAGACGTGGGAGAGCCATGCTTCGGCACGAATGGGCCGGCTCGACCGGAGAAATACCACGTCCTCACAGAAAACCGGCGTGAAACAGCGCTTGCGCTGTGTTTCGCCGAGTGAGTGAGTTTACCGGAGGCCCAATCCCCTACCCTTTTCCCTTCCCTACCCTTCCCTATTTCCTTCCCTACCCTCCCCTATTACCCCTTAAAAGGCCGGCAACGCACCTGCAGCTCTTCTGATGCTGCGAGTGTCCATGGGCGACGGAAGTTGCTTTCCATCAGGTGACCCGTTTGCTCGTTTGCCCCCTTATTGCATAAAAAAAAAAAAAAAAAATGCTGCGGGGCTAAAATGGTCACATTTAGCAATTCCTCTCAACTCAATCAATTCAGCAAATGAATTGTCAAAACTGTCAAACTGACAAAAATGTCAAATCAGTACAAGTTTGAGTACAAAAATACAGAAATGAATTGCAAGCAGAGTTGCATTTTGCTATTTTAGAAAAATGAATCATAATATTATGATTCATATCATGATTCTTCAAAGCGACCATTTTAGCCCCGCAGCTCTTCTGATGTTGCGAGTGTCTATGGGCGACGGACGTTAGTCAGGTGACCCGTTTGCACGTTTACCCCCTTATTTCGTTAAAAAACCCGTACATTTTTCCAAGATTAAAAGTATCCTATGTCCTTTTCCGGGTCTCAAAGTATCGCAATACCAAATTTCAGCAAATTTTGATCAGTTTACATCACATTCAAATTCATGAAGACAAGACTCGTGAAAAGTTAGCTCCATGTTTGTAAAATGACTAGACAGTAGCCGGTTTTAGCGAAACCAAGCCTGTGAACATTGTCTGTCATTTAAAGTCGCGGACGCGACCTTGAGCGTACGGACATCCGAACAAGATCTGGCTGGCTGGATGTTTTTGCGTCCGCGGACGTGCGACGTGGACGAAACGTGCACATTGTCAAGCGTCCGTCAGCCGCGGCTGCGTCCACAGACCTCTATCTATCTTATTTCTGTGGATGCGTCCGATAATAATTTATTTGTTCCCAACTTGACCGATGAACTTTTTTGTTTAATAATAATTTATGATCATCTTGTCAAACATATTTACTTACAGTTTTTGTTGCACACGACTGTAATTAGAAAGTCTTGTTTCACATAGACAAGTCAGTCTTACGACACAATTAAAACAGTTGTGTCTATCACTTGGCGCACACCAAGTCAAAACTGTCTTAACTACGATGACGCAACGCATACAATTTTATAATATTAAGCAGTAGAGAACGCCCGGACAGAGTAGACAGAATTATAGAGTATGCCGACTTAGAAGTTAGAAATTTTTAAATTTGACGTATATGACGAAAATCGCTAGGGTTGTAAACTTGTCACTACGAACTTAAAACTATGACATATTACAGGCATTAGGGTTTCCTATTACTGTATATTTTCTCTGGGATGTTAAACACGTTAAAAACGGGTTGCGAAACACGTCAATTTGAAATAATTTATATTTACAACTTAGGTATTTTAAATAACAAATTGTAATAAAATTAAAACCGATTGAATTTTGCGTCTATTGCGAGCAGTTCTGAAAATTTTTATAGATACCTATATTAAGATAGAAAAGTTCTCATTCGGATAAAAATAACTTCAAAAATAAACGGGAAAGACTCGACGGGAAAGATAGTACCTACTTGGATCGCTGGAAGTGTTTCCCTTGTTGGTCGTATTATTGTTTATGTTTTGGCACATGTGATTAAAATTTTCAGAATCTTATTTTGAAATCTATAAGTATTTAAAAATAAATTATATCAGCCAGCGCGAGGCACATTCCATTCATGATCTTAGTGAAACCCGAC
Organism: Polyommatus icarus; assembly: GCA_937595015.1. Lineage (NCBI taxonomy): Eukaryota > Metazoa > Arthropoda > Insecta > Lepidoptera > Lycaenidae > Polyommatus > Polyommatus icarus. Next base: position 15,720,483 of record OW569324.1, read on the forward strand.
GAATTTAACAAAATATATTGAAACCAGTCCGTCTCTTTGCAGTCGAAGTCCAGAGGTCGAAACCGGTACTTTTTTAACCAGGTTAAAACGCTCTATAACCAGGTTTTTGGATAAGTGCTCGTTCAGAGCGAAATTGAGATGCGAGCGGTATTGCTTCTGAAATTAACCTGGTTAATTTCTCGCGGAAAGTAACTCTCGGAACCGGTATATTTTTAAACAGGTTAAAACGCTCTATAACCAGGTTTTTGGACAAGTGTTCGTTCGGAGCGAAATAGAGATGGAAGCGGTATTACTTCTGAAATTAACCAGGTTAATTTCTCGCGGAAAGTAACTCTCTGAACCGGTATTATTTTAACCAGGTTAAAACGCTCTATAACCAGGTTTTTGGATAAGTGTTCGTTCGGAGCGAAATAGAGATGCAAGCGGTATTGCTTCTGAAATTACCTGGTTAATTTCTCGCGGAAAGTAACTCTCGGAACCGGTATATTTTTAAACAGGTTAAAACGCTCTATAACCAGGTTTTTGGACAAGTGTTCGTTCGGAGCGAAATAGAGATGGAAGCGGTATTACTTCTGAAATTAACCAGGTTAATTTCTCGCGGAAAGTAACTCTCTGAACCGGTATTATTTTAACCAGGTTAAAACGCTCTATAACCAGGTTTTTGGATAAGTGTTCGTTCGGAGCGAAATAGAGATGCAAGCGGTATTGCTTCTGAAATTACCTGGTTAATTTCTCGCGGAAAGTAACTAGTGGAGTGATATCTTCTATCCCTTTCTAGTGCACCATCTAATAGCCAATAGGCCATAACTTGTTTATGTGTGGACAATGGGTGATGGTCGTGGTGTGTGTGAGTGAGCGGGGCGAACATAACTGCGAACGGTTCTAATCGGTATTTTGAGCAGTGAGCAATTTAATTTTGCTCTCAGAACAAAACCAGAAATAATTTCGGACCGTTCAGAGCGGAATCAAAATGAAAACGCTCTTTTGGAAATGTATGGCGTTTCTAACGAACAGGATCACGAAGGTTTCCGAGCCTTGAGTCGAACTACTGGTAGTTATGTCTATTGTGGTTAGACAGTTTTGTCGTAGATGTGCGCGCTCGCATACACTTCAAAGGGAAGCCGACAGTCGTGAGTCAGACTTGTCGCGGGGCGCATTAGACAACTTTGTCTATTAGACGTTTTGTCTCAAATGTGCGCATCTAGTGCATTTTACTATGCGATAGTCTGTCTTAAGACAGTCGTGTCTCAAGTCGTGTGCGGTAGCTCTTAACGATTACGTAATAATAAAAATTATAAAACTTACTAATAAATTCTTGTTTTTATTTGTTCCAGGTCACTGGGGTGGCCCTTATATGTTCCGGTGTGTGGTTCTACCGGCTTTCCAGATTTTCTGTGACTCGGGAGAAGGAAGGCGACAAAATGGCAGCGCAAACTTTCTTAGACAAAAATGAACAAATTCTACCAGACAGAATTAAAGAATAGAATAGAATAAGAGAGGAATAAGAGGTAGAGGAGAGGAGAGGAGAGGAAATAGAATAAGAGGTTCGGTTAAACCCGGTTCGTTTTAAGAAAGCACGATCTCAAAACAAGTCCTATAGAAGAATACGTAGTAGATATTTATAACTTACGTAGTCACTTTAATTAAAAAGATTTAGGTATGCTTTATTTTTGCCTTCGGTAATTTTTACAATGTTTTAAGTTGTATTTTGTGGCTTCAGTCTTCTTTTAAGCGATCCGGGTTAGAAATTAGAATATCTCCTACTAAGTAGGTGAAAAATCTGCAGTTCAGAACGTTGTGTTTACTTCCTACTGAGCTGAAAATTGTACTGATAGTTGTAACTACTATAAGCTATTTATAAACCCACAATACCTAGATAGACTCATAGACAGTAGTTATAAGTTATAGTAGTTATAGGTACTGATTTAAAGAGAACTTGAGTAAAATTGCTGAACGCAGATCCAGAAACAGTGACTCGAAGTAAAACTTGCTGTACTATCTATCATAATATTATCATAGTCTTATGAGATATTCATAATGGATGGAATGAAGATACTTCATATTAAAGTGATTTAATTTTATACAGCATCGCCAGAAGCGTAGCGTGCCTTAGCGGGATCCCATATAAATTAAGGCGCATTTTCATTAGTCGTTAATTACTTGTACGTTATACAGCATGCGGCCAACTAATTGGCAACTAATGGCGCATTGTCATTGGTCGTGGCATGCGTTTCAGAAATCTCCCGCACCCCGCATGCGGGCACTATCGACCAGTGAAAATGCGCCATTATAGTCCGCGCGGAACTAGTTGGCCGCTCTGCCGGTAGAGCTTGTCTAATTTGAAATGACGCGCCCCACCACTTCAAAGTTGATATGAATGAAACATTTTTGTACTGTGAATACGAGGGAGGGGCGCGTCATTTCAAGTTAGACAAGCTCTATGTGAGTATATGGGCAGAGCGGCCAACTAGTTGCGCGCGGACTATAATAGGAAAGATAACTTTTTACTTTTCTCATATTTTGTGAATTAAATAAAAGAAATGGAAAGTTTCTATTAATTTTTGCTAACGCACTTTGCCCCTTGCTGGGGGCCCCGTATAATTGATACGACATAATACCCACATATTATTACCTCGATCGTGGGAATCGCAGACACAATAGATTTTCAATTGTTATGCGACAGCCGGGTGCCGCTTGGGGATTGATAGGTTATACGGCAGTAGCTACTAGCTACGCTCCTGAGCATCGCTTAGGGTGCTTAAACACGGCGCCGCGCTGCATTACTCATCCGTAATGTATTTTTATGGGCCCTTTCACACGATTCTTGATGCCGTGGTGGTGGCGGCGTGTGAAAGGGCCCATAGAAATACAAGGATGAGCAATGCAGCGGGCAGCGGCACCGCCGTGGTAGTGGTGCCGCTGCCGCTGCGGCGCCGTGTGTAAGTACCCTTAAGCTGCGTATCGACTTCGCGCTCCTGGCGCGCGCGCCATGAATGACCGCGCCGAGAGTGCGTTCCGCGGAACGCGTTCCAAACATTTGAAGTATATCAACTAAGCGCGCCTGGCGCGCGCGGCAATCGTTCCAGTGTTTGACCGTTCATCATACAAGCCGCTGGAATGGAAGCTGCTGCTGCCCGTACCCTGCTGGTACGGGCTGCAGCATAAACATAAAACATATTTATGCTGCAGCCATGAAACATAAAAAATATTTTACTTGCTATTGGTTAATCCTATAATCCTCTTAGTATGAACACATTTTAGTACTTGCTGCAACTGTGCAACAAGTTGTGAAATCCTTACAGTAACTTTTCTATTAGCAAACATGTCTTGAATTTGCTTTGACACTTGGTCATAAGATAGCCTATTCCCATTGTTTGTCAATTACTTATAGATCTTGCATAATTATGCTAATAAACAGTAAGACAACAGAAGCTCTGTATGTATTTCTTAAAAATGTTCCTTATAGCTCAGCATCTGAAAATATATGTTAGAATTTGTAATTGGTTTGTTTTTAAGAGGCATGTCTAGGAAATAATAAGTTTGGCTTAGGCTAGACAGCATAATTTCACGACTTTCAAAATAATTATCTTCTGTGAAATGAAGTAAACATAAGCGTGCCATATTTTTTCTTTGAAATTCTTTATTCACAAGGCATTTTCCCACTTTTTTTTCACTTTGGGTCTTTGGGAAATATACGAACTCTCCGGTTTTTAAAACTCAAAGCATAACATTGAGGCATTTTTACGAAAATTGATTATTATTACTCTTGTTTACAAAAAATGTATGGGATTTGACAGCTGTAATGTCAAATTACGGTCAGTCGACGATGCGACGCCTATCGGGATAAAAAGTCAGTTTTGCTCCTCATTGGCGCGCGCGCCACGACTGATGCGCGGTAAAAAACCGACACGGCCGATGGAACGCGCGTTTCAAAGTGATATCCATTTCGCGCGGCAGGAGCGCGCGCCAATGTTCGATATCTTGGAGCGCATAGTCGATACGCAGCTTTATGCTACCAAAAAATATTCTTGGAGATACCTATAAGTAGGTAGTTCATTATATGTATTAATAATACTTATAAGTTATAGGTCACTGTATTTAGGTAGGAAAACAATAACATAATATTTTTTGGTACATAACATATTATATTTTTGGCGTGGCGGTGTATTTATGGAGGAAAGCTTATTATAATATTAAGTAATATTTTTGATGGGTGGTTATATACTTATTACCAGTGATAAGAAGTCACTAAGAATAAGAAAATAAATACTCAATGTGCGAAACACACCAGTTAGAACACTTTTTATCTTACTTAAATATTGTTTGTACAACATTCCACTGGAATATAGGTAATATTATGTATGTATCTTATGTTTATTTTAATTTAACTTTGTAAATAACAGATGTTTTATTAAAATATCTACTTATTTACAAAGTATATCAATATTAGGTGGATAATAGGTTACCTATGTTATAAAGTGATATATTTGCCATGACAAATACTACCTTATGCTAAGTACTGACATACAGTTTTGCTCTATAGTTTCACTCAAAATCGAGTAATAATAATTATGTGTGGACCGCAAAACTGACAGCTCGAAGGCTCGCATCGAGCCAACTTGATGCAATTAAATGTAAGTATCGATTTAGAGTAAAACTATCAAGCAATGCTGAATGTGTGGACGAAAGTCCGAGCCGCGGGTTTTGCTTGACGTTAGGTATTGCTCAATCGAGCAAAACCATAATATATTGTGAGTACTTAGCATTGTAGTGCCGTTGAGGACCAGTGCAAACCAAGAATGTGACTGCTTAGCTATTAAAAGATAATAATATTGTGTACCGTATAAAAACATATCTCAAATACACTATTTTTTAACTATTTATTCATTAGTATTTAGTAGATACTTGTACTTAGGTACTTAATTTCTTACAAAATATTGTAGCTTTATAGCAAAATACTTAGTTTAGTAGCTATTTGCGCTGGCTCGAGGTCTAAAATGTGATAAAAATATGGTGACTGACGACAGTCGCAGACCACGTGGTCTGCGACTGATCAGAGAATTTGATTCATAGGCAGATATGATAGACCTAGGTACGTATTTTGATTTTTGGGTCGCGTTATGTCAAATCCATCCGACAGCTCACAGCTTATATTGCATTGACATAATTCGACCAAATGACGTAGGTCCGTAAACTGCATTTGTATCAATTTCTACGATGGTACATTTGCCTTCTCTTTCATTCGCACACGAATATTACTATTGTTACGCCTCTTGTCCACCGACGCTGCGAACTGCGAAACAGCGGCGAACCGGTTTACTGTCTCATACGTGATACGCCACACGACAATGCGTTAAGTATATTGCATCTCGCTCTATTACAGTTTCGTAGTTGTTTCGCGTTTCGCAGCGACGCGTCGGTGTACTAAAGGCGTATGCGCGTGAACATGGATTGCGATAAATTCGCGAGTTTAAGGCACACATAGTACGATGAGTGATGTTATGTTTACGTGTGAGTGAATTTAGTGTGTACAGTAACATTTTTGTTATATTTTTATGAAATACCAACTAAAATAAAATGAGTATAAATCTTAAGTAAGTATATCTTTTTTTCAGAATCTGTTATATTACACATAGCGCTTTTTTATTGGTTCTGTCTACCAATTATATGAAAATAAAATCAAAATGAAACGGTAAGTATATTTTATTATAAAAGTATATAAATAGTTTTCATTACAATATCAACAATGTACGACCAACTAAAATTAAAATTTTAACTAGGTAACATAATATTATGCAATGCTGTTTATTACTTAAGGGGCTGAAGTTTTGGGCAAATCTATAGTTCAATACTTAGAAATACACATACATAGTTAAAACACGTTAAATGATACTTCGATGGTACTAATTTTTGACATTAAGGTACAAGTTGGAACCGACTGACACGCGACAACGGCAGACGACGTGTCGTCGCGACACTCCGGGGGCCTGAGTCAACACGAATTCGTAATCGCTTTGTTATAGAATCGCCGATGAAAATGTATGGAATTGACATAAGCGTTTGTTAATATGACGTTGACGTTCGACTCGTCTTATGTCAATTCCATACATTTTGATCGGCGAGTCTATAACGAAACGATTACGAATTCGTCTTGACTCAGGCCCCTGGTATGTATTTTTGTATTTTTTGTCATGTATGTGTATTTGTACATGTATTTTTTGTCTGCAGTTGTCGCTTGTCGCTCGGTTCCAACTTCTACCTTTACTCTTATTTTCCTTATGGCGCAATCGAGTAAAATATTTATTTATTTACTAAACAAACTTATCTACTATAATTCCAGGATAACCCAATGAACAGAAGATAGCTATATGATATACTACTGCTATTAATCGACTAAGTAGCGATAATATCAATTCAGTCTTATACGCCACTTTTTATACTGCCAGTTTATTATGTGTAATTTTTTGTAATAAAAAAAATATTATGGGCACAAAACCTAATCCCTAAAAAGAAAAAATAAAGTTGTTTTTTCTATATCTACTTAACACAAAATCTATACTTAACATAATAATATTATGTTTTAATCTACTTTTGGTATGACAAATAATATTGCAGCTTGCCAAGTTATCAGGGCTTTAAAGTTTACGAGAATTTTTTAAACGCTTAAAGGCTTTATTCATCTCTTAATGATGTCTATTTTAAAAATATTTTTTGTAAGAATCTAAAATAAGTTTCGTAGCGATGCACAGTGTGATAAAAACCTCGATTTTGTTTCACCGCGTTTTTCTTTCAAATACTATAGTTGATAGCTATATAAACATTAGAGTAGAACTCCGAGATCGATATTCTTTGTAGTTATTTTTTTAAAATTTGCATAAAAATTAATTAAAAAAAACTAATCAAGTAACATTAATTTTGTTTATACCAATTGAACAAGCACTTCGCCCATGACTATTAACAATGTCGGATGTGAAAAACAGCAACTTTACAGGAGAGCGATTTAAAGTCTAAATTTGAGAATACCTTTTTACTTATTTCATGTAGAATCATGAAATTTCAGGGTTTGTGCTCTATAAGTTATTTACGTTTAATGTAATATTAGGAGTATCACGTATTTTATGAATAAATAGGAGAAAAGTCACTTCTGACCTTTTTAACGAAGTACGAGTAATGCTGATTTGTTGAAAGTGCCAGAACCGACATTGTTGCTTGTACAAAATCAATGATTGCTTGTCGGAAGTGGCACTTACGCCATTGTTAAGTTATAAATTTATGTTTAAAATATGTCGCATGTAGAAATTACCAACAAAAATGACAACAATTTAAAGAAAATATATATTTTTAAGGACTTCTGTCAAATAAAACGTAAAAACAATGTATGTATGAAAATACAAAATATTTCTTATGACGTAAATACTTCAGAAAATCAAATTTTCGTCGGAAATGTAAATAAACTTAATAATTCAGAAAATCAAATTTTCGTCCGAAATGTAAATTAACTTAAAACGTTGAAATTAAAAATTATTGCCATCACTATTTTGTTAACTTTCTGATGCCCTAACTTGAATTAACTTAACAAAATTAATACTTTTTTTTATCAATCATAAAGAGGAAAAGTTTGTTTCGTGTTTGGAAAAGTCTTTATATCTTTATTTATATTGAATAGGTTCAATAGCTACTGAACTAATTTAAAAAATTATTTAACCCTTGGTAAGCTACATAGTTTGCAAAGAACATAGATAGTGTATTATTCAGAAAAATATTAGGGATCATACCGAAAATCGCAAAAATATAACCCTGAGTGCTAAAAATTTGCAATAAATTACATTATTTCGCTTCCGCTGCGAAAAATACAGCTGATTCATAGAAATAATATTAAAAATACTTATAGTATTCATCATTATCTGCATAAAAATCCAGGTCATCAATTATGTATCTTTTATGGTTAACGAATAATAACCATTTCCTTCACTAAAAAATTAACTTCAAATCATCTCCTACTAGCGTGGCTTTTTTGCATATTAACAATTGGTCCTTACCTAAATAAATATCAAATTATTTATTGTGATTCTGTAAAAAATAGAATTGTCTTTTAAATTATTACCATGGGGCAAATATAGTTAGGGCAGTTTGCTTAAAGCTCAAAACAAGGCGCTGACGCGGCAACGGCGGTGGCTACCATGAATTTGTAATGCAAAATATTATATTTTCTAAGTGGAACAACTTGCTATGGATCTTATCGACATCTGCCAAATACGCTGGAGAGATGAATTTGCCCAAATATGTGGGAAATACAGAAAATACTGACGAAGTACTGACTGTTTTGCAGGTCTATTAACTTGTCAGCGAAACGAAGTTTGCGTAATCAGGTAGTTCTTAAAAATCTCTACATTTTTAGGGCACTTACATACTACCACAACCTTCATTTTCATGATAACGTAGATCAACGTGGATGACTATTTATTAGATTAATTAATCAAAAGCAGTCTTCTTCATCCAAGATTCTCTATTTATTCTATGGTATTTTTGAGAATAATTTCACTTTTACATAATCTGAGTAAATTTATATGTTTGTTAAGATATATTGCAAGCTCTGCATTTACAATGTCTACAAGATCAACAAGGCTAATCAAACCAGCTACTCAACGAATTTGAGAAAATTATAATAATACTAGCTGTCCCGGTGAACTTCGTGTCACTTTAAAACCTTTCCTGGACTTCTACGAATATTTTAAGACTAAAGTCAGCCCAATCCGTTCAGCCGTTTTCGAGTTTTAGCGCGACTAACACATTTAAAAATCCATCTTATATATAAAATTCTCGTGTCACAATGTTAGTCCACGAACTCCTCCGAAACGGCTTTACTGATTTTTACCAAATTTTATATGCATATTCAATAGGTTTGAGAATCGGCTACTCGGTATTTATTATATTGATAAGTGCATCTGTTGAATAAGTTATAGTAAATTATTACAACTCGAGAAAAACGACGACCATGATAGCGATGGACGTTGCCATGGTGACATACTTATTTTGTCACTTCAATAAAATAATACGGGCGATATACTTTATAATATGGCAAAGAAACGTTTGCCGGGACAGCTAGTTTTTATATATAAAGAAGATTATAGGAAAAATTGTTCATGGAAATCTTGTGACTGAAGTTAAGCCTAGTGTGAAAAAAGGTCCTTTTCATACCTTTTTTACGATTTTCAACAGTATAAATTATGTTTTATTACTATTATGTATTTAAAAAATGCCGAGAAAATCAGCTATTAGATACCAGATCGTCAAAACACGATTATTTAACTAAAATTATATTAATTCATTATGTATGTGTGCCAACAAAAACTTAATTTTCGTACAAAATGACCTATTTTGAAACCTTCTGAAAATTGTTTAAAGTCGGTAAGCACCGACAGATATGAAACAAACTTCTAAAAAGTGGCATTAAAACAATTAGAAAAATAAGTGAAATGATTATGATGTAATACTACCGACATTTAGCCAATTTATAAATCCCCATAACAATGTCGGAAGTGGTGCTACCGACAATTTAACCATTTATAAAACCGATTAAAAATGTCGTATGTGGTACAACCGACATTTTACACATTTGAAAAACCGGTTAAGAACGTTAGATGTGGCACATAATAATAATAATAACGTTTATTTAACAATAAGACATCACATTACACTACAATACATATACACATTACAATACACATTACGATTCATAAAGAAAAAGTAAAAGAAAAATATATAATTACAAAAATAATAGCATTATAATTATAGCATGAGGAGCGGTACAAGTAGTGCATTGTCATGTCTACTGCCAAAAAGGATACCACTCAGGCGTATCATCGTGTCGTACACTACAGTGCCTGGTATTATGTGGTCCATCCGACAATTTTAAATGACCTACGATAAAATGTTAATGAAGATAAGTGTTTTTCTTATTTAATCAAATCTAAAGCAATAAAACATAAGCTGTACCGTTCAAAATCTTTAAAGAATATAAATAGTAAATACCATTTTCCGCACTAGTATTACCTTCGATCATAATATTTCCATCAGCATTTTTTCCTTATTACTATATTTTTTTAAATTTAGTTGAGTACCTAGTTTGATTAGCCGTGCTGATCTTGTAGACATTAAACATGGCGTCGAAAATTAAAAAAATATAACTAAGGTTGCAAAAAAACAAGTGACAGCGCGACGTCCATTTCCTCCGTTAACATAGTCGGAAGTGGCACATCGAGCGCTCTCACTCGCCCCCGCGTCCCGTTAACAACGTAGGTAGTGACTATCCGACATTGTTAGCGGACTATCTTAGTAATATACGACATTTTTAATGTAGCTATTTCAGAAACTATGCATAATATAGATTTTATCTTTTCAGGTAATGATAGCCTTGGTTATATATAAGGACATGTTTTATGAAATAAAACAAAAATGACGATTTTGCACATCCGACATTGTTAATAGTCACGGGCGACTTAATACTTTACTTTTTCTCCAAATTTGGTTAACCTACTGTGATCAAGTAGGGCGATATTTATTTATTTAATAATTTTTGTTTTTCATTTTTAATTTCGCGATTAGATCGAGTTAAAAAAGTTTGAAGCATAAAACGATAGTGTGAGTAATCTTTTATCAATGTTATTAAAAATCACACTCTAATAACCTCTATGTCAGAAGTTATATCCAATTCAATTTTTTTTATAAAAATTCGGATTTTTTTATACCTAGGGTTGTCACTAAAGTTGATATTTTATTTTCCCCGACTACATCAGAAGGTGATTACTGATTAGACACTGTTTGGGCATATAAAATCATTGGTTTACGTTATATTTTTTCACTTTTTAGATTTTTTATTATTAGACCTACCTAAACGTGATCTTGATATTTTTCGTATTTTAAAAAAATAACTACAAAGAATATCGATCTCGGAGTTCTACTCTAATGTTTATATACTATATAGATATCAACTATACTATTTTGAAAGAAAAACGCAGTGAAACAAAATCGAGGTTTTTATCACACTGTGCGATGGTAAGAGCCATATCATACTGGCGATTTATAAGCTGCCTGCGTCGCCTACCATTCGCCCGTCACATGCTTACAGTAATCATCTTATTGGTCTAAGTATAGAATGAGCTTTCTGTACCAACTTAAAGCAGAAACATCCCCTTTCAAATTGTAACAACTACTCACATAATATCTTATTGGGATGTTTTACAAAAACTTTGGGTATTTTTTTGTTAACAAACTCTATAACCTTTAGACCCCCCGCGCATTAGGCGGCCAGGTCGCCGGCCAACTAATTCTTTTATGATATACATATTATGTAGGTGCGCGCATTACGCGACCAGCGCGGCGGCCAGCGGTCACGCTCTGGTCGCGCGGCCAACGAAAAACATCGCGACACACACGCGGCCACTTGGCCGCAGCGGCCAACGAGATACGGGAATTTGTATGATATTACTCAGTGTGCACGCACTGGTCGCCGCGGCACACGTTTTTTGTATACAGACAACAAAATAATATTCAAAGTTTACTCATCAAATCACTACTCATACGAGTGTGGTCGCAGACGTGGCCGCAAAGTGCGCGGGGTGGTCGCAGCGACCTGGCCGCACGACCTGGCCGCCTAAAGCGCGGGGGACCTTATAATTTTCTACTCAGCTTAGTTATTTGGTACAATATCAAAACAATTATTGCTTTAAGATGTAAAATATTAAAATAATCTGTACAATGCGATCGATATTTTTTCTGTGCTGCTTTTTAAACTTCACTTTAAAATTGCTTAAATAGTATTCTACAAATTATTGTATGTTATGTACAAGAACAGATCACAGATAAAATATAGCACCATGATGATCTTTACAGTGATAATAGGCTTATTTATAGTACACAATCTTTTTAAACTTTTAAACCAACTTAATTAGTCGTCTATGACCAAAATTGGTCCGTAAACCAACTATAGTTGGTTTTAAAGTTTTTAAAATCCTAGATCCTAATCATGTACAAGAATAGGCTACTTGACCTACTTTTTTTCTTCATGCTAATCCCTTCTTAATCATTCATTTTCACAAAAAAACTAATATTTTAATATTTTATACAGTAGAAATCCATAAAAATGTTTATTGAAAAATGTGCCTCATGAATGGCGCCGAAAACACTGTCCGCCATAGTGTGACGTCATACGCTTTGTATTTTAAACTCTCTTTATTGAACATTTTTTTATGTGCTAAATGTACGAGTCTAAAAGTGCCCAAAAATTATAAAACAATTAAATAAGAAATTACAAATCATTTGTAATGTTGAAAACTTTTGGAGAAAAGTTTTAGCCATTTCATTTCCCGTCTACAATAAATGGAGATAATATTATATAAAACTGATGTTTTAAGTGAATTATTCAAGAAAATATATTTTACAAATCTTTCTAGGCTTATTCTTATTATTTATGTACAAATAAACTTACATATAACGAGCGCGATAAATAAAAGATATTAAATTACTATGAGGATGACGTGAGACGTCACATCCAAATCGGAAGTACCGCAAAAGCGTTTTCTTCAGTACAAATCCTATTTTCATAAAATCATATTTTCAAATCGACTTTATTTATCAATCATAAGCTTTTATTTGATGACAAGGGTGAAATGCGGTTTCCTAGGCCAAGTTCTACTAGAAATATGCATTTGTTCAATGAAATTGAATATAGGTCAAGTAGCCTATTGCTCGTTCAAATTTTAATCGAGCCTATAAGATTATTTTAATAACAAGAATAAGTAATAAATATTATTTTGCGATATTAAAAAACAAGTGCAAGTTACTTTAGATAAAAATGGCTCCGTGACCCTTGACGTTGCCTGGACTAAATAAAAAATATAATATATCTTATCTATGGATTTACATTTTTAACCTTTTTACCGCGATTTGCCTCATCAAAAAAGTTTGCTATTTATACATATTCTTACATACATCTTTTGATACTCTTCTAATCTATCTAATCTTTTAAAATGTTCATACTGTTTTTGATAGGACTTTTTTTTAATTTGCGACTGACACATAAGGACATACTATACTTACTTTAAATGTGCGTTTTAAAGTAAGGAAAATGTTATATGAAAAAGTAGGCGGTAAACAAGTTACAGTAGCATTTTTAAAACCAACATTATTATTCTTCGACACTCGGTGATTCTCGCATTATAGGAGTATCAGGTGATTTCATAATCTTCTTGACCAGTATGTAGATACCGAATAGTAGAAGTAACGCTCCGATCGCCTGAAATATTATAAAGAAAGATTTAGTCAAAATAAAGTGCATTGAGGTACTTACTAGGTAGATCGATTCATAGGTACTATTCTAATGTAATACAACATGATGGACTTCTTTTAGTAAAAAGTACAGTAGTAAATTTGAGTGTGTACTTTTTGTTGGAACGAAGTTCCTTATTGCGCGTTCGGCGTAAATCTGAAGGCTAGACAGAACGATATTTGACCTTGATTAGACTTCGACACTTTTTTGTTAGGACCTGCATGGTAGGGGCAGAGGGCGTTGATACTTGATAGTAAGTATTCCTGTGCGTCAACTACATAGATGGCGTTTTTTTTAATAAACAGCGACGCGTTAATCGTATTCCTGGGTGTCAATAGATGGCCTTTTTTTTAAATTTAAGTGTATATGTATTATGTATACAGGTTTTATAAAACATAAGAAATAACTTCGTTTCATTCGGGTGTCCCTTGACACCTCTCATGTTTAAATTCTCCCTTTTGACGTAACAATTTCTAATAACTCGATACTACGGGCTGCAGGGACGAAAAAGATGACGTCATTGTCCCGTTACGCTCATTGTCGCGTTCCACAAGCGAAAGCGCGACATGAGCGAGATAGAGGTATTAGCCGATCATGCCTCTCTCTCGTTCGTGTCGAGCGACTATAATGTTTGATGTTGTCACGTCAAACTACCGTCCGTAAACCGACTTTAGAGAAGACCATTTTTTTAGTAAAGGCTAGCAGGCTGAGCGTTAATCATCATCAAATTAAATAATCTACTTTTATCTTATACATCGATCTTATTATAAGTACATTAATTAAATTCCATGGCATAATAATATTTTTTTTTACCTGAGGAAACCTCTCCACTCGGATAGCAAACAGCTGTGATTCTCCATTATCCATACTTAATATTATAAATGCGAAAGTATGTCTGTCTGTTACCTCTTCACGCCCAAACCACTGAACCGATTTCTCTGAAATTTGGCATGGAGATACTTTGAGTCTCGGGAAAGGACTTAGGATACTTTTTATCCCGGAAAAATGTACGGTTCTCGCGCGATAAACGATTCTTGGCGCAACAAAGTTGCGGGCATCATCTAGTTACCGAGTAAGTATGTATACTATCAAGGAAATTGATTCCTAGGCAGTTGACGGACCTTTTGGGTGGGTTAGGTTAGGTTCTCTCTCTTCCTAGTCGTATCATAATGGCTGAGGGACGTGACCACCAAAATTAGCTTTCTGGGCTATGGCTCTCCAGGGTTAGGTTAGGTTAGTCAATGTCAATATAGTTCTTGCAATCTACGAGTGCGCGTCGCCCTTAGTTGTGTGAGTGACCATATCTATACACGCGTACATGGCTCGCTCGCTACTGACTGCTCCGTCGGGTACGCACACTAACGAAAATGTCTATTCACATTTCCAACTACAAATAAAGGCGACGCGCACTCGTAGATTGCAAGTAACCGACCAAGTTATGTAGGTCCGCCATCTGCGTAGGAATCAACCACGAAGGAAAGGATCCAATGAAGCACTGAAAAAATAAACTAGAAACAATCAAACGGCATATTATACTGACCGTGAGCGCGTACAGTCCGTAGGGCACGCCGTAGCGCACGTTGAGCGCCATGCGCGCCATGTCAGCGTACTCCTGCGTCGTCGACAGCTCCTGCCGGAACCACATCATCGGCACCAGCACGTCGTCCTCCGGTAGCTGGTTGTTCAGACTGCGGAAATAGTATTGCATATAATTGGAACGAAGTTCCTTATCGCGCGTTGCGAACGGAGGCTGGACGGAAAAAGTTGTAACGACTCATTTATATTAGTTCCTGCGCTGTAGGGGCAGAGGGCGTTCATAGTATTGCTGCGACATCTACCGGACTTTTAAATAAATTTTATTGTAATTCCACAAAAGTGTCGTTGTTAGTATTCCAGGGCGTCAATTGACGTTTTTTTATAACTTCGTTCCATCCGGGTGTCCCTTGACACCTCTCAAGTTTTATATTGTATAGTACAGTATTGTAGCAATAATAACTGCTGTGAAACATGAATTTCCACCAAGTTACAGTACATTTAAGATCATATAGAGGTTGTAACAAAACTAAGTGATAATACTTTAGGGTGTGTGTGAGTCCCGTGTATTAGTTCACTGCAAAAGTAGCAGCGCTGCAAAAGCTGTCTTTTCTTTTTGTATTCCCAGACTGACGGACTGAACTGATAGCAGACTATGTCTAACGTGTAGTATACTCACGATATGGCCTCCACATATCTGACGAGCATGTTGATCTGCAGCTGCGCGGCCACGCCCAGCGGCATGCCCGTGAACATCTCCAGCGTCAGCATCATGTTCATGTCACTGCAATGTCACGACATACGATGAACTTACGAGGTAGAAACACGATACGATTTCAGACAATGAGATAGGTTCAGTCGCAGAGCGAACTGCAGGGCGATTCACGATTCCCGTTCGACACGGATTCGGAAACTTTACCGTGCGGTCATTGACCAATAGCCGCGTACTGACCAAGCGAGCCGCCTCGCTCGCGCGCAGTTGCTCGGTCTTTGGCTCGGTCTTTGGCTCGGCCGCGGCACGCTCGGGCGAGGCAACGAGGCGGCTCGCTTAGTCAGTACGCGGCTAATACCGAGCGCGGCGAGCGTTCATTGGATTTGGGAACTTTATTGTGAATCAGGGCCCTGGAATTCAAAAATTGATTTTTCACTCGTAAGGCGTTTACGGGTGAAAAATCAATCGTGCAATAGCACTTTGAGGAAGTAAAAGTGTAGGTCAGTGTATGTTCTAAGTGCACAATAGAATATTTTAAAATGTGATTTTTGCGAGACCGAATATCACTTTGAATCCGTGAGATCCTTCGGTATTCGGTAACAATTTAATATGTTGCCTTAAATTTATAATAATTTAAGAGATTAAAATATGTTATAATATCCATGAACTGCTACGTAATAGTAGGGGAGGTAGTGCTAGCGTATGCAAAGCCATTTCATACCGACCAAATTTTTGTCCAGCGATAGCTTAATATTTATCAATCAATATAATCAGCGTCAGTCGCCGCACCCGTGGTGGAATGTTAACTGAGAGCATTTCAAAGTTGTAAAAAAATAGTTGCGAAAAGTGATTTTATACCGAATGAAACTTTGATGGATGATTATTGAGGTCATGTTTAACCAAAAAATCACCGTCAGCCGTATTGCAGACGGGGGATTCAACGTCAGTCGCGTTACTGAACATGTAAAAAATTTTTGAATATAAAGTCATTTTATACCGTACAAAATTTATACAGGTGAATGTTTCTACTTTGTAAATAATAAATAAAAGCGTCAGTCGCTAATACGATGGTGGAAAAACCGTCAGCCAGCGATATAAGTTATGACCAATATAGCCCTACTTCGCGCTCAATGTATCCTAGGGCGTCGCGTAAACGACATTTACACCTGCAAACATTCAGCTGACGGCGATTTTCGTTTCAATTAACCATAAAATTATCTCACATAGGAATTTTAAGTAATTAATTCGATAGTCAATACTTGTGACGAAGAATTATATACATTTTACTTTAAAAGCGCTATCTGTTGTTATATACTAAAACTAAAATAACACCTACCCAACCTAAACGTTTATAATCTAGATATGAACCTTTATTGGATGCGGATTGGGATCGTTTTAATGTCAATTCAATACGATTCCCAACATCAACTTTGAGATGCTCTCAATTTTTATTCCACCCATTATGAAGTGGCTGACGATCAAAGCTGTTATGTATTAGTGGAATACTATTATTGTAACGATTTTCGCTCGGTATGAAATTACTTTTTTAACAGAGCGCGACCTTCCCTACTATAAGTTAAGACTGCTGTAATAACGCTGTGATGGCGCAGCGCCCGTGTGGCCGGCTATGCGTCAAAATATTTGCGTAGCGACGACGCAACGCAACGCGCCGTGTGGACTGGCTCTGACTTAGCATTGTGAAACATGTTGAAAGTGACAGTCACGCCCAACTCGTGTATATTCGCCCTAGATTCGCCCGTTTGTTTGAAGTCGATGTACCTACTCGTTAGTTCTGTCTACTCTGTCGGTACTCACGGCTTGGGATCCATGCCCTCCACTTTCTGCGCGTAGTAGGGGTCCATGTTGAGGAAGTGCGGCTGCGACACCATGGCGGGCGCGCCGAACCGGCACTGCGACACGTTGAGCGCGCCCGGCGGCAGGCAGTCGCGATCGCGGACCTCGTCGCAGTAGCATGCCTGGAGATCATTATTAATAGGATATTTTAGTGTATATGAGAAAAAATTAAAAAATGTATTATATGATAGTTTAGAGGGAAAGCAATCGAAAAATGTTAGTTTGACTTCATAATCTTATGAAGTCAAACTAACATTTTTCGATTGCTTTCCCTCTAAACTATCATATATTATTATATTATTATATTATATATGATAGTTTAGAGGGAAAGCTTATTATATTTTTAAATGTAGTTTAAAGATTTTAGGATTTTTTATCTGTCTTTGAACGCTCCGAAATCTTTCCGCCATGCTAATGACGTCATTGGGATAGTAAACAAAAAAATGACAACTGTGTCAACTCATGACCATAGAGCAAACATGGCGTCCACTAGCGGAAGCGTTTTTACAAAATACGCGCGAATTTTGAAATTAGCGCGGCGACCGAATCTCCGAATCTAGTTATGTAATAAAAAAAAAACAAGATTTTTCTTAAATGTAGTAATCAATAATAGTAAAATAATAAAAAGCCGGGTAGTCGGCGCTTTTCTCCGACTATGAGCCGACTACGAAAGCGCCCGGACAGTCGGCTTTACCGACTTAGATTAAAGGGTTGTTCCATCACTTCCTGATATGTCTTGGAAAAATGCCACACTATGTGGCATATATTATTGTATTATATATATATATATATGTATATATATATATATATATATATATATATATATATATATATATATATATATATATATATATATATATATATATACATACATATATATATATATATATATATATATATATATATATATATATATATATATATATATATATATATATATATATACATATATATATATACAATAATATGTATATATATATATACATATTATTGTATATATACAATAATATATGCCACACTATGTGGCATATATTATTGTATTATATATATATATATATATGTATATATATATATATATATATATATACATATATATATATATATATATATATATATATACATATATATATATATATACATATATATATATATATATATATATAATACAATAATATATGCCACATAGTGTGGCATTTTTCCAAGACATATCAGGAAGTGATGGAACAACCCTTTAATCTAAGTCGGTAAAGCCGACTGTCCGGGCGCTTTCGTAGTCGGCTCATAGTCGGAGAAAAGCGCCGACTACCCGGCTTTTTATTATTTTACTATTATTGATTACTACATTTAAGAAAAATCTTGTTTTTTTTTTTATTACATAACTAGATTCGGAGATTCGGTCGCCGCGCTCGCGATGTTAACATAACCAAAACACGATCCGACACGTTCACAGGCTGCGTATACGAATTACCTGCGAATCAGCGTAAAGCGTTACGAAAACATCCGAAAGCATGATCGGCTTGGCCGACTAGTCGACCGATTAGTCGGCTTATTTGCAACCGACTAATCGTCTAGTCGGCCAAAGTCATGATCGGAATATTTCTACTTATTAGTAATTCACTCTCTCGCGAGACGCGAGTAGGTTTGCGTCACGCGAGGCGACTCTCGGGGTGTGGTACGAGTGTGAACAGGCGACGGGCCGAGACATTGAGGCTGGCCGCATACACACGTTTTCCGTATTCTATTTCCGAATTCATTTTCCGTATTTGGATCCGAATGCGACGAATATTAGAAAATACATTAACTGACGCACATCGCTTTTTTCCGAACGGACGGACATTTCGAGTGCAAGCCGGAGCGTTCGCGCGTTATGAAAAACGAACGTTTGCGCTAGACTTAGAGTGCCTTCACATTACGTCGCAAGCAGTGCGGCAGCAGCGTTGTAGCCGCGCGGCTGTCATTTGTATAGAAGTCGCGCTGCAGCCGCACTACTCGCGACTTAATGTAAAGGTAGCCTTACGGAATTCTAAACCGAAATTCCGCATTAGGAAACCGAATACGGAAAAAGTATGTTTGCGGCCAGCCTTACAGGTGTTGTCAAGTAAAGACATTTGAAACAACTTTTGCCATACCTTTCTCGGGTACTTGTATCCGTTGTCGAAGAGCGAGTCGTTGGCGGCGTACGTGACGCCCTCTATACCGAGCACCGTCGTGCTCACGTTCTTGAACAGAGTCATGTACCTGGAAACGTTACAGGTTAGGTTAGCACCAGGAAATATACGATAATAGTAATCTTATTATGTATTCACTTGAAGGAAATAATGGCGAAATACTTTTTATGGCAAAACAACGTCTGCCGGGACAGCTATTAATCCTATAAAGGTGGTCATTTATCAACACGCACGCGCCGAGTGCACCGTTCTTTAAAATTCGTTGTATGACATGATGTGAAACCTCGCACATTCTTCCGCACCGTCTATGCCGCATTTCGTATACTATTCGGTGCGTTCGGCGCCGGTGCTAACAAATGTGCGATCATCCTAAGCTAATAAAGCAAATATAAAGGAGTCCTAAGTAACGAATATATAAATAATCAGTATAAATTAAGAAATAAAAAAAAAGTTTGCGAGCTGATAATAATTAATGATGACTAAGAACACGTCTTGCTTTCAAACACAAAAAACTAGATCAACATCACCTGGCCCACCTGTTTGAATGCTACGATGCGGCGAACATACACACAGGAAAACAAACAGACATATAATAATAACTAGATGACACCCGCAACTCCGTTGCGCCAAAATTCGTTTATCGCGGCGGAACCGTACATTTTTCCGGGATAAAAAGTATCCTATGTCCTTTCCCGGGACTCAAAGTATCCCCATACCAAATTTCAGCAAAATTGATTCAGCGGTTTGAGCGTGAAGAGGTAAGAGACAGACAAACTTTCGCATTTATAATATTAGTAAGATACTCCCCACACGGTTCCGGTGACGGTGGCCGGTTTCATTGAAACCAGGCCAGGTACGCAGGAGTAATTTTATAGTCTCCAGGTGTGTGCGCAGTACACAAGAGCACTCTCTATTCCCTTACTCTCATAAGCCAGTGGGACGGAAGACCGACACGACTGGCGAGAGATCAGGCGCAGGACCGACTTTTTACATGCCCATCCGGCGCATGGATATAATCATTCGGTGCGTCCACATTTGTATCATTTGCACGATCAGATCTCCGATATCTCCGTCGCGATCATCGCGCCGTATCAAGTATGCGTATCATAGTGTGGACGCTTATTAGATCATTCTGCCGATCATGCGAGTATTTGATACGGCATGTATTAGACACGCGGTTAATAGCGATCGGGGCGTATCATGATACGCGTATCATTTTGAGACGTCGATGATACGCGACGGAGATCTGATCGCGCAAATGATACAAATGTGGGCGCACCGTTACTTGTCAGACAATCAGGTGATCAGCCTGCATTGTGCTAACCAAACTTGGAAATAGCATGTTTCCAACGCGGGAATCGAACCCACGACCTCCGAGTCAAGAGCGACGCTCTACACCACTGGACTACGGAGGCGACAAAGTACTGCAGTCGCCAGAGGTTTTAACCTCCGAAAATTGTAATAGTGAATGGATTTTTGTTTTTGAGGTGTCATTTTCTTTTTTACACTATAACTTGCAAAGTTTACCAAAAAATTTTTAATTTTTTAGTTACTTATTTAAAAATTAATATTCCACCATATAAACCCGGTCACGAAAAAAAAAATTTTTCTTTTTTTCCTGTTATTTAATGACTCTTATCCGATTGCTTACGTTGAAAATTAACCAAATACACAATTTTGAAAAAAGAAAGTTTGCTTTGCTAAGCTAAATACAACTATAAGGTTTTTGAAAAGTTTTTAAAGATTAACGCTAGTCGTAACCAAGATAAAAGGGTTTGGGTAGATTTAAGGGTTGTAACGAAAAGTGTGTTAAACTTACTTGTTGTGTGTATTTAATTTTTAGAGAAATGATAACTTTTAAGTACTTAAAAACGTTTAAATATCTCCAAAAATGTGTAAAATAGACCGAAAATATTTTTCTATATTTGTTGACAATTTATTTAAGTGAGAGCTAAAACATTAAATGCATCGACAAATTAAAGACATTTTCTAGTCTTTGAAATATATTTAAGCTTCCTACTTAAAGCCAGAAAAAAATTGGGTGCTACAAATCTCACGTACATACTAAAGACGCATGCTGCGACCTATGTTTGGAAAATGTTTACCTGAATGCAAAAAATATCAGTTCTTAACCTAATTTGTATTTTTTTTCTTTAAGTATGTTTTAGCAAATATAATTAATGAAAAAAAAAATTTTTATTCTGTAAAAACCTAACCAAAAGAAATAAAATACAGATTTTCTTCGAAATATCCGTGAAAAGTTTGTGCTACATTTTCAGAAAATTTAATAAAGTAAGGGCTAAAAAGTTATACACATTAAGAAATAGAAGGATTTGTTAAGCTTAAAAAATAATTTTAAACTTCCTATTTAAAACCAAAGAAAAATTGGAACGCCATTTACCTGGCGAGGCACACAACAAGCACATTTGAAGGTATGCTCATCTACATACAAAAATATTAATTTTAAATATTATAAATTATACTTATATTTTTTCAACTTATTTTCTTTCTTTGGAATATAATCAACGATACAAATCAAAAAAATAATGATATATTTTATTATTTTGCTATATATTGAAAAGAAAGAAATATGCAAATTTTCTTCAAAATTTTACAGTTTATGAGTTTACTTGAAGTGGAAGAGAAGAATTTAAAAATCAAAAGCACAACTTTTCAATAGGTAAACTTTATAGTTTATTACTTATGTTATCAGCTACACATTCCTTTTTTTCATTTAAATTTTCATCCACTATTGCAAAAATCGGAGGTTTGCACGATTTTTACGCTCTGGGAACTCCACTAAAGAGACATCAACAACAACAGACATGTCAAACTTACAGCTCTCTATTTTAGTTGGTGTTAAAAATTAAAATATTTTATTCGTGAAAAAAAAACAAGTTTTCGGAATAATAATATTCCTACTCGTTGATCCATCAGTTTGGGAACTAACCCAGTGAGAAGAACCAACGCAAAAATAATCGGCCAAGTGCGAGTAGGACTCGCGCACGAAGGGTTCCGTACCGCTGTAGAGCTAAAGTAAGCAAAAAATTGTGTTTTTTGGATGGGAAATTGGCTTTTTTTATGGCCCCCCCCTTAAAATTTTATTTTAATAAAATTTTATTATTAATTATTAGAGTGTAAATAAAATTAAAGAATTACTGAATACGAGTATTTCAAGTGCCTACCTATTGGCATTATTGATTACGAAAGGCCAAAAAGATAACGTTTGTTGTATGAGAACCCCTCTTAAATATTTATTTTATTTAATTTTTACTATTTGTTGTTATAGCGGCAACAGAAATACACAATCTGTGAAAATTTCAACTCTCTAGCTATAGCGGTTTTTGGGATACAACCTGGTGACAGACAGACGGATAGACGGACAGATGAACAGACATCGAAGTCTCAGTAATAGGGTCCCGTTTTTACACTTTGGGTACAGAACCCTAAAAACGCAGAAAATTTGGAGTCAATAATTGGGTACCTCGTAACGCTTACGGCTTACAATTTCTATATTTATTTCATATGATTATTATTATTAGGTCATATGATTAATAATGAAACGTGTTTTATTTATATTTTATTCATTTAAAATGCGTTACGTGGCTGAATAAGGCAAAAACAGCAATTTGCATAATATTATTATCCTGCGTGGCCTTTGAAAAGCCAAGCGTTAATTTGTAAGTGTTTTTATATATATACGCATTCGGTATATAATAGCGTACTAGTTTGGAAATGACAAATGAAGACCGACATTGTGGGTACGAGGAAATCTAAAAGCAAATAAAGCAACTCTCAAATCCAACTCAACTACCAATTTTCACAAACCAGAAACTGGATTGAATGTAAGGCCGAAGAATCTTACTACCTAGCACAAGTAGCGCGTGTTCTGACCAAACTGACTATACGCCGCCGAATGTGAGCAGGCTCACTGTGAGCCTCAGTGGGCAGTGTGAACGTGAAAATCATACAAAATATACGGTATCGAATGCCCGCGCCTACGCCTAGCGTAATGGCGTATTGTCGGTTAGGTGTGAACGAAAAAGTTAATATTTATGGAAATAAAATAACCTGCGTAACGTTAGCTCACATTCGGGGGCTCACAGTCGGTTTGGTGTGAACACGGCCATAGATGCTATAAAAACTGGGTCCAATTCTAAGGCCTCGAATGTGTGCTGTCTTACTCGCGCGTTGACAGCCTGCTGCCTGCGATCGAAACGACATACGGGGCTCGATCAGCGGACTTCTGCACGCAGCTCCAAAAACTTACGTGCACGAGTCCGGCGCGAATACCTCGACGTCCTCATCGAGCCCTTACCTCCGTTCCGTACGTCACGTAGCAACTCTTGTGCACAGGTCTGGCATGAATATCTCGACCTCCTCCTGGCCGTACTCAGGCGCCCACAGCTCCCCCGTGAAGCCGCGCACCTCCGCGCACCTCCCCGCACTCCCCCCGGAACACGGTGCAGGGGGAGTGCCGCCACATTTTATATCCCCAGCAGTAACTCACGTGCACAGGTCTGGCGCGAATATCTCGACCTCCTCCTGGCCGTACTCGGGCGCCCACAGCTCCCCCGTAGACCCGCGCACCTCCCCGCACTCCCCCCGGAACCCGGTGCGGTCGGAGTGCCGCCACATCTGCACATTGCCCAGCTGGGAGAAGTCCGACGCGCCGGTGTTCATCACGAACGCACCGTCGTATTCCAGGGACCCGTTGCGCTGGAATTTAAAATGCACGTATGAGGTCAAATCGTATCGACAAGGGCTATTACAGCAAACTAAAAATAAAAACAGTAAGAGAAATGAGACGGAGAGAAAATTTCCTTCCTGTCTCATTTCTCTTATCGTCTTGTCTACAAGAGCTGTTAATTTATTAAGCTTCGGTGTCCCATCTTGCCCTACCTACTATTGGACAGCCTAAGGCCGTGTTCAGGCCAAATTGACTATACGCCGCTGAATGTGAGCAGGCTCACTGTGAGCCCCAGTGTGAACGTGAAAATCGTACAAAATATACGGTATCGAATGTACGCGCCTACGCCTAGCGTAATGGCGTATTGTCCGTTACCTAAGTGTGAACGAAAAAGTGAATATGTATGGAAATACAATAAACTGCGTAACGCTCGCTCACATTCAGCCACGTATAGTCAGTTTGGTGTGAACACGGCCTAAAAGAGAACTTAACGCCACCATCAGTGTCATTTATGACACTACTGTTACATGACTATGTCATCGACGAAACAAACATCATTGTAGATTTTTACTATTAAAATGATGATGGAATATGGATTTTCCCACCTTCAAAATTCTACAAGTGCATATAAATTAATATCGGTACTATATTATACACAGGGTGTAACATAACAAAGTAATAATACTTTAGAGTATGAATCCCCTGTATAGAGTTCAATGTGAAAATAGCAACGCTGAAAGAGTTACTTTTTTTAACTATTGTATTGGCAAATTCTTGATACTGGGTCGCTTGCCAATAAAATTACAAAAAAAAATGCTCTTTCAGCGCTGCTACTTTCACAATGAACTCTATGTAAGGGACAAATACACGCCCTCAAGTATAAGAGATACACCTGTATAATATACAGTAGGTATGCTATATAACATTACATTGAAAATTGTATTTTTTGTGCCATCTGCGGTTATAATAATCGCGTGTAGTAAGTAATCAACTGATAAACATTCAATCGCAATGGGGAAAGTTGCTGATATCTAGAGGAATTATCAAGTGATTAGTCCAAAACCTAAGATAATAATTAATCCCACCAAAAACATACCTGTTAAAATAGAGCCTAGTTCCTATAGGCAGATTTTTGGCCTAAAAAAAGAGTTGAAATCTAATCCAATGCCAAGTTCAGATGCACTTCAAAGATCATAATCATCTTCATCAACAGCCTGACCCATAATACTTCTAATTTAAACTTGACAGGTTAATTAAATTCTATAAATATTATCTAATTATATAATTAATCAAGTGTTACGTATAGCACAAAAACCTACCAAGTTCAAATTTGGAAGTATTATGGATCAGGCTGTTGATGAAGATGATTATGATCTTTGAAGTGCATCTGAACTTGGCATTGGATTAGATTTCAACTCTTTTTTTAGGCCAAAAATCTGCCTATAGGAACTAGGCCCTATTTTTAACCGACTTCCAAAAAACGAAGAGGTATATGTTCGGCTGTGGATATTTTTTTTTGTATGTTCAACGATTACTCCGCCGTTTGTGAACCGATTTTTGAAATTTTTGTTTTGTTGTATTAGGTTTCACTCCAATTTGGTACCATGGTGACCTGATGATGGGATCCATGAGTAATCGAGGGACTCCTCGATATTTATATAAACATATGGTGATTTTGGTTTCATGAGAAGCATCCTAAGCATATGCTACCAAAACGCAAGATTTTGCACCAAGGTATACTATGGTTTCGAAGATACTAAGAGAACTCCGGATTCCTTATAGATACAAGTTTGGGAGTTTAGGCACTGTTTTAAGAACTGAAAGCATATGCTACTATGCAAATTACATTCATCATCATCATCATTATCATCATCATTATAATCATCATTACCAAGTCAGGGTCACCAATGTCACCAAATTCAACCTTATCTCCAGAGCATAAGGCACACATTAACTGACATTACTTCTGAGAAGTTAAAGTTGCTTCGACCATGTAACATTCTGTCTCATTTCGCCGAGATATTCTGGAAAACAACCTAATTTCAACCTTTTGCATCGCGTTTAGTCGCGAGAGACGCAGCTCGGCGGCGCGGCGGGGGCCGGGTATCTACCGTACTATCTAACACTATACAGTGCGAGGCGTCCGCGTGTGCGACAAGTCGAGCGAGTGCCAGCCTATTGAACTACTACTACTAGTCCGGTGCCGGCTACTTAGCACGTCACACGTGTTCACTTCGATTTTTTTAAATATATTGTTTAAAATTATCTGCAGGCTGCAGCTGATATTATATTTTATTTATTTGTTTATTTATTTATCCAGAAAAACTTACAGCTAAATAAATCTCAATAACGACTAAGTTAGAAACAAATAGCCATTTACAAGTTTTTGCATTTAATGACAATAGTGAGTAAGTATGTTAAAAATAAATAACTGCTAGGAAAAATTCATTAATATACTTAATAATTACTAATAACCTATGGGTCGCTGAACTGGTTTCATACCAAATGCAATCAACTATTTCTGTACTCAATCTTCATAATTTTGAAGTCGGTGCCAGTTCCAAAAGTTTCAAATATTCTGTCAGAGAACTGAAGATTCATGTACCGACTTCAAAATGATGAAGATTGAGTACAGAAATAGTTGAGTTTTAGCCGAATTCGGAAAAAGGCACTATTAGATAGGAATGATTATTATTTAATACTTTTTAGTTCATATTATAAGGATGCTATTATTGTTTTTACCTTGGAAGTCGGTTTTAATTTTTTGTTAATAACAGGTATGTTTTTGGTGGGATTTCAATACTTTTTTTCAAGAAATCATTCCTATGTTTATTGTTTTCTTTTTGTGCCACACCCGATATAAACAATAGTTTCGATAGATGCCGCTAGTGTATAAGTGAGTGAGTGCCAAAATTAGCTATTTTTACAGGGACATATTTCAGGATCTACCGAAGCTATGTCTATGAAATTGGGTATACTGCTTAAGTACTAGTATATAATTACGTAGGTTTAATTTCATCTTTGCTCTCGCAATAGACACTGAGCTACAGGGGGGTCAAAAGTGCGTCCAAACGGTTCGTGTAAATAGTGCACGGCATGTGCGCGGCCTGATGGAACTAGGCCTGCGCACTTCCGTGCGCTTTGATTATACGAGTACATTGTGTTAAAATAGTCTTTTTATTAGTGCCCAATTTTAAGGCCGTCCCCCGAGCAAACGACCTTGGCCATACATTTGCCGCGTTGCCGAGATCGCGCCAAAACCCTATTATTTTTACTTATCTTAGTTCAAAATTGTCCTAAAAAAAATTTAAAACGACAAATATGTAGTTTATGATATTGTCGATCTATTGGCGTGAGTTTCAAATAAAAGTAATTTGTAAATCCTGAGGAGATGCTGAATGTATGCTTGAATTTTAACAAATTGGTATTACTTTGGAAGCTGATATCATGAGTATAAGAAACAAAAATAGAAAATTTAAAACGACAAAAGGAATGTTGATATACTGAAGATTATTTCTGTATTTTTATTATAACTTTGTAGCTTTCAGATTATGAGTTTATAAGGTTTTAAATACGGTCAATTACGGAATCTCCGGACGGAACGCCCTTAAGGTTTTTAATAAGGAGTTTATCTTTTTAAGAGCATGTAGATATGTGTATTTGAAATTGGCCAATAATCATTGGGCATTGATACCCGGTTTCTTCAGCTGCTAAGCAGGACACTACTAAGTAGTCTTATGGCCTGTTTCACCGCTTCCTAATAAGGTGCCCGATAGGGTTATTTGACAGATTTTCCATACTCCATCTGTCAAAATAAGTGGTGGATAGCCTTATCAGGAAGCGGTGAAACAGGCCCTTAGGGCCTGTTTCATCACTTCCTGATAAAGTGCCGGATAGGCTATCCGCAACTTTTTTGAGAGATTCTCCATACTCTGGGCCTGTTTCACCACTTCCTGATAAGGTGCTGGATAGGCTTATTTGACAGATTCTCCATACTCTATCTAAATAAATAAATAAATAAAATAAAATATCTTTTTATTCAAAATAGGTATCATGATACTCTTTTTGAAAGTCGAACGAAGAAGCTATGTTGCCTACCACCGGTTCGGGAACTACCCCGCCGAGAAGAACCGGCGTAAGAAACTCGCACGGGGCCATCTTTTACTAAAAAAAATGGAAAATTACAATGTTATGGCTTACAGCTATGTAACAAAAATAAAAGTAACCTGCATGGAGCCACCCTTTTCCCAAGGTGTGCTGTCCTCGATGAAATCATTGACTTTATAATACGCTAAAGCACACAAACGTTCTTTAACTGCTTTTTTAAATTTGTTTAAAGGTAGATTTTGAACATTTTCTGGGATTTTATTGTATAGGCGTATACATTGGCCTTTAAGGGATTTGCTTACTTTGGCTAGTCTGAACATTGGTATTGCTAACTTGTTCTTATTTCTAGTATTTACATTATGATAATCACTTTTCTTTTTGAAAATATTTATGTTCTTTCTAACATATAAGAGATTTTCCAAAATGTATTGAGATGCGACGGTCAGAATTCTTATTTCTTTAAATTTTTGTCTTAGGGATTCAAAAGACGACATCTTATAAATAGAACGAATAGCTCGCTTCTGCAGCACAAATATTGTATTAAGGCGTATAGAGTCGTGAAATGGTCATTTTGTTTTTGTAACTACTCATTCATTTCTGGCAGGAAAATGTTGAAAAAAATATATGTGAAAGATCAGTTCAACAACTAATATATCAACATTTTTTTTCTGCTTTATGTCTTACCCTTGCTTCAATAAAAAAATAATACGTGACATCGATTTTCGATTTGAAATCGGGACTCCTCCTAAACGGCTGTGATATACAGTATTTTTTTTGCGTAGATATATTTAGAATCTGTTTTTCTTGAATATCAGCTTTTTTTATAAAAATCAAACAATATTTTCTTTGAAAAGATATCTAAAAACAGTATTTCCGAACGATTTGGTTCAAAGGTGGTCTGCGCGGGCGCGGGCGGCAGTCGTCCGCTAGCATTCAGACGGGGAGGCTGTGTCACTCGTTGCTAAATCTTGCGCCTGTGTGTGTGCTTTCGAGCGTCTGTTTGTGTGCATTAGATCACTACAATATTTGCATGAGTGTTTATGTAGAGTAGTTAGACTTAGAGTACAATCAACGTAAAAAGGTTGTAATGTGGTTCGCGCATGGACGCTCTTATGAAGAGTACCTAAATTGTTATTTTCTTCATGATTATTTTTAGTTAAATAATATAATATCTAATATAATATCTATGTACGCTCACACCACGTCAGTCTGGCCCCGTGCTAAGTACCTAAAGGACTTGTGTTACGGGTACGAGACAACGGAAATATATTTAATACTTTTATACTATACATAAAATATTTAAGATTTTTATTATATCATACACATATTTAATACACATCCATGACCCAGGAACATTGGAAAACTTTTTGTTCCGTCGGCGGGATTCGAATCCGCGACCCCCGGCTTGAGTTGCCACACACTCTAGCCATTGAGCCACGGAGGTCGTCAAAGTTATAAGTTGATTGTTCCACGCGTATAGACGTTATAGTATTAATATTTTAAGTATTTAAATAAAACAAGTGTATAGGTGTATGGACGCTCTTATGAACAGTACCTAAATTGTTATTTACTTCATGATTTTTGCAATTCGCGTTTTTAAGATTCAAACTGTTACTGTAGATTATCATTAAACATGAACACAGTCATTGGTTGATTTGTAAAGCCTAATGTAAATTTAAAATTGTGTTATATCATCCAAACGGCCTACCGTTTGGATGATATAACACAATTTTAAATATTTTCAATATTTTCGCCAAAATTACAAGATGGCCGTTTTTACGCTCTGTCAATTCAAGACTCTGTCAATTCAAGACGAGTCTTGAATTGTCAGCGTAAAAACGGGTAAGTCGTACGTGTCCGTTTTTACGTTGTAAGAATAAAAATATTATATTAGGTCCTAAATTCATTCAACACTTTATAAAATTAATCTTATTGTCATAGTTTATAATATTTATGTAATAGAAATTTTGGCTCTTCAGTAAGAAAAACTAAAAACACAGACATATCTTTCTATACGCTGCTAATTTAAGAAATTTTTTCTATGTTATAATGAACGAATAAAAAGACACGTCATCAATAACTATAGTTCCATAGTGAAAAATTCTAATAAAATGTGATTGTTTGATAAGTTAAACTGTATAGTTTTCAAAAGTCTACAAATTTTAGTATAAAATATGTATTCACTAATTATTCTGTTTTCACTAAAGGGTAAAACTAAACATCATAATGTTGAAGTTGCCTTTTTCTTCTTATTGGTCTTTTCGAATACGTCTTGAGCAAGGTAAATTTTTACTGACTCTTAAGAATTTATGAAGGTCATAATTTTAACCGACTTCCAAAAAACGAGGAGGTTATATTGTATTATGTTTGACTGTGGATATTTTTTTTATTTTTTATTTTTGTATGTTCAACGATTACTCCGCCGTTTGTGAACCGATTTTCGAAATTTTTGTTGATTTCGTGCAGGGGTACGATAGACTCGATCGAAACCTTATGTGAATAATAGAAAATATTGATTTCGAGTCGACAACTTATATCCGCAAAATTCGTATTATGGAGTATTTCGTTAAATTCTAATGGCACTGACAAACAAACTTCACGTGCCATCTTGCTGTAAACTGACACATGCCGCATCATGTGTCATTGACGTAAAGACAGAGTTGCCAGAATAATAAAAGGCGCACCCTTTTTTTGTAGTTCCCAGTATTACATGCCTATGTCGTTATAAAAAATAGAAGTATAAAGTTTTAGCTGATGAATCCTGATGTATTTATTTTGTATTTCCATTGGCTCATAAATCATAATACGTATGCAAAGTTTAGAATAATTATTAATTCATCATGCAAAGAAGCCTCAGGCCTCAGCCTCCGTCGCAGCTATTATATAACGTCGCAGATTATTAATAACACTTAAATATTCATATTAGTCCAAATTTGATTGAATGTGTGGCACTAGTCCCACTAAAAACGAACAAAAATCTTATAATAACTGAACGTAAATGATAACAAGTCTATAAATAATTCTCTACCTTAGAGGTAGAAACGGACAAGTACGACATGACGCGGAACGGCGCGTAATTTCCAACGCGGTACAAGACGGTAAGTATAGATGTCCGCATCTACCACAGTAAAATCTAATAAAACTCCCAACTTGTCATCGTTTACGTCTTTTTATCTTCGGAATTACTTGTGATAGAAAAAAAAATGTAGGAATATGCGTCTCATTATAATATTATGGAAGTGCATGATGCAATAAAAAAATTGCTATTATGGACATGACCTTTTATACGTAGGGACCGTCGATAGAAATACGTCGTTACATACGTCTTTAAAAAAACGCGATTGCGTAGCAAATAAATAAAGGACTACCTGTTTAATTAACATATCGAAGAATGAAGTGAAGAAATATAATTAATGTTAAAAAAGAAAAAAAATCGGGTAAGTACCCAGTTTTCAATCAACAAAAACCCGAAAACCCGGGTTTTAAAAATTGGGCCCGGGTTGCGATGCCCTAGCTTAGGCAAGACAAGCACGGACCTAACTAAGACAGCCAAGACTTGAAAAATTATCTAGATACCTACTGATTAATTTTTCATTTTTTTTCAGTGCCTCTTAATAAATTAGACATAAATATCATACTTGATACTAAGCGTAAATCGTAATTCGTGTAGCATTAAACGTATTAAAGTCATTCGTCAAACATCTATTTATTCACAATAGTAATTCATTTTCATATAAATTGCACATTTTTAAAGCAAGTAGTAGGTAGGTAGTGGATTCGAGTAAAATAGGCAGTGATAAGTCAGGAGTGCTTCTGTTCGTCATACGCGCGCTTAATCTATGTACGATGTTTTCGTGCGGGGAGTGCAGAGCAGGGGGACCTAAGCCACGCCCAAACGTCCAAGGTTATCGACGACTCTATGCGCCTTAATGTCCGCCGCGTTTCCCCACAAGAGGATGCCGTAAGACATTATGCTATGAAAGTAGCTAAAGTAAACTAATCGCGCGGTCTCTACATCAGTGATTTCACGAATTTTTTTAACAGCATATGCTGCAGAACTAAGCTTATCTGTTAGTTTTGCAATATGTGGACCCCATTGTAACTTACAATCCAGCGTTATGCCTAGGAATACGGTGGTGTCTACTAAATTCATTTTCTCATCATTAATGGCCTGTTTCACCGCTTCCTGATAAGGTGCCCGATAGGGTTATTTGACAGATTTTCCATACTCCATCTGTCAAATTAAGTGGTGGATAGCCCTATCAGGAAGCGGTGAAACAGGCCCTTAGTAGTACATCTGTCAAGTTAAGTGGATAATGGAGTGGTGGATAGCCTTATCAGGAAGTGGTGAAACAGCTGCTCTTAATATTGTAAACATTGATATTTATTGATTTTATGTTTAAAATATAAACATTAAACGTGTTTAAATTAATGTTGTCCAAAAGTTGTACACCTGCAAACCTGTTATTTGCAGATGTACCTTTTGCACTAAACAGTCTGTTTTCTAGGAAAACCTACCAAACAATAATTATTAATTATTGAAGTGTTAAAGATAATATGCAATTGGTGTGTAACGTGATTATACAATAGCGAAAGTAGCCGACAGCCGCTAGCTACCGCATCGCAATACTTTCGTAACAGAGACGATTAGAACTGTAGGATATAAGGATCACTTACAGTAGGAGCGAACAACCAGAGACTTACTAGGCCGGCCAATGCGTGTTTTGGCAATCGGCAGAATGTGCCAGCTGCGGCCTGCGAGGCTTGCAAGTCAGCTTGATAGGTTTACAGCAACAGCTTTATCATCATGTTGGTTTTTTTAAATGAAATAAAGGGGCAAGCGAGCGAACGGGTCACCTGATGGAAAGCAACTACCGTCGCCCATGGACACTCGCAACATCAGAAGAGCTGCAGGTGCGTTGCCGGCCTTTTAAGAGGGAATACGCTATCTTCTTGAAGGTTTGCAGGTCGTATAGGTCCGGAAATACTGCATGACAGTTCGTACCAGAGTTTTACAGTGCGCGGCAGAAAGTTACGCGAAAAACGCACGGTGTAAGACTGGCTTCTGGTTGTTTCGTGTGTCTGATCAAACCTTTAAACACCAGTAGGGGTTTAGACTTGGATAACCAGAGCTCTGAAGATAGCATTTAGCATAAAATTCAGTTTATGATATTAAAAGCATGCCTGGGTTCCTGAAGAATGCAAAAAAAACTCAACTCTCGATAATTGCTGGTTAGGGTAAAAAGATACAACGTACTTGCAAAGATGGCCAAAAATACATAGACATTTCAATTTTCAGGATCCCAATTCTAAAATCTTCGATTCACACAATATTAAGAGCGGGCTGCCAAATTTTGCTGTGTTTGCTTATAAGTTATAACAAATTTAATAATTATGTATTACGATCCCGGAAGACGATTGACTCAAATTTAAATTGAGATTTATTTAATCATTGTATATTTATCTGATATTTGCCTAACCGTGAGGCGGTTATCGAGACAAAATAAGTGAATCGTGTTTTCCGTTAGGCCCTAACGGAAAACACGATTCACTTATTTTGTCTCGATAGTTATATTTTTGGAAATTATGAATCTTTCTGGGCCTTTCACCAAAATATATTTGTTACACTTAATGAGTTTCTATCATAACTTGCACTACTACAATCACATACTTCATAAAATAATAGCTAAAGGAAATATTAATACTTATTGTATTTAATTTTTAAGTAATCATCAAAAACATTTTTGGGACTTTTTTTCTTTCGTGCTATAATGCGGGAACCATTGTCACGCGATATTATTCACTATTAGCAGCAGCGCAAAGTACAATGCTCGGCGGCACGATTCATGGAATCATTATAACACGAATAGAGGATAGCGGGGTGTGTAGGCGGGGCTAGAGTGCTTTGATATTTCTGGCAGCAGGCTCTTAAGTGATAAGCGTTAAATCTTGTAGGACAGACTAAGCAGATATTTCCCACACGCGAGCAAATCAAAGGCAAAATTTCCATTGATGTCCATAAATGCCCGCTATTTTCCCATCTACATAAATGGATAAGCGCCCCTTATGCCCGGCCATTTACTCATTCACAATAGGCTATTGATATCAGATTCACAAATAGGGCCGTTGTCATGTTATAATCTCACGTTTCACAACGTTTCAATTTTATCGTAATAAATTTATACCGTCCATAAACGCTTGATGCTTATCAGGTCATGTGCATTTAATCCAAGAATTACAAAATACCTACAATGAGCATCATAATTGAGCGCATTACGAAATATGAGACAAATACATCTTGTGTCTCTTTTACGTACAAAAATATTATATTCAATATAATAATAATAGCTCCGACACCGGTTCGGTGACAATGGCCGGTTTCATTGAAACCAGGCTAGCTACGCAGGAGTAATTTTATAGTACCTAAGTGTGTGCGCAGTACACAAGAGCACTCTCTATTCCTTTACTCCTCCGTGGTCCAGTGGTATACATAGAGCGCGGCTCTTGACTCGGAGGTCGTGGGTTCGATTCCCGCGTTGGAAACATGATATTTCCAAGTTTGGTTAGGACAATGGAGCCTGATCCCGTGGTTGTCTGACAAGGAAGATGATCCATGCGTCGGATGGGCATGCATAAAAAGTCTGTCCTGCGCCTGATCTCTCGCCGGTCGTGTCGGTCTTCCGTCCCACTGGCTTATGAGAGTAAAGGAATATTCAATATACGTAATTATCGGAAGTAAAGACAGACCTCTGTGGCTCAATGGGTTGAGTGTTTGGAAGCTCAAGCCGGTGGTCGCGGGTTCGAAATTCGCATCTCGCGGACGGAACAAAAAGTTTTTCAATGTTCCTGGATCATGGATGTATATTAAACATGTGCAATGTGCATGATATTATTATAAAAATCTTAAATATGTATGACGTATGTATAGTATAAAAGCTTTAAATATTTATATTTCCCTTGTCTGGTACCCCGTACCCGTAACAGGTACTTAACACGGGGCCAGATTGACGTGGTGTGAAGCGTCCACAGAAAAAAAAAGACATCATGCTTTCATAACGCCAGACGATACAGACGAAGACCATTTTTCAACCTAATTGGTCGGAAATAAGCTTCTAAAGTGGTAAAACAGATATTTCGACTACTGTACATTCAAAGTCTTCAAAGTATCGTTTTGCAATAATTAAATCTCATTCAACTTGTACTTTGTATTTATTTATTGCTGATTTCCCCGTCATTGTTGTAATAATTACAACAAATTTTACATCTTTGTTAATAATAATATGAATAATAAGTCTCCAGGTCAGGGACAGACATACGGACATGTAACATAACCTATATCAAGGATGACACACATACTGAGTCAGTCGGGGCCGAAGTTCACAGATATCATTATGATATATCTAACAAGCATATTATTGTTTAGTGTTACATATAAAAAACTAGCCAAAGTCCGATTAACGTTGGTGTCCTATAAATTCATACAACTAAATACTACCAACGACGAAAATAACATAAAAATCGTTCAAGCCGTTTTCGAGGACTTCAATGAAAGATTTTTTGTTGTTTTGTAATAGCGTAAGTATGCATCAAAATATGATGTAAGTATCTGGGGGCACGGCAGTGCCCCAGCCAAGCTTTTTAGCAAAGGCACGGCCGTACCATACTTTTCTCGAAGCGGTTCGCGGCTATTTCACACCCTCTTTATCTTCGATGTTAACAAAGCTAGAGATTTAGAATTTCGATGACTTGGAGCAAGTATTAAAACTAGCTTAACCTCCAAATTACATTATATTCTGATTAATAGTTTACTAGTTACGGATGGTCAAAGTTACTACGTTTTGTCACTGACTGACAGATCATCAAAATTCTTAAGTACTTCTAGCAGACTTAGAACCTTGAAATTTGGTACCCGGATAGGTCTTTATTCACAATGAAAGGAAAAATTATGAAACCGGCCAAGTTCGAGACGGACTGGCGTAGATATGGTTCTTTACCATAAATATGCATGGGAGCCCCCCTTAAATAAAAGGTTTATTTAATTTTTATTATTTATTATTAAAGTTGAAATACAATTGAGTATTTTCTGAAATTTCCAAAAACCTTACTGATACCATTATGAAGATAGAGTAAAAAAAGCAAAAAAATCGTGTTTGTTGTGCGAGACCCGCCATTCCTAAATTATTTTATTTTAATAGGACTATTCTATTTTATAGCGACAACAAAAATACATAATTTGTGAAAAATTCAACTATCTAGCTATTGCGGTTCTCGAGATCCAGCCTGGTGACACACAGACAGCGAAGTCTTAAGACTTTGTTATATATTATGGTAGAATAGTTTAACGTGACCTAACGTGAAAAGAAAAAAACCTTAAAAAAAGAAATGAAATCCCACCAAAACATTAAATGTAAAAGGAGCCAAACAAAATATTGCATAGCTATGCAATACTTCTGTCGTAAAAAGTTTTCAGATCACATCCAAGCCAAGCCTTCAACTTATTTTGTAATTGAAATCAACATTCAGTGAATGTATCAATAGTTTTCTTTATTTTAAAATGATTATAGTGGCTTGGCAATGAGCACTAGAGAAATAATCAGCGAATAATTGGATTTATATGTGTGCCTGCATCTACCAGATGCGTCGTTACGATAAACTAAAAAAACACTACGCTTGCCGTCTGTGTATTGTAAGTATGAACTCCTCCAAATATGCAGTTTTTTATTTGTTTCTTAATAATTATGTGCTCATTGCCAAGCCACTATAATAATTTTAAAATAAAGAAAACTATTCATACATTCACTGAATGTTGATTTCAATTACAAAATAAGTTGAAGGCTTGGCTTGGATGTGATCTGAAAACTTTTTACGACAGAAGTATTGCATAGCTATGCAACATTTTGCTTGGCTCCTTTTACATTTATTTTTTGGTGGGATAACTATTGACTTTCTCATTTTAACGAGTTGACAAATTAAGTATACTTGGAGAAAGCTTTAACAACATTATGTAACGAAAAGCATAACATACAAATATCTATAGCTGCACGTACAAAATTAATGACGAATGAAAATGCTCACAAGGGAAAGGGTTGTATCGACAAATCATTATCCGTAATCCGTATTAAGATCTATATTCTATACTTCTATCTATACTTACTAATATTATAAAGCGGAAGAGTTTGTTTGTTTGGACGCGCGAATTTCAGGAGCTACTGGTCCGATTTGAAAAATTCTTTCAGTATCAGATAGCCCATTTATCGAGGAAGGCTATAGGATATATTTTATCACGGTAAGACTAATAGAAGCTAAGAAATAGAGGAAAATGTGGGAAAAGGGCATTTTTTTCTGTTATTTGGCACAGATAAGAAGTAGACCACGTGAAGGAACATAGGATATTTTTTGTGGAATAAATTTGTTTGTAATATACCTATATCTAATTTACGCCGACGAATCCGCGCGCAACATCTAGTAATATTATAATTTATAACGCTTATCTGTGTTTTAGCGTGTGCAAACTATCTCTGCAATGATACATCATACAGCAGAGCTGAAATTAATTAACACGTTGTTTCATGTTTGCCCACTATACTTCACCTTCAGTAATTGCTCCCATGCTTAATACAATCCATACTAGTATTATAAATGCGAAAGTGTGTCTGTCAGTCTGTCCGTCTGTCTATCTGTCTGTCTGTCTGTTACCTCTTCACGCTCAAACAGCTCAACCGATTTTGCTGAAATTTGGTATGGAGATACTTTGAGTCCCAGGAAAGGACATAGGATACTTTTTGTCCCGAAAAAATGTACGGTTCCCGCGCGATAAACTAATTTTGGCGCGCGATAAACTAGTTTACAATAATCTTTTGATCCCACCGCTGATGCTCATGGCCACACAGAGATGTAAATGTGATCTGATGTGAGGCTCTGATGGAGATGCCAGAGGACCTATCCTTACTTTAAATTTTTTTACAATTATTTGTCATTTTTTTTAAATCCTAAATGACATTAAAGTATCAAAGTTAACAAATTTTGCTTAAAAAATGTACTTGCTAGAAAAAATATAAAAATATTGATTTTTGTTTCATGTTTCTTTTTGTATGGCTGGTCACTGGTATAATTAAATTTAAAATTCGTTGACAACTACATCATACTTTACCTACGCATAATTAGGTTGTTGGTCCTTCTTTGCATAACATGAATAACAATAATTACTTAACCACTTCAATTTAAACTGTTTGTCTCAAACTCTACTTTTTTAATTTAATCGTTCTAAAGTGCAATACATCGCGACTGATATTTCGTCATTATCACCGATCTTAAGTTTGAGGACAATATTTGCTCTACATTTAGATAATATTCTACATCTCGCTCTTCTTATGAAGGAGGAGACACCATTTTAATATTATGAATTATGATACAACACTAACTTTATAAGACGTTCCACTGTTAAGGACTCGCGAGAAACATTTTACCGCAGAAAAATATTACCTATACTCTACCGTTTCAATTTTTTTATTAAAATTTACGTATTGGCGTCGGTATGGCGGGCTATAACTGTAAGCCGCACCCGACAAGTATGGCATTACGCTTTCGCCTACTTATTTTTTTCGACTATCTGAAAATAAGTACAAGCATTTTAGTGGAACAAATCGTTCGACACTCGTAATCACTCGTTATTTATCCGACACGTTCGATTAACGCCCACGCGTTTGGGCTGCCAGTGCATTTCATCATTCATCATTTTCCTTTTTGCCTTTACGTAATTATACCCCTATAAAACTAATACAAATGACCAAGAATTTTGTGTCAGCATCTCCAGGCCTATCAATCATATTGGCCGTTTACAACGTTTGCTTGATGCCCGAGTCCAGCATTCGCGTGCTTGCTTCGCGCTTGATGTGATTTTATATTTCCACCAACTGCTACCGAGCGGCTTGTTCGTCTCGGGACCCCTTTATAACTAAAAGCGTTTAATAAATAACACAGACTTACATCGTAGAACCATCCGAATTTGTCGAAGGGTATAGTGAAGGGTAGTTCTGGGAAGCGCTCCGCTATTCTGAGTATGGGGTCATCGATGCCGTCGAACAGCCAGTCGACCGCGGTCGCCGTGATGAACATGTGCTCGTGGATCGTCTTCATAAACACGTCTACCGTCAACTTGAGGAGAGGATGTTGGTAGCGCATGAAATACGCCACCGTCTGGAAGAGATCAGATGAACTGTAAGACGTAGGTTACACGATCAGTTTTTCATCAATCTGATCCATCAGCCTGGTAAAGATTGACGGAAATAGGATCGTCTAACCCACGGATTGATGGACTGATCATTTTTTTAAATTGTACTTTTGTATAACCATCAGTATTCCGTCAATCTTTACCAGACTGATGGATCAGATTTATGAAAAACTAAACGTGTAACCTACGTATAATAAAGTGTATGGGAGACCAAGCAAAGCTAAAATTTTGTAGCAATAATATAAAACCCAGTTTAATCGAGTTATCACTTATCATTTATATGTTTTGCAAACCCAATTTAATTAAATTCTCAGTTATAATAGTCACAGGATAACAGACTGATAGGAATAATAGACGAAAATAATTTTTTAATTACATATTGTTAATTATGGAAAAATATGTTAATTTATTTAAAAATGTATGATGTAGCTACCACTCAGGGCGATAATATTTAATGTACCGTCGAGGAAATTGATTCCTAGGCAGTTGACAGACAAAGTCATTTGGTCGGATCATGTCAATTCAATGTTAATTATTATGTGACCTGTCGGCTGGGTGTGAAAAAAACTACGTAAGTACCCCATCTGCATAGGAATCAACTTCCCTGATAGTACTTAACATATAAAGAAACGTATAATATCATTGCGGCTAAAGCCATATCTTTACGGCTATAACTATATCTTCGCGTCCAAAGATATATCTTTGCGGCTAAAGCCATAATATCTTTACGGCTATACTTAACTACATATGTCTTTTCGGCCAAACGTATTATCTTTGCGGCTAAAGCCATATATTAACGGCTATAACTATATCTTTGCGGCCAAAGGTATATCTTTGCGGCTAAACTCTGAGGCCATAATATCTTCGCGTCTTTTGTCTTTGCGGCTAAAGCCTTTGCGGCTAAGTCACTCACCGCAATGATGGGGTTGATGTTGGTGACGTTGTCAGCTAGCGTGCCATTGGACATGTCGGCCTGGAAGTGCCACACCTTCTTGTTGTAGAACGTCACGGTGCTGTTGTCGTTCCATGTTATGTTTTCCTGGTAACAAATATTATGTTTAGTGAAAAGTTACAGAAATACTATATTATACATTTTTTTATTTTTTTTTAGATAGGAAATGCGCTTAAGCATCCCCGGCGGCACTGGGGAAGGACCTTCGGGGTATGTGGGACTCACTGCGGCCGAGAAGATGGTAAGTTGGCCGC
Organism: Polyommatus icarus; assembly: GCA_937595015.1. Classification (NCBI taxonomy): domain Eukaryota; kingdom Metazoa; phylum Arthropoda; class Insecta; order Lepidoptera; family Lycaenidae; genus Polyommatus; species Polyommatus icarus. The sequence continues at coordinate 15,761,310 of OW569324.1, forward strand.
AGCTCTACCCACTTACACCCGTCCGTGCCTTCTCTTCCGCTTTGTGCTGGGCCGCTGGACCCGTCTGAGACGAAAACTGCAGCGGTCCAGTGAGCAGCGTCTGCTTCCAGCGCGGCTTCTCTGCGCTACATTCTGCTGTCGCCAAAATTCGATTATCACGCAGTAGCCGTACATTTTTGTGGGATAAAAAGTATTCTATGTCCTTTCCCGGGACTCAAAGTATACCTTTCAGCAAAATCGGCTCAGCCGTCTGTGCATGAAGAGTTAACAGACAACAGTTAGACAGACATTACATTAAGAACATGATTTTCAGAGTGAAGGCCAATAATTATTACCATTAATAAAATACTTATGCATGACGTTATAAAATTAAGTATAGTCGATGCAAGCCGATATGACGTATAATACTTTTCTACAAATAAAAGAAGAATCAGTTATGATAATAATAACTATATTATCTACTTACCTGATATCTTTTTATATGTACTTAAATTTAAAGACATATATATATAATTAATGACAAAGGTGAATCATAAAATTATTTAAGCCAGGATTATAATAACGTATTATCAATATAATTATGCAAAAACGAAACAAAATGGGCAAATTCTAGTGCAAAACCGATAAATAGGAAACAGGAAAATCTACTTACAAATTTTTTTCATTAATCTGTACTAATATTATAAAGCGGAAGAGTTTGTTAGTTTGTTTGTTTGTTTGTTTGTTTGAACGCGCTAATCTCAGGAACTACTGGTCCGATTTGAAAAATTCTTTCAGTGTTAGATAGCCCATTTATCGAGGAAGGCTATAGGCTATATTTTATCACGCTAAGACTAATAGGAGCGAAGAAATAGAGGAAAATGTAGAAAAAACGGGGGAAAATTATTTAAAAAAGTCTCATTTGAACGCGCTAATCTCAGGAACTACTGGTCCGATTTTTAAAAATCTTTCAGTGATAGATAGCCCATTTATCGAGAAAGGCTATAAGCTATATTTCCTTACGCTAATACTAATAAGAGCGAAGAAATAGAGGAAAATGTGGAAAAAAGGGGGAAATTATATGAAATTGCTTATTATCTTAAGAACTACTGGAGCAATTTTTATGTTATTTGGCAAACATGAAGAATAGACCACGTGAAGGGACATAGGCTATTTTTTGCGGAAAAATGTACGGTTGCGTAAAATCCCTCAATTACGCGGGCGAAGCCGCGCGGAACACCTAGTTACTTGCATAGTAACTGTAAGATACTAAAAGGATATATTATACAGGTATCATGATTTTATTAAAAAAGATAATACAGCTATTACGTGATTTATCAGAGCTTATGAAAGTCTTTGCTATCGATAACACATTACTACACTGCCGTGCAATCACTAAAGTGCAGTAAGGCGCATTTTTGTGATTTTCCGTTTTTGATATATTCTAAATCTACATTTTTTTCTCTTTATTTCTGGCTTACTCACATTATCCTACGTTAAATGGAAGTATTTTATTTTTAACCATAAAGTTTTTTGAAAATAAGTAACTATCCCATTTTACCGCCAAAAAGACATTATTTCCATATAAATCGCAGTAAAATCACTTGCTGCAAGGATTTTTTGTGATTCCAGATTAAAACGCAGTAAATACAAATAAAATACTGTTTTTTAAATAGTTCCGTATACACACACAGTCACGTGAAAACCTAATTAAAACGCAGTATATGTTAACTCCATACAAACAGTTTTTACTGCATTTAATCGGTACTAGTGATTACTAATTAAAATGCAGTAAATTCATGTATAATACTGCATTTTAAAAAGTTAATTGCTATATAGTCATAATCTATACTACTTACTAAAATGCAGTATTTGTATAGTATTCTTTGAAAGAGATTGTAAGTATGCAATTCGTACATCTATCTTTTACAAAAAGATATAAGTACTTGCAAGTTGCAGGCTATTGTAAATCGCATTTTGATATTCAATTATAATTATCGTTAATTAATTTGGCGTCATTTTAACCATTGGTGATATAGTGAATCAACAATGGTTAAAATGACGCCATATTAATTAACGATAAGTGTAATCGCTTAATTTTGGCCGGTTTTAATTTTTAAAATTATTTATTGCTTGACATGTTATAGAAAATATGTAGTTGTATTGAGCAGGAGTTCTTGGATAGATTTTAAAGTAAAAAGAGGCGCTTAGATATTATAGCATAAGCTATATGCCCCGATAAGACTGATTAATTCGTAAACGTCTTGTTACTTATTAATATACCACTTATTTCTCAGTTTCACCATTTTATAGATTTTTGTGTTTCTTTCAGTGCCAATTATGGAATGATTAATTGTATAATGTAAGTGCTTAGTATTCCTAATTCGCTTAAAAATGGTATTTTTTAAAATATAATACTAGGTATTTACAGTTCTAAGCATTATTTTAAAATAACGATGTTAACGTACTCAGATAAGATCATAATTGTTAGTTTTTTTTTATGCACAAATGCAGAATTTTTAATAAATTTTTAGCTTAGGAACGAAGTTCAAATGAAAAACGCATCCTATTTGATTATTAAAAATAAAATTTTCGTAATTAAATTATTATGTTGTTTCATTTGTATGCACTACTGCTTTTATATGTCCCAGAACACAAAACTAACTAAAGTGCAGTAATGCACCTTTTTTACTGCGTTTTAATATGTAATTCTCTTTTTTTTTTTAATATTTAATGGAATCAGGCGTTACTTTGCGGAAATCCATAGCTTAAAATTTTTTAATTTATTATTATTTTAGCAATATTCCGCGTAATACACTTCCACCTTTAAGTAAATGAAGGTTGAACACCACTACACACTCGACGCGCGTTTCGCTCCAACACCGGAGCATCCTCAGGATGTGGACTCTACGAACAACGTCCGTCAAGTGCCGCCGCCGGCCAAAACACCGCCTTTTATATCCTATCAAGCCCCGCTACTATCCCCACTACCCCCACTACCCTCACCAGTACCCCCGAACATATTAATAAGCGGTGACGTAGTCAAGCATGTTTGGTCATTCAACAATGCGAATCTGTTATTTTTCTTTTCTTTTATGATCTCTAATTGTTCCAACACGCTCAGCCGAAGGCCTTTATCGCATTTATGTAAAACTTTATAGGAATGGCCATCGGGCACGGTATGATTACTATCTAAAAGATGTTTAGCAAAATGAGACTTATCAGGATGACCATTCCTATAAGCCGCGATATGTTCTTTATACCGAGTCTCAAATCTGCGTCCAGTTTGACCCACATATACACTATCGCATTCAGGACAATCGATCTTATAGACACCGGACTGATATTTTTCATCAATCCGGTCTTTGTTATGACACAAATGATGTTTTAAAGTATTATTTGTCCTGAATGCGACACGCATATCGTTGTTTTTCATTATTTTGGATAAGCGTGCAGATACCTCTCCCATGTAGGTCAAACTGGACTTATATCTAACTATCTCCTTATCAATAGGACCTGCGTACAAAAACTTAACGAGTTCTTTCTTGTGTTTATTTTTCAAAATATTATTAATAATTTTTGGATTATACCCGTTGGATATCGCAATTTTGAAAATGATATTAAGCTCATTTTGATAATTATCTTTACTAAGAGGGATTGATAATAATCTATGAATGTAACTATGAAAGGCCGCGAGTTTGTGTTGCCAAGGATGACATGACGAAGCATGAATAGTAGTATTAGTATATGTCGGCTTGCGAAAGATTCCAAAACTGTGTTTATTATTAACTCTAGAAATAGACAAATCGAGAAAATTTAGGGTGTTATTATCTTCACATTCTAATTTGAATTTAATTTTAATATGTTTTTTATTTAGTTCTTTAACAAATACGTCCAGTTGTCTCTGTGTACCCGTCCAACAAAGAAAACAGTCATCTACGTATCTAAAGTAATATAAAATACTTTTATTAACGACGATATTTCTTTGTTCGAAATCGTCCATAAATATTTCGGCCATCAAAGGACTTAAAGGTGAACCCATAGCTAGACCGTCGTCTTGAACAAAGAATTCGCCGTTAAATCGAAAGTAGTTTTGTTCCATACAGGTTTTAGTAAGAGTAATCAATTCATTACTTTCACCAGGAGGTAAACGTTTTTCTAATGCATTCCTTAAAATACCTAATGTTTCCTTACGTGGAACATTAGTGAATAAACTATCAACATCAAGTGAAACTAATTTGCAACGAGGTGGCAAAGTCACATCTTTAATTTTGTTGACTAATTGTAGACTATTTTTTATGGCATAAGGTGGCCGAAATGAGAGCTTTTCTTTTATTATGAAATTAAGTGACTTTGCCAGCTCGTATGCTGGTGCACCTATGTACGAGACAACTGGACGCATGGGAATATCAGTTTTGTGAATCTTTGGCAAGCCGTACAGTGATGGTGCGCGAGGATTCATTGGGATGAGTTTTTTCTTTGATGATTCAGTTTGAAATAAATATTGATTATTATTAATTGCTAATTTAAGCTTAGCTAAAAACTTGTTTGTTGGGTCAGAAGGAACCCGTAGAAATTGTTCACCCTGAATCACATCATTAACTCTGTCCAAATAATCGTCGCGCTCCATCACTACTACTGTGTTACCCTTATCCGCTTTAGATATTACTAAGTTATTATTATCTATTGTTTGTTTTAATGACCTCAAAGCCACTCTTTCGGGGTGAAAAGAAGAACCGGAAGAAGTACGTTTGATTTCGTTGGCTAGAAGGCCCTTAACCATGTTATCTTTCTTATTAACTACGGCACTTATTTCCGAATCCACCGCAAGCATTTCCAAAACATTCTGATTAATATTAGGAGTGATATTATATTTAAGACCCTTTTCCAAAAGTGTCATCTCATCCTTGGCAAATTGTACGCTGGTTAAGTTTTTGACGCGAGGGTGGAAGGAAAAAGGTTCAGACCTGGATTTTGTATGTGATTGGACAATCCTGTTTTTATTTACCAAAGTCTGAAGCTTTTTCTTCTGACATAAATATTTAGCGTGCACCTCGATTGCTGCGAAATGGCGTGCCTTTTCGTCTAAGCGATCGAATTCGATATTATGTAATTTAAAAGAGAGCTCGGTATAAAGAACTTTGAGATGTAATTTTAAACTATCCCTTACGGTAAACCAGTGACGTGTCTCTTCGTTAAGCCAGATAGTCTCGGCTTTTTTGATAGCAATATTGGAGGCTCGGCTGTGCGTGCTGGTTCTCACATTAATATAATTAGGAATAACATTTAGACGTTTGCATTGTTGATTGAACCAAACATTTTGAGCGGCTATACGATGTAATTTTGTTAACTTAATGTAGAGTCGCGCCTGATCGGTCATGCTCACCGATTGTAAATATTTAATGGAATCAGGCGTTACTTTGCGGAAATCCATAGCTTAAAATTTTTTAATTTATTATTATTTTAGCAATATTCCGCGAAATACACTTCCACCTTTAAGTAAATGAAGGTTGAACACCACTACACACTCGACGCGCGTTTCGCTCCAACACCGGAGCATCCTCAGGATGTGGACTCTACGAACAACGTCCGTCAAGTGCCGCCGCCGGCCAAAACACCGCCTTTTATATCCTATCAAGCCCCGCTACTATCCCCACTACCCCCACTACCCTCACCAGTACCCCCGAACATATTAATAAGCGGTGACGTAGTCAAGCATGTTTGGTCATTCAACAATGCGAATCTGTTATTTTTCTTTTCTTTTATGATCTCTAATTGTTCCAACACGCTCAGCCGAAGGCCTTTATCGCATTTATGTAAAACTTTATAGGAATGGCCATCGGGCACGGTATGATTACTATCTAAAAGATGTTTAGCAAAATGAGACTTATCAGGATGACCATTCCTATAAGCCGCGATATGTTCTTTATATCTCTTTTTTTTTCTGTGCAGTAAAGGGCCCCAAAAATATTAATGCCTGTAAAAAGTTATTCATGGGGTTTTCAGGGCATTTATTACGTCTTGGATTAAGTTTACGTTATTGCATTTGAGATAAAGTCGACAAAGAACCAAACAAATACATTTTAATATAGTTTTTTACATTTTTAAACTTTAAATGCGTTTTTCTCCGAACCGTGATTTTGCACTTACTGCACTTTAGTGATTGCACGGCAGTACAGGAAAATTACCACAAAAATTCCATGAATTTTCAGCTCGGAACTTCGTCGGTAGACAGTTTTGTGACACTACTTTCTACGAAGCAAAAATAGGCGTTCTTTACTAGCTAATAAAAAATATCAAATTTCAAAGAAGTTGCTCTTAATTTAACCTCCTGACGCTTAAACCACTGAACCGATTTTGATAAAGTTTGGTAAACATCCATACTAATATTATAAATGCGAAAGCGTGTCTGTATGTTTGTCTGTAATCTCTTCACGCTTAAGCCGCTGAACCGATTTTGATGAAATTTGGTATGGAGATACTTTGAGTCCCGGGAAAGGACATAGGATAGTTTTTATCCCGGAAAAATGTACGGTTCCCGCGCGATAAACGCATTTTAACGCAAAAAAGTTTCGGCTTCACTTCATCTAGTTGTTTTATAGTCTGACAAGACTGTCGCTTTTCTCAAATGAGTACATCAGTTCTATAGCGTTGAGTACGGTTCACGAAATGGTCTATTTTAATTTTTTACTATTAGAAATTTCGATTTTCTGTATGTTATCGCGCATTTTCACTGGTCGATACGGGGGTTACGTTGATACCGCATGCGGGGTGCGGGAGATTTCTGAAACGCATGCCACGACCAATCAAAATGCGCCATTAGTTGTCAATTACTTGTTATAGACTCCCCGCATGCTGTATACCGCACGAGTTAACGACTAATGAAAATGCGCCCTTAGCCACAGAATACATATTAGTTTAACAACCTTAGCTCCATTGTACATATTATATTAGGTATCGTGATAGCAGCTGCAGCGGTATAATAATAATGTCGGAAACAACGAATATCATATCACTTTCCAGCTGCCTGTTTCCTACAGATAGTGATATTTGCACATTGCAGTATACGTACTTGATTAGCGCATTACTATTTTGTTAACATATTTTGATAATTTTGCAATTACCCATTCTAGCTTTCTAGTGGACCTAAGCCTCTATTTTATTGATCGTTGTCGAGTAAAAATATAGATTTGCTAAACAGTCCATGACTAAAATAGAAATCAACTTTCAATTATATCGCCAATCTGAGGCGACATTACCACCCAAGGTTGAAATAATTTACGTGAGTACTCATTTAAGATTCAAATAGTTGGAAAATATTATTTGCTTTTTCTATATTATGTATCTAAAATCTAAATGAATACTAAAAAGTGATAACGTGATGTTTTAACATCAAACAAGAGTTAGCTCTATCCATTAACGCAGGCTATATTATATACCCAGTATACCCGAGGAAATTGATTCCTAGGCAGTTGACAGACCTACGCAGCTACGTCGTTTGGTCGGCTTATGTCAATTCAATGTTAGCTGTAATCGGTCGGATGAGTTTGATTCAACGCGACCAAATTATTTAGGTCCGCCGTCCTAGGAATCAACTTCTCTGATACCTTTAAGTACATACCTTTAGATAGAGTCATGGTTTTATAGTCTTAGGGCCTGTTTCACCGCTTCCTGATAAAGCTCCCATTATCTATTTACCACATAAAAATATCTGCCATATAAATCCACCTGATGTATTTTTTGGTTCCACCACGTACGTCTCTGTTAAATTACGCGCCAGATAATTAACTCTAACCTTATTTGACAGTCGGAGTGGCAACGTCGCAATTTCCGTCGTACGTTCCATTTTAACCCAACCTTATATTGAAAAGTACAATAGTTTCATAATTTCACATAAATATATTAGAAAAAAACAGCAACAAAAATAGAGTTGACGTATGTGTTGATGGATTTACTAAAGTTTTACATAAGATTTGTTTTAAAAGAGTCAAAAGGTTTTGATTCAACAACACACATATTTAATATGCAAGGAATATGAAATACGTAAAACGAATCGTAGGTGACACCTTTCAAGACATTTGAAAATATTTCAGTGTTCTATGGTTCTATTACTTCTAAGTAGTTTCTTGAATAATTTACCTAATATTTTGTGATTTGTATTAAAGAATGTAGACTAAAAAATGTTTATATACGAGACGCTATATTAGACAACGGAAAGAATCGCGAGAGAAGTGTAAATTTTCCCATGGGGATTGAGGATACTATACTACTATAATAAAAACACGATTTCGTTGGAAACCTTGTTTCTTTGGTCTGAGTTGGAAACAGACAGTTAAGACAATCAAAAAAGCCTCAAGGAAGTTCTATTGAACTAGTGATACATGTCTAAAGATTGAGGTTAAGTCGAATAAAGGAAATGATAAGGAAACGACTAAGAAGATGGATTTGTGTCTCCAATCTCTCCAGCATGCTGTGCTCTGTCTCATGCATGATGCAGTTCAGTCTTTAGTTGTAGATTAGACAGCTGTTGATACCTATGTTTGAATAAACTCTCTGTAATCTGTATTATCTGATCCCAATGACAGCTAGTGATAAAGTGAATGGTAAATATTTTCATTAGATAAAATCCTTAATAAAAAAACATAATGTAAATTTATAAGTAGGTACATATGTTGTTTGTTTCCAGATTCCAGAATAGATATTATTGTGGCTAGTACTTCTTGCCAAGATGATATAGTTGTTGTGGAACCTTCAGCCAAGCGGCAGCCGGCTGTTGCATAACAAATGAAAATCTATTATGTCTGTGATACCCACGATTGAGGTGCTACTGATCAAAAAAACATCCTGCTCTGTGTAAGTTTTCCTGATACTGAATAAATATTTAATCCTTCAAGCCCCATAAGGACACCGGTGACCGCGACAACAATAGAATACAATAGCATTTCCAAGAGTCCACAGTGGACTTTAGAACATTTACATTTACTCAGTACCTATTATTAAAATCTCAAACATCATAATCTGTGAAATTAGTAATGACTCATAAGTCATAACTCATAACCCAGAGGTAACAAGTTCAACCACCCAGTGTACTTAACATTTTTGTGACATAATTATTATTGTATCTGATCTGACTTTTAAAAGTTGATCACCTACCAGTCTTATAACCTACCTACCAGTATTTGTGTTCAATGCAGCTGGTTGATGTTGATCTTGGGCAGATTTGCCTCCCTAGCTGAAGTTTGCAGGATATCATTATTTAAGTATTTGTTATGAAATACTTGCATATTAAAAATATGTATTTCCTTACAGGTAAACCCGAAGCAAAAAGATCTTTTGATAAATTAGCCGAAGAAAAGTTCGAATTTGTAAAGCTACAAAAAACCCTTCTTGAGGAAGAACTCCAGGAATTTTTTTTAAGAAACAGCTGATGTTGAAGATGGAAATGCATTATAAAAAAGAGTAGATAACTTGAAATGGAGAAGGAAGAAAGGCTATTCAAATATTTTATATTATACTTATTTTAATAGCTTTTCTTCCTCCTCCATTTCAGTTAAGTGTTAACTCTGTTAGTTTTAAAATGTGAATAAGAAAATAAAAAGTAGTAATTATAAAACTTAATTTAATATTTCAATTGTAACGGTGATTGAATATTGAAGGATAATAATACCTATATACTTTTTGCATTATTACTTTTATTTCTCTCTTAAATTTATTGACACATTCTATTTTTAAAACACAAACATTATTTTGTTACATAATAAAACTTAAATGCCATTAACCCTTAAACTCATCAACTCCCAAGCGGCACCCGGCTATTCCGTCTGTCTGTCTGTCTGTCTGTCTGTCTCCAGGCTGTAACTCAAGAACGGTAAAAGCTAGAGATATGATATTTTCTCACATTATGTATATCTCTTGCCGCTATAACAATATAAAATTAATATTTATGGAGGGCTCCCATACAACAAACATGATTTTTTGGCCTTTTTGCTATATATAAATAATGGCAACAGGTAGGTACTTGAATTTTTCACAATATATATATATATATATATATATATAAAACTCAAAGGTGACTGACTGACTGACAAGGTGATCTATCACCACACAGCCCGTACCACTGGACGGATCGGGCTGAAATTTGGCATGCAGGTAGATGATATGACGTAGGCATCCGCTAATAAAGGATTTTTATTAATTCTACCCCTAAGGGGATAAAAGATTGTATATATAATTATACTTCTTAATGAGAGCGAAGACGCGGGCAAAAGCTAGTTTAATTATATGTGTTCTTTTAATAATAATATTAAAATAAAATAAAAAATTAGGGGGGGCCATTCCCATACAAAAAACACAATTTATGGTCTACTTTTACGGAACCCTTTGTGCGCGAGTCGGACTCACACTTGGCTAGACAGATAAAGACATACAGACAGACAACGACGTCCAATGAGTTTCTTACGTTATTAACATAGAATATCGTTGACGAAGTCTCAGTAATAGGGTCTCGTTTTTACCCTTTGGCTTTTGGTTGCGGAACCCTAAAAATCATCTAATTCATCTTCTAAAATCTCTAAAAGATCCATGTTTATTCAAAATATCATTATAATATTATATTACCTTGAAGAAAGTTCACACAACACTGAACTGCATCATTACGATAACTGGCAAAAATATAATAGGCTGCAGGATGGCTGCAGGCTGGAAATATTTTCGCGATCTCAAAAAAAAAGTTTTGTTATCTGACAAATAAAACCTTTAACAGCCACATGATCGGGCTGATAGGATATCAATGATTTTATCTGCTTGATTGGCTTATCAGACACGTGTGGAACAGAATTTTTTGCATTATCTGTCAAATAGCCTATTTGGCTCTTTATCAGGAACCGGTGAAACAGGCCCTTATTAAATTTTAATTATTTATAAGGTCCCGTTGGGCCAAAATTAAGTATTTACTTTAGTATAATCCGATTGGCGATTACCAAATGGCTGCCATTTTACGTTAATTAGCTAGCAGTTAGCTCTACTAAATACTAAATAGTAAATACTAATTAATGCAATCTATGTAAATTCTCTTGACAATAATAATCGAAGTTATTACTCAAGGTTTTATGTGACTAAGTTGTATGATTCATCATGGATTTATCTTAGTCATTAGAGATCGAACTCTTGAAGAGATTGAACTGTTTGAAAAGACACGTATTTTGTGAATAAAGAAAATACTACTCTACCATATTTACTTTATCTACAGACTATAGTAATTACTAATTACTATGTAATTACTAACGAATGATGTAAAGGTCCATCCATACTATTTTACGGGCATTGGCCATTGGCCCACTACACAGTACATACACATTTCCACCGCTGTACCACCAGCTTATTTGATATTTTCTTAAGGCCGTCCCCCGAGCAAACGACCTTGGCCATACATTTGCCGCGTTGCCGAGATCGCGCCAAAACCCTATTATTTTTACTTATCTTAGTTCAAAATTGTCCTAAAAATAATTTAAAACGACAAATATGTAGTTTATGATATTGTCGATCTATTGGCGTGAGTTTCAAATAAAAGTAATTTGTAAATGCTAAGGAGATGCTGAATGTATGCTCGAATTTTAACAAATTGGTATTACTTTGGAAGCCGATATCATGAGTATAATAAACAAAAATAGAAAATTGAAAACGGCGAAAGGAACGTTGATATACTGAAGATTATTGATGTATTTTTATTATAACTTTGTAGCATTCAGATTATGAGTTTATAAGGTTTTAAATACGGTCAATTACGGAATCTCCGGACGGAACGCCCTTAATACATAAATACGGGCATAGCACAAATTATGATTGGGATGACTTACGAGGCTCAAAAACTATCGACAGATTTTGCTGAAAATGCGGCACATAAGTAAAGTAGACATAAGTGCATAATAAGTAATAGAAAATAGGGTAGGGCACAGAGCACATTTCATAGTAACAACTTGTACGGTCCCCGCTGAAACATCAAGTACCGTGTACAATGTACATCGGGGGGGAGTGATGTGGCGGTACCCACAATTCGCCTAACAATCCTACATCGCGATATCGAAGTTTCGGAGAAAGGCAAGATATACGAGTATACAACGTCTGGCCTTCGGCCTGACCGGGCATACCACCTCGCCCGGTCGGAAGATCTTCCTTTGGCCGCCACTAACAAACGTTAAAATATAGTAGTTATGTCTATTGTGATATATATACCTACTAGATAGTACATAGTAGATAGTAGAATATAGATAAGACCGCATGCGGCCCGCGAACGTCTTACTTGCGGCCCTTTGAATGTTTTGTGAATAAGTTATATCACGTACTCGTATCAAAAACAATGTTTTCTAATACTGCCTATATAATTCTATAAGACCTATGAAAATGTGAATTGTTTTGTAGAGATATGATAATTTAGATATTATGATAAAGTTTGTACTAACGAAGTGCAAAGAAGGGCCCATTTTTATGGTTCCATACCCAAAGGGTAAAAACGGGACCCTATTACTGAGACTTCGATGTCTGTCTGCCTGTCTGTCCGTCTGTCTCCAGGCTGTAACTCAAGAACGGTAATAGCTAGAGAGTTGAAATTTTCACAGATTATGTATTTCTGTTGCCGCTATAACAACAAATACTAAAAACAAAATAAATTAAATATTTAAGGGGGGCTCCCATACAACAAACGTAATTTTTCAAACATTTTTTGCTCGGTATCAACGATGACAGCAAGTAGGCACTTGAAATTTTCACAAAAGCCTTAATTATATGTGTACTTTAATAATTAAAAATAATATTTAAATAAAATAATAATTTTGTATGGTTAAATAAAATAACCATACAAAAAACGCAATTTTTGGCCTATTTTTGCTCTATAACGGTACGGAACCCTTCGTGCGCGAGTTTGTCCGACTATCTGTCCGTCTGTCTGTCCTTCTGTCTGTCCGTCTGTCTGTCTCCAGGCCGTAACTCAAGAACGATAATAGCTAGAGAGTTGAAATTTTCAGAGATTATGTATTTCTGGTGCAGGTATATCACGTCACTATCGTGTTTACAAAATGTACAACATTAGATTACTTAGAAAAAAATTATATTTTACTGTAACGAAAAACTGAAGGTAACTGATAGCATAAATCTTAAACACTATTAGATCAGTTTTCCAATACCTCGTAGTTTATAGTCGCAAAATATAATCTCGCGGGAACCGTACTGTTGACCCATATGAAAAGTAGCCTGTATAAATAATTCTCGTGATAAACTCTACATCCGTACCAAATTTCATCAAACTCGCCCCAGTATTTCGGACCCAATTCGAACGAACAGTATACATATTTTGCTTGTTATATTCCTGTTGTTTTATTAAATGAATAAATAAATAAATAAATGTTTATTTGACCCACTATGACATTACACTACAATTATTCACATCATCAATTTAAGTATTAGTTTGCATTTTAATAAAATTTCAATAATTATCACTGGAAAATCCCAACCGATATAATTTTAACGTTTAGGCATATTAATATGTGATAATATGGCATTATGTCTATCTGTTTCTATGCAACACCCTTATCAAAACACGCAGGGTATAATAATATTAATAACATAATATCACATGATTAATAATGATCCTCTGAGATTAGTCACAATTATTAAATTAGGCCTTCAAATGGGACCATATTATTATGATAAGATCTAGATTTATTATTGCATTATGTTTATTGGGTAAGTATCTATTATCCAAAAATCTGTGTTATGTCAGTGCCATAGATGTATAATGTAGCGTTTCTTTTTATGATGATTTACGTTGACAGTAGCGGTTTATATAGACCGCGCTAGGTCAATCCGTGAAACTAGAGAGGATGGGGCATAATTGTGTAGACATTCTACCAATAACGTGATCTGATCGTGACCTGCCAATAACGGCTCGACTAATCACTGACCTACCAATAGCGTGTCCCTAACCCAGCCCGCTCACTTCTTTCCCCACCGTACAGAAACCGCAACGCAAACTTAGACCCGTATTTTTGGTCAGTACTTAAGATGCGACCCGGTCTCAAGACGCGGTTCGCTTTGTGATTGGTCCAAATTTGACAGCCAAACAATCACAGAGCCTGAACAGTATCTTGAGACCGAGATGCATCTTGAGTACTGACCAAAAATACGGGCCTTATAGCCTAGGACCTAGCCAGCCACTTGCGTTGTTCATTCATAGGCAGATGGCGGCCTTAAGATAATCGGTAATCAACTCTATGTCAAGCATGATGTTTTGGCTGTGCGGAGTGCGACCTACAAGCTTTGTCCACATTGTGCCTTTTTTCTGTTCAACAAGGGCATGCCTTATAGCGCTATCAACAGTGAACGTGTGGTATGCCCGTGACGCGCGTTGAAATCGTAGCGCTCGCTATGACACTTTTCTTTCAACGCGGGTGAATTTTGACGCATTCAATTATTGAATATGCCAAACGAAAGTTGAATAAAAAGAAGATGACGAAAATTGCATAATGTGGACATAGCTAATGGTTATTTTTGTGATACGACTCGACGCTGCCACGCAGTGTTGTGGCTTGGTCCTCTTTTTAGCGGGGCAAACTTTTCACATCTTATAGCCTATAGGCCTATAGGGCCTGTCCGCACTACGAATTTTAACCGCGGGGATTTTTTCGCAAGTCTGTAACACATTAAAATATATTTTAAGAGTATCCGCACTGGTGATGAGATGAAAAAAAAATATAATATGAATAAATGCGCGAGAATAAAATCGCGCGGTAAAAATTCTCAGTGCGGACAGGCCCTGCGTTCACGCAATCCAGAGTAGAAAAAAATTTATAGAGATATTAGGTATTTATTTTTAGTCCTTTGCATTTTTTACCAAACAAATATTTTCCTTTTTCGTAGCCATAATATGAATAATGAACTCTACTAACCTTTGTATGGAACTCTCTAAACACGTACGGTCCCCTCTGCTCTAATTTGATCTTATGGTCCTTCCCGCTCAGAATCTCCTCCACATTACTGATGTGATACAAGTAGCACTCCAGATACAGGGGAATAGGGATGTCCTTCCATATCGAGAATGATGTTGAACTGTCTGTTAGTATCATCATCTGTAAAAGAATATAAAATTAGAATCATACAATATGTTCGAACTTGGAGTAGACCAAAAGCAACTGAGTTATCATTTTGGCTGACGGGTTTTCTGCAGTTCCTAGAGATTCCGCGATCTCGCATAATAATTTCCTCTGCTTATAAGCAGAAACCAGTATTAACACGACCTTCAAACCTTTAAAAGGTAAGAACATGTAAAGCCCGGCGATGCACTAAATAGAGCCACTGGTGTTACAGCAGTGACATTACGAGTAGTCCCTTTTTATGACTTAGCCAGTAATTAACTATCAGCCTAGTTTCCTCCTAAAATAATTTCATAAAACATTCCACGGTCGGCGCGGCGGCGCAACAAACTGGATGCGTTCGAAAAAAGAGTTGCCACTTGCCAGTAACAGCACAAGATCGCGAATTGTGGAATAAAAGAGGGGAGACCTTTGCCCAGCATTGGGACACAGTGGGCCAATAATAATAATAATTTCATGAAATAGAAACCACTGTAAAACTTACCTTCTTCAGCTGACTATAGAATATGGCAGGCCAGAAGACAACCATGATCGCTCCTGTGACGATGAGTAGGGAGCCACATGTCAACAAGCAAGTGCTCTTCTTTCCCGCCGAAACCATCGTGATTCCTGGCCAAAATTAAACGCTAATTTAAAATATTATGGGGAATTGGCAAAATACGTGCTTATAATAATGACTTAGGAGTTAGGGCAGACATTTTTGCGACCGATTGAGGAACTGGTTTCTAATGAGGGTTCCTTTCATTTGTTTTTGAATAAACCAGTTATTCGTTGTTCAAAACTAATTAAAAACAAATAAAAAAGACTATTTTTGATTTAAATTATATTCAGTTATGTGTTGACTGTTGAGCAATACCTTAAAGATTAGACAGTCAATTATTATGCATTAAAGGTATTTTTCGATAAAATACTAAATTTTATTTATCATTCAATTAAATTTTTTATCACGAATTATCTTCTAATCAACGACAGCCGTAAGTATGTTAAATATGTGCTAACAGCCAGGTATAAGTACATTTAAACATAATAAAATAAGTTACATTTTAACGATTTCAATTTACCTTCTATGAAAATTAGGTACGTACGACGCGACGTGAGTATAGTTTTAAAATAA
Organism: Polyommatus icarus; assembly: GCA_937595015.1. Lineage (NCBI taxonomy): Eukaryota > Metazoa > Arthropoda > Insecta > Lepidoptera > Lycaenidae > Polyommatus > Polyommatus icarus. The sequence goes on from OW569324.1 coordinate 15,777,546, forward strand.
CTTTTTTATTGACGAAGTTTAGTTTTAAAATAATAACGCATGCGATGCCGCTCTTCCGGAATAAAAGGAAAGTCATTAGAACTCAATTAGAACTAATCTACACTCACGGTACGTAGTTAGTCGCAAAGTAAGAGTTGGTACTACTTATAGCTTTTTCGAGGAACTACACCAATACTTGTGTATATTCTGTACGATATTATGCGATACCTACAAATTAGCAATCATAGTATTTAAGCTAGCCTGTTTGGGTAGGGTCACGAGATTTGTGGATATGTTTTAAATATCCACAACCCTCCTAAAAATGTTTGTTAAGACACAACACCAGTCCCCGATTTATAAATAGGCCACGGCCTAAGGGCGGCCGGCAGCGTCTTTAGAGGCCCTACGAATTTCGCACATTTGGCGGCAGAAATAAAGTGGCCCACTCTCTTAAACAATATACAGGGTGTCCCAGAACTCAACGTCAAGCCGAAACGGGGCGACAGGATTGATTGTAACCATCATGAGAAAAATCACAAAAAAAATCTAGCCTATGCAGTTTGAAAATTATGGGCATTTAAGAAAAACCTAAAAATTTGGTCAAACTGTAACCATTTTTCGGTTATTGTGGTTAATTTTTATTACTTTTGTTCATTTAAACTTTGGAATCGTAAACCTAAATAACATTTCTAGAATCACAGTCAAAAATAATGACACAATTGCCCCAAGTTTCCTAGAATTAAGACTATTTGTTAAACTATGAATTTAAAATTTTCAAAATTTGTCGACTTTGAAAGGCCCTCCTTTAAAAAAAATGTACTAGAGTGCCTTGGCAAGTGCCATAAAAAGTTGGCGCATTTAATCAGGATTGTAAAATGGTACAATACCTGTTAGTTTCGTACTAAAAAAATGAGTAAAAAATTAAAAACCTCAAGTAACCCGATTTTTGCTAACCCATTTTAGTCAGTTAAAATGTTTTTTATTCGCACAAGCTGTTGGTAGGTTCTTAATTTTACGGCAAAATGATGAGAGAGATGGGTAGTGGACATGTTTGCCATGAGTGAGCAAGACAGTCCCGCCACTTTTACGAAAGTCAACAAAAGTAAAATCAATAAAATAATGAAAAATCTTGCCCTAGTTTAGTTTAGGTTTATTGGAATAAAAGTCAGATAGGGAAATAACATTTTTTATTACAACAAATGTTCAAATTGTTTACCATCAGCCTCAATACACACCCTACATCTTCTTATAAAAGATCTACTTATTAGCCGGGCATATCCTCGAGAGTTGATGTCCTCAGCAGCTTGAGAAATTCGTTCACGCAGCTCGGCTACGCTCTCAATGGGCTTCGAATAAACTTTTTCTTTGAGAACGCCCCAATAAAAAAAATCCAGTGGATTTAAATCTGGGGAACGGGCTGGCCACGAGATAGTGCCTGAACGTCCAATCCACCTTTCCGGATATTCCTGGTTAAGGAAATCTCTTACTTGTACTGCGTAATGTGCTGGGCAGCCATCTTGTTGATACCACATGTGGCGACGATCTGTTAGTGGTACGTCCTCTAACAAAGTTGGTAAATTTTCTCGTAAAAAATGTAGGTAATTCGTGCCATTCAAGCTCTCAGGCAGCTCAAAAGGCCCAACAATTTTGCCGTTTAAAATTCCGGTCCACAGGTTTACTTTAAAGCGATACTGGGTTCTGTCTTCTCGCATTAAATGTGGATTCTCCACATGCCACTCGTGAAAATTGTGTAAGTTTATGTAACCATCTTTTTTAAATGTAGATTCATCTGACCACATAATTTTTTGGATGAATTGGGGATTTTCATTATGCCTCTGTAAATGTAATAAACCTAAACTAAACTAGGGCAAGATTTTTCATTATTTTATTGATTTTACTTTTGTTGACTTTCGTAAAAGTGGCGGGACTGTCTTGCTCACTCATGGCAAACATGTCCACTACCCATCTCTCTCATCATTTTGCCGTAAAATTAAGAACCTACCAACAGCTTGTGCGAATAAAAAACGTTTTAACTGACTAAAATGGGTTAGCAAAAATCGGGTTACTTGAGGTTTTTAATTTTTTACTCATTTTTTTAGTACGAAACTAACAGGTATTGTACCATTTTACAATCCTGATTAAATGCGCCAACTTTTTATGGCACTTGCCAAGGCACTCTAGTACATTTTTTTTAAAGGAGGGCCTTTCAAAGTCGACAAATTTTGAAAATTTTAAATTCATAGTTTAACAAATAGTCTTAATTCTAGGAAACTTGGGGCAATTGTGTCATTATTTTTGACTGTGATTCTAGAAATGTTATTTAGGTTTACGATTCCAAAGTTTAAATGAACAAAAGTAATAAAAATTAACCACAATAACCGAAAAATGGTTACAGTTTGACCAAATTTTTAGGTTTTTCTTAAATGCCCATAATTTTCAAACTGCATAGGATAGATTTTTTTTGTGATTTTTCTCATGATGGTTACAATCAATCCTGTCGCCCCGTTTCGGCTTGACGTTGAGTTCTGGGACACCCTGTATATATATTCGGTACTGCACTGTCACCGTATTGTATTGTTTTGACGTGCAACGCAACGCAGCTGCGTTGCGTTGCAGCGACGCGATGACGAGCGGCGAAACAGTTTATCAGTCATCGGTAGCATACGCAGCGTAATTCCATTCCGACAACGCAACATGCCTAGAGACGGCGTAAGGCTGCGTTTCCACTGAAGCGGAGCGGAGCGGACCGGAGCGGATCTTAGCGGTGCCCGAATTGACCAATCGTGCTATTCTAGCAGAATGACAGCGAAGCGGAGCGAAGATTTCGGGCATAATGAAATTATATAAAATTGGTCAATTCGTGCATCGCTAAGCTCCACTCCGCTTCAGTGGAACACAGCCTAAGGCATGGGCGACGTGGGCCACCGTCCGAGCATCATCACGGTACAAGGGGGGCCTCGCGCCCCTTGTACCTTGATGATTTTTTTTTCGGAAGAATTTTCGAGTTTCAATACTCAAATTTTTGTAGATATTTTTTTTTATAATTTATAAAAGTGTGGGTATCAAAAAATATTTCTCTCGACAAAATCAATCCTCTTGCGTCACCCATCAGGGGGCCACACAAAATACTATCTTGCCCACTTCCAAAGGTCTTGCTCTGCCACTGAACATACCATATCGATCCTCATACTCATACATGTAGAAGTGTAGCCTCCCTTTAAACCTATGAGACAGAGAGCTACCATGCATTCAAGCATTCTGCATTTGAATTCTATGTTCTAAGCGGTCAGTCACACAAGAGCAATTCTGACGCAGACGCAGCTACATGTTCTGTCAATATAGTCAATATAGTCTCAATGCAATTAATTTAAATAAATTGTAAAATAACTGGCTGAGCTAAGAGACATTTCTTGCCTTAACTGTATTGTAACAGGAAAAAATGATCATAAAACAACCCATTAATAATTACTTTGAACATATAAAGAAATATGTCAGTAAAAATTTTGAATAAACCCCCACGATTTTGTGTGTAACACAAAGGATTTTTTTTTTAATATTATGTCACGATCAAATTAACCCATCAAGCCCTGTATGAGCACCGGTGATCATGACAACAATAGAATACAATGGCATTTCCGAGACTCTCCGATCAAAGGATTAATTAGACACTCGGTTTGATGACATCATTACAGAGCTCACATGTTATTGCATTCCAGCGGTGCGTCAAGTTAATGTGACCGTATTGTAGATGACAATAAAACTAACTTACTATATTCATGAAGCCCCAAGCGGCCACATCCGGCCGCGATAACAATGAAAAAGCTATTACGTCTCGTTTGCCACGATTGATGGGTTAAATGGTAACTAGTTATTTTCAAACCTTGTGGTTTTTACAAAATGTTACTTACAGTTTTACTTTATTAGACTTTGAATAAGTAATATTATGTATGTTCTGATTCTGTTCATTTATTTATTTATTTATTTACAGTTTATTGCACACAAAACCATTATAAAGTAACATAATATTAGAAAGACGACACAACAGGTACTGCTTATCTCTAAAAGAAATTTCTTACAGCAGTCCTAAGTAGAGAAATTTTAATAGAAACATCAGATAGGGCGTGCACAGATAATAATTAATATTGATGAACAACTTAAATTACAAAATTAAAATATAATAATTATATTATACTATAATACTTATATACTAATAATACTATTCTATAATTTATTACATACTATATCAACATATATACCAGTTATGTACATATAAATATATAAACATTATATAGATACATACTATATGTATATTTAACAATAATCTTAGCTGGATTCAGTACTGAGGTAGTGTTCCTTCAATCGTCTTTTAAAGATAGTGATTGTGGGACTATCACTAATGGTGTGGGGAAGGGAATTCCATATTCTAACTGCATGAACGGTAAAGGAGTAGGAGAAGAAGTTGGAGCGATGGGAGGGGAGGGAAAGATTTGTTCTCACATTAGGCCTACAAGGGACGTCTAAGGGTCGAGAAAAGTTAAAGCGATCCACAAGGTAAGAGGGAGACAAAGGGTTATAAAGGATTTTGTAAAGGAGGGATAGGATATGGATGTTCCGCCGAAGGCGAATAGGGAGCCACTTTAACTGTGACCGAAGAGCTGATACGTGATCATACTTTTCATTGTAAGTATAAATATTAAATTTCTGGTAAAATTTATAGGTGTTTTTGGAAATAAATTGGCATTATAATAATAGGCATACTCACTCTTAAATTTAAAGCACAGCCGTTGATTTGGTTTTATTTTAAGTCCAGTGTATTTATTTAGGTATCCACTTCTTATTTCAGTAATTAAATACTTCGCATATCACAAGTTTTGAAAAGACCAAAAGCCGTTTACGTAATATTAATAAAAGCAACAACAAAACAAGGGAACTTATAAAGGATGTGTTTTATCTTGAATCACATTGTAACTAAAGTATCGTATTAGATTTTATCATCTTTACCGAAGAATCGCGGAATGCAACTGAATTTTATTTCGCTGTTTATCAAGTAGCAGATTTTGACACAATAGTTTCAATGTCTGTCAAAAACAGCTGACAGTCGACAGTTAGCAGTTCTGACATTCTTTTTTTATAATATGGAGCTAGCATAAAGTTAATATACCTATCGGAATAGAGCAACAATCTCGAGCTGTCAAACGTAACCAAAATTGGTTTTCATCTGTGTGAAAAATATGTGTACGTATACACTTACACAAGCATGATTGAACATGAATTCTATGAGATTATATTGACAACGTGCGGCACGTGCCGACTGGACGTCAAAAAAAGAGTGCTGCTGTCATGTATCACACGTCTCTTTTTACCACGCGGTGTTACTGATAGTGGCATCTCGCTTGCTCAGGCCTTTGTTTCTCTATTCCGCTAGGTATATTAACTTTATGGGAGCTAGTTGCTACCATGGGTAAAATACCAGTCATTAGAATTTTTCAGTAGAAAGTAGAAGGACACACAAGGTTCTAGTGGTGGGACATGGGTGGGCCGTGAGACACTTTACGCTTTGATTGTAAAAATAAAAGTTTATGGTTTCTTTAGTCCGCCGAATATGAGAAGGCTCGGCTAAGAGTGCTTACAGACGAACGGCACGTGTCGGCGGCATGCGTCGGCGGCAGTCGATGGCAGACGACGGCACGTGTCGGCGGCAGTCGACGGCAGTCGGCGGCACGTGTCGGCGGCAGTCGGCGGCAGTTAATTAAAATTAAATTAAATTTTATTCTTCAATTCTGTTACAATTTTTACAATGCGAGGAACGAATAAGTACATATTTTATACAAAGTACACTATTATGGGAAAACATTGGCAGCCGTACTTGTATGAACTGTGTGACTGTGTCACACAGTTCATACTAGTAGCCTTTGTAGTTTACGTCGGCTAGTACAGTTGCCTTTGTAGTTTACATCTCAAGGTATTTCAATTTGTACTTAACCACACAAAAGATTACAGTATAACCGCTTTCAAACACTAACAAAATAAGAATTAAAATAAAGACAGTAATAATATTTCATGCATTGAATACATTAAATTTAACTATAAAATTATTGTTTCAAGTACACAATTAAAGATAACATATTATAACATTAAATTTTGTAAAATTAAACAATAACAGAATATAATATAATATTGTAAGTACATTAAATTAAAGCTTCAAGGAACATTTAAACATTTCAAAATTACTTTCATTTAAGGCATTATAAAATTAACCATAATTTTTCGCAAAATTAAGAATTAATTGATACTAGTAGAAAGTTTAAAACTGATTTAAAAAATAGTACTATTGTTCATATAATAAATGTAGCTTTTAAGGCGGGATTATAGGCAACTGACATTTTAGAATTTGCGGAAAACAAGCTCAACAGATGGCGCTCGATAGGTACATATTTAGTTTTCAAGCCGTCCAATGATATTCTACTAAATACAGATCTGTTATGTTCATACTATCTTCCAGCTTAAATTGCTTCCAAACAATTTTCAAATTCAAATACGTACTTACCTCTGTCATATCTAAAGGTTACCATAGTTACAACAATGAATGCGACAGATAATACGTAATGAATGGTATAGAATAGGATAACTATATGTTTTGAGATGGTTTTGAATTGCACTTGACAGGCGCATCGGCGCGCATGCGCGACAAAGAATAAGAGAATATTGTTATTGTTGAACAGAAGAGACATTGAATAAAACTAATTGTTTGTTAGATTATTTTTTATTAAACTATGTGCTATATTCTATACATATTAAAATAAAGTCGTAGGAAAACAAAAGTACACATTGAATATTTTTAAAAATATTAGTACTTGGGGTATATAACGTGTAAATTTTTGTTTCTTTGTATTTACATAATATTTTTTTAGAGTAATTACTTTAGGATCGGTCGTATGCCCGGGCTAAATATTATGTATATTATTAATTAGTAGGTTTTTTTTTTAATTAAATAAGAGGGCAAACGAGCAAACGGGTCACCTGATGGTAAGCAACTACCATCGCCCATGGACACTCGCAACATCAGAAGAGCTGCAGGTGCGTTGCCAGCCTTATAATAAGGTAAGAAATGAAAGAACATATGTAAGAGTTACTTTTACATTAATTGAAAATTTTAACACCAAAATATTTAAGTAATAATAAATATCTATATCTATACATATTATTATAAAATAAGGTCGCTTTTTTCCCTCATATCCCTTTGCTCCCTTTAATCTTTAAAACTACGCAACGGATTTTAATGATTCTTTCAGTATTAGAAAGCCTATTTATCGAGGAAGGCTATAGGCTATATTTTATCACGCTAGGACTAATAGGAGCGAAGAAATAGAGGAAAATGAGGAAAAAACGTCGAAAATTATTTGAAAGGGCTAACTTGAACGCGCTAACTACTGGTCCGATTTGAAAAATTCTCTCAGTGTTAGATATTATAGCCCCTTTATTGAGGAAGGCTATAGGCAATATTTTATCATGCTAAGACTAATAGGAGAATGTGAAAAAATGAGGGAAATTATTTGAAAGGGCTTATCTCGCGAACTGCTGGAGCAATTTTTATGTTATTTGGCACAGGTACAGGTAAGAAGTAGACCACGTGAAGGATCGAGGCTATCGATTTTAATCATTTTTTACTACATAAAATACATATTTTATGTACCTTCAAAAATATTTAATTTATTTCTTTTCTGTCTCTTTGAAATTTTTTGTATTTCCGGATTATTTTTATGTGCCAAATGGAGACGAATATTTGTGTATTTATCAATTACTAGATGATGCCCGCAACTCCGTTGCACCAAAATTTGTTTATCGCGCGGGAACCGTACATTTTTCCAGAATAAAAACTATCATGTGTCCTTTCCCGGGACTCAAGGTATCTCCATGTCAAATTTCAGCAAAATCGGTTTAGCGGTTTGGGCGTGAAGAGGTAACAGACAGACAGACAGACACACTTTCGCATTTATAATATTAGTATGAGATGAGCTCTATGATTAAAAATAGGGGTCTCTTATTTTGAATGTTCTAAGGGGGGTATTAGATTATCATTTATATTGGATCCTAGATCATTGGGTCATTTATATTGGATAATGTAATATAGATAAATGATTCATTTCTTCCTTGATCATAGATTTTTAACATTTGCTGAGAGATTGGATCCAATACGGTCATAGAAATTGGTGTTGCCAGTTATTTAATATAAAAAAAGAGTTTTTAATTTCTTGTTCGTTAGTATGTTTCAAATAATGTAATGTAATTCTTTTTCTAATTATATACTTGAATTATCTTGCTGAAATAACAAAAAACAAGCCATATTAAAAATGACGATGTCTTTTGACAAATCGAATTCTCTGAGATCTAGTAACACTGATGTCAATACCTGTCAGCGTTAGCGCTCCCCATTAGCTATTAAAACAACATATGACGTAAAATAGGATTAATGTTATATGATAATGTAATATGCAGATATGATCAAATTATAATTTTTATTGGATCCTATATAATATGATCCTGTAAATGATCCAATATAAATGATAATGTAATACCCCCCTAAGAGCGAGTCAAAAACATTGGAATTCAAAAATGATTTTAAAATGCGATACTTCAATTGTTTGCTTCATCATTGGTAGCAAAATGTACTCCTCATTCATTTTACATATTTTGCTACTTTTTGATGGAATCCAGTCTGATTCGCTTCTTTGTTGACGAACAATTGCTATCCAATCTTGTAGTTTTACTTTTATTTTATTTTATTTTATTTTATTTATTGAAGTTAACAAACAGTAACCATAGTATATAATTATTATAAATATTGTTTAAGTTTAAACAAAAACTTAGTAACTACGGAACCAACAGCGTTAACTACAAATTAATTAAGTAACTTAAATTCTAGTCATCCAGTTGAGATTAAGTAATATACTAATATATTATATTCGTAGCTAATGTACTAATATTTTAAAACATTATCATTTCAGAACTTTAATAAGTACTTACTGATTATACTATTTTGATGTTTCACTTTTTTAATTTTGGTAATTTTAATACATAATATTTTCTAACATTTGTAACAGCGTGTTGTGACTTCTCATACAAGCATAACAATTTTATTACTAGAAATTGATTAATCTTAATTATAGATAGAATATAACATTGCCACTAAGTAATATCATTAAGTAATTTCATGATTTCTTCTTTATATTTAGTTATTTTACAGCTGAAAATATCAATGGGAACAAAGTTCTTGTTGTAGGTACTAGCTAATCTATTGAATGGAGAACGTTTACCAACATTAGTTCGACTGACTGCAGTAGCAAATATTTGATGAGGCCTTCGACTATGTGTTGTTATGGGTATCCTATAGCATAATTTATTATTTAAAGATATACAATCGTATCTATTATGGCAAAGGTCATAAAGGAGCATCATTTCTAGCTGAATACGTCTAGATGTTAGTGGAAGGAGATTATATATTTCAAGAAGTGTGCTATAAGATTCTCGGGAATGACTACATCTGTAATGCATTGCGCGTAGAAATTTTTTTTGGACCATTTCGATCGAGTCAATGTATTTTTTATAATAAGGGTTCCAAATAGCTACAGCGTATTCGAGCTGTGAGCGTATGAGGGATTTGTATACATGCAGATATGTTGAAGATTGCACAAAGCCTTTACAGGACCTCATAACGAATCCGTACATTCTGTAAGCCTTACTTACAATATTATCTATGTGTATATCCAAATGTAGTTTTGTATCGAGTGTTACCCCAAGATCTCTAATAGAATCAACTTTTTCCAAATTTTCATTACAGAGTTTATAAGAAAATGTACTAATATTTCGTTTTTTAGAAAAAGTTATTAATTTACATTTATTTAAGCTTAATGATAGTTTATTGTTTTCGCAATACCTAGAAAATCTGTTAAGATCTTCTTGAAATTTGAAATGATCTTCAGCACACTGTATTATTTTATATATTTTTAGGTCATCAGCGTACATGAGAAATTTACAGAATTTAAAACAGTTATTCACGTCATTTATAAAAAGTATAAATAGTAATGGCCCCAGAATGGATCCTTGGGGCACTCCAGAGCTAATGGGTACATAATTAGATTCATATCCATTCAACATTACTTTCTGTGTACGATTCGTTATGTAGGACCTGAACCAGCGCCACAAATTTCCTCGGATACCGTTATAGGCTAGTTTTTCAAGGAGTATTTTATGATCCACTCTGTCGAAAGCTTTTCGAAAGTCGGTGTACACACTATCTATCTGTTGCTTTTGATCCAGTGCATCAAATAAATCTGAGACATAAACTAATAAATTTGTTGTTGTTGAGCGTCGGAGTACGAACCCGTGCTGTTCGCCAATTATGTGCTTATGGAGTGAAGGATATATATTGTTATGAACAAGCCTTTCGAAAAGCTTCGACAGAGTGGGTAGAATAGAGATTGGCCTGTAATTTTCGATATTATTCCTATCACCGCCCTTGTGTATCGGTACAATTCTGGCTGATTTCCAGATTGTGGGAAAGTATCCTTCTTGTAAGCAGGTGTTAAAAATGAGATGTAGTGGCTTATAAATTACAGACGCAGTCTCCTTGAAAAAAAGTGGCGGTATACCGTCGACACCAGCACCTTTAGAGGAATCCAAAGCTCGTAGCTCTCTGAGTATTTCTGCCTGAGACAGACTAATATTACCTAATATTAAATCTGAATCTGTCTTGTTATTGATATGATCTGCATCAAAGTCATCATTTACTTCACGAGGCTCAAATACGGACAGGAAAAAATCTGAGAATAAATTACAAACTTGGTAAGGATCGGAGGTGGCGAAGTTTTTGTATGTCATTGTGCTGGGTATGTCTCCATTACGTTTCAAATTATGTATGTAAGTCCAGAAATAATTTATATTTTTATGTATACCATTTTCCACATTATTTAAGTACTGCCTATAACATTTATGCGAGTAATATTTAAAACGTTCCCTGTACATAGCAAATACTCTGTAATCTGATATATTTTTGTATGTTTTCCATTGTATCCAACTTTTTTTTTTGTTTTTAAAGATGTGAATAAGAGCAGGTGTGAACCATATAGGAAAGTGCGACGTTTTGTGTATTTTTGTTGGTATATTATTTTTAATAATTGAGTACAGAGTTTCGTATAATATTGAAACAGCACTCTCAGCCTTAACGTTTTGGAAGAGTTCTACCCAATTTATTTCGTCAATTTTATTTCTTATAACTGAGTAATCTGCACTATTGTAATTATGTAATTTACTTGGGAGGATTTTCATAGTTTTAAGGGTGTCATTTACAGGAACGAGAACATAAAATGGTGGGTGATGTGGTACTACTTGTACTAAAGGAACGGGTTCAATTGAGCTACCACAGTCGGATATATTAGTTAGAAACAGGTCTAGTATTCGGTCTCGTTCATTCTTAAATGTATTCACCTGTACACAGTTAAAAAGAGATACAAAGTTTACCATATGAGACTCAGCAAGGTTAAGACGAATATTATTTATTAATGGTTCCAAATGTAAGCTGCCTTTTCGCCAACCTAAAGTCGGGAGATTAAAGTCTCCCGCTATAATAAATTTATCCACATCCGACATCTGCAGAATACATCCTAAGTAGTTCAGGTGATTGTAATATATTTCAGGACTGACAGCGGGTGGTAAATACGTTGCACTGATAATCCAGCAAGAGTTATTCATATTTATTTGCACCATAACATGATCGACTAGGTAAGTGGGGTCGGTGGGGCGCGGCGCGTGGGACCCGGCCGCGAGACGCCTCGAAGCCGGGAGCTCGCGCCGCACGGCCACCAATACTCCACCGCCGTCCTTCCGTCGACATTTGTTATGATTTCTGTCGCACCTGAATACTCTGTAGCGGCTATCTACTATTTCGTTATCAGAGATGTTGTCCTTCAGCCAAGTCTCTGTCAAGATTATGATGTCATAGTTATGTAATAAAATATTCATATAAAGAGTATGAGTTTTAGTTCTTAGTCCACCACAATTTTGATAATAAACTGATAAAACGTTAGTAGTATTACTCATGGTTAGTTTGAGGGTAAATAATAAATGATATTAGGTTTAAAGATATTATAATATCACACGGCAAGTGGGCATCGGACAAACATACAACTTTGTTATTATAGTGGGTACCATAATATTTATTAATTAGTGGAATACAAAATTTACTCCATGTTGTAACAGTATACGAATACATTATTTTGTTAGTTCTAGGTTTCGCATCATAGTCAAATGATGATATAGGTTTTAAGATGTGAAGACACATAATATTTTGCTCCCAGTTTTGTGTTTCACAATAATAGTTAAAGACAGAGTCAGCACAATATAACAACATTAAAATACACATTACCACACACATCTTATTGTACATTGTGTATGCCAGCTTTATAAGAAAGATCATAACAGATTTTAAAGTTCCTGTAACAAATAGTTTCATTGCCCACATCATCAAAATATTAAATATAATAATATAATGTTTTTGATATTGTTTACAAATGTGGGGGATACAAACCAACTGTGTTATAAAATATAGTAGTACAATAAAAATGTTAGTATGTTCAGTTAGGTAATTTAATAATTTAGGTTTTATAAATATTATTACTTTATAACCCATAAAAAAGTGACAATTAAGTACATTACAGGATATTGTAGTATAAGGTATTATTAATTTTATTACGAAATGTGATAACTTTACTTCTTCTAGGATAATATAAAATGTGTAAACATAAAATACAGTAATATAATATGTTAGAATCAGAGAATAATTGGTATTGTTGTAACGTTTTATATAATAATATAGCCTACCTAGTCGTTTTGATTTGAAATTCAGGCCCCAGAAATCTTTAGATGTATATAATATTGCTACTGCAGTCTTAATATTAATTGATAATGACATGTAGTTTATATTGAAATAGCGACTATATTTAACAGCTGTACCATATTTATTATTTGATCCTAAGTTTATCATTACCAATGCTAAAATTATGTGTTGTAGCAGGTTATTTAATAATTTTCGTTTTAAACTGTTATAAACTATGAGAACTATTAATATTAGTACAACTACACATAATACACAATATTTTTTACTCTTTGTACATATTTTACTGATAATACCAATATATTGTAGTAACAGTTTTAGTAAATAAACGTTTTCAATATACATTGAAGCTGATATTATAACTATCCAAAGAAACATGTTAGATAATATTATTATGTGTAACTTAAGATTATATTCAGATACAAAGTTGAAGCTTGGGAGAAGTGAAAGACATAAAATTAAATAAATCATGTGATTACCCGAAAGTCCTATTATAAGTCTACAAAAGGCCAATATTTAATTTAATTTTGGCAATTTCACTATGCGATCGTATCGCCACAACAGGAGAGGTGTCAGTCTTACGTGCAAGTATTGTACCATGCTTGATCCACACGTATTTATATTCATACTTTCTAGCAGCATCCCGACACTGGCGAAATAATTGTTTGTTCTTCAAGGTTAAATGTTCATTTATGTAAATAGCATGTGCAGTCCCGGGCATAGATAGTTGTGTTGAGCTCAGGCCACCTGCGGCGCGATACGAAGCAATAAAATTGTCACGAAGAACGCGAGTAGTGAACTTTACTATTATGTTTTTCGGTCTGGAGTTTTTTGAGTCTGCATGAGGGACACGGTGAATGGCAACTATGTCCGAGTGCTGTATCGGATGTTTTATCTCTTTAGCTATTAGTACGATTAATTGGAGTAGATTTTCTCCCCGTCTTTCTTGAACGTTACATACCTCGATATTGCACATTCGGGCTTGTTGCTCAAGTGATGAGATTTTATTTTCAAGGTCTACGAATTGGTCGCGGGAGGTACAGACTAAAGAGACATTACTCTCAACCGTTTTTAGCCGGTTCTCAAGCTCCTGTTCAGTATCCAGGGTGAATTGGAGGGACTTCTCAGTTTCCGATACTCGTTTATGCAATTCAGACAGTGTATTATGAATGATTACGTTATCGGCAGTTATTTTTTGCATGTTTGAATTTAAACTTTCCAGGGTGCTGGTTATAAGAGACAATTGTTGAGAAATTGTAGAAGTTACGGCCTCAGAGACACATTGGTTGATATTCTGAGTAATTTTCTCGTTTAAACTTTTCATATGTGAATCAAATTTATTATCGATGGATTCAAGTATGTCATCATAATCGAATTGCTTGCGTTTGTATCCCTTGCGTACATTCACATAATCCGTTTTTTCTTTTATATTTTGTAAATCTGGATCAGATGAGAAATGGGTAGGTGGCGTACGCTGCAGCGACATGTTTGGGTACGATAGTGCTGACTCACTTCAACTCACGGGTAACACAATGTCAGAACAGGGACGGCAACACAAGTCCTAGTAGATAAGGTTTTCGCACAACAGAACACTATGCAGGCGATAAGATACTTAATTAGTTCGGTAAATAGGGTTCACAGTTGTAGTTTTAAATACGGTATTAAGTTAGAATAACAAGTAACACATCCACTCTCAACCGAATACGAACGACGAAACTTGATCACAAGGAAACCTAAAAAAAACAGTACAGTACAGTTGCATAAGACATCGCATAGCGTATAAAAATAGAATACAAATAAACTGCAATTGTAGGCATTTAAGTCACCATCTAACAGTCATGTGGCGAGTCTGCACTAACTACTCTATGGCTGCAGCAACGCAACCATCCTTATCGTTCTTGCGTCAAAACCATATCGCTGTCACTTTCTTCGCCTGAGCCATGGCGGAAATTCGATTTTTTCAGATTGTTCGAAAAAATAATTGAAAATGTAATCAATCGAGGTATTTATTGCATTCTTATAAGTGGTAAGAGATTCCATGTGTTTTGTTTACTTTGGAGCCATAGTTTGTTCAATTTCTAAATACACACGACGGCATTTTCAATTTATTTTGGTACTTGACAAGACGCGGTACGTTCGTGAAGTGCGTTCGATGGTTCGATGCAGACTAAACACAGATATGTAGTATAATATTGTAGACTAAATAAAGGAGCGGTCAATTGGCCTGTATTTGAAGCTTCACAACACGCGCGGTAGTAACATATCTGCTTTGAGTTATTATTTATTATATCATTGAAGCCGTCGTTGATTTCAATAATTTTTTTTTCAGAAATAATGTGATCACGTGGTAAACTCGACATACAGACTAATGATTAACAGAGAGGCCATGTTCACAACTTAATAAACGAAATCTTTAATGAATTTTGTATTATAATAAAATTATGTATTATTTTAATATGTTTGTTCTGTACTCACGAACATGAAAATAAGTATTTCCTCAGTAATACGTCATGATATAATTGATTTATACAACGTATAACAAAATAAAGTATTACTCATATCATCATATGCATTGCATATACTTATGCATGGAAAAATATAGCTATCTTAGGTACAATAATTCATCATCGCCAGCTCGCTCACTGCTGAGGTTATTTTATGATTTTATAATATGGTTCAAATATTTTTTGTGCTTGGGTTTATTGCAATACCTTAAATAAATAGGACGTGGTCCCATGACGATTACTTGTACCTGACGCTGCAGCATCCTCTGGAATCTATATAACACCCTCCACAAGTTCAAAAACGATAACTCTTGCAATACAGGTAACGTATTTGACCCGCTTGACAAGTTTTTAATGAATAGTAGATTATGTTCATTATTGTTATGCAGATCATAGGGTGAATAATAATAATAATAATATCTATGGACGCTTCACACCACGTCAATCTGGCCCCGTGCTAAGTACCTGAAGGACTTGTGTTACGGGTACCAGACAACGGAAATATATTTAATATTTTTATACTATACATGTATTTAAGATTTTTATTATATCATACACATATTTAATACAAATCCATGACCCAGGAACATTGAAAAACTTTTTGTTCCGTCGGCGGGACTCGAACCCGCGACCCCCGGCTTGAGCTGCCACACACTCTACCCATTGAGCCACAGCTGAGGTCGTCAAATGACTAGTAGATTGGACAGTACTAGTCATTGGAAATAGCACAAAAACACTATATATTTTAGTAATGTTGCTTTAAAAAACTGACTGTTTTTCTTTAAAAACAGGCGTTCTTTTACTTTAAAAACAGGAATTTTTTAAAGCAAGATTAATAAATACTGTGTTTTTGTGCTTTTCCAATGACTGGTACTGTCCAATCTATTAGTCATTTACCTTATTCATATTTTCTTTGTTGTTTTTAAGGAATCTGTTCCCAAAAGAGACCCTTGGCCTGGGCCTTAGCTGGAATGGAATTTACACGTTCGATAAAATTGTAGTTTAACATAATATCGTATCAAAATCATGGCGTATCTATGAATTTGGATTTATCCGCTTGATAATATTTTTTTTACGATTTCACTCCAGTGCTAATAGTTAGGGAGCCCTAGAACAATTTTTTTTTGATTACTAATAAGCTTATTTTTGTGAGTAGCTTCATTTTGATAAGACAAACAACTTTTTTATCTGCGAAAAATCTTCCGTTTTAGGGTACCGTAGTCAACCAAGTTTTGTTGATTTCAGAACCCTAAAACGGAACCCTAACCAGCTGATTTTTTGTATATTGGTAGGTTAATCTATACTTCTATACTAATTTTATAAATGCGAAAGTGTCTCTGTCTGTCTGTCTGTCTGTCTCGCTTTCACGCCAAAACTACTAAACCGATTGTAACGAAATTTTGTACACAGATAGTCTGAAGCCTGAGAAAGGACATAGTTTACTTTTTAACCGAAAAAGGGGTTGTAAGGGGGTGAAAATGCGTAAATTGGTTCAAATTAAGTTAGTTCCAAAAAATCATAATAGATGGCGCCGTGCGCCTCCTACATCACGATATCGCTTGCTCATGCATCTTTCTATAAGAGGTGGTACCAAGTTGAGCAGCATTTTTCGATTCTTGCGATTGTTATGCACGTCGATAATGAATAACTCACTACGCAGTAGTCAGTACTCAGTACTTTATCTACGCAGTGATGTGTGACGAAACCTTAAACCTACCAATGCTATATAGTTTATGGGTAAAGGTAAAGTTGTGTAATGGGTATGGTAAATAAGCTTTAGGTTTAATATGAAAAATTAAATTAAATGTGCGCTATAAACTGAAGTCCACGCGGACGAAGTCGCGGGCAATAGCTAGTAGTTATATAATTTAAGAGCAACATTGTTCTATAAATTGAACAATCCATATTTTAGGACCATCAAATCAAATTATGAAATCCTTTCTATCTCTGTTAAATATAATATAATATAAAATATAATAAAAAAGTTGTTTGTCTTATCAAAATAAAGCTACTCACAAAAAATTTGCTTGTTAGTAATAAAAAAATGTTCTAGGGCTCCTTGACTATAAGATGTTATATCTTTCTATTGCTATGGATTGGACATGTTCGATAATATTGTTGTTTAATATAATAATATCATTATCATTTTACAATGTTTTAACACATCCCTCAAAATGTGTCTCTGTGTTGAGACACTCTGTTCATTATTATCCGACTTAGCTGTGTACATCTCAATGGCTGTGGTATTTGCATTTATGACTTTCAAGCCTACCAAAAACGTATAAATGATCGTTTGGCGAATGTAAATTATCAAATATGTATCAATAAGATACCTAATAAGGTAGTCCCTCACCAAATATTAGGTTACAAAACAATATTGTAATATTTGTAAACCAAACATATTGCCTATGTTCTGAAATAAAACCCAGTTTACTTACCAGTGATCAAGACGTCATCTTACGACGCCGCACTGTATTGTACTGGTATTCCACTAGTAAGATAAGTATAGAGCTTGTCTAACTTGAAATGACGCGCCCCTCCCTCGTATTTACAGTACAAAAATGTTTCATTTATATCAACTTTGAAGTGGTGGGGCGCGTCATTTCAAATTAGACTAGCTCTAACGTATAATATTCACATTAAGTATACGACAATGCATTGGCAAATATTTCGAAACAAATCAACAGTATGGGACCACGGCCATTTTAGGCCTAAGGAGCTCTGGCCAGTATACTGGGATATATTTGTGAACATACTCTAGTTTTTCTGTAATAGACAATCAGTCACTGAAAGACAGATTTCACTGATGTCATTCAATTATTATCCATCAAAACGCCTGTGGAAGTGTTATGGCAAATATTGAAAGCAGGCGTTGCATTCGAAAATCAATAAATCGTTCGAATTTGTGATCAAAACGATTTATCTTTATTATTGTTATTATATATCAAAAACGAAGCTGACCATAACCTTCGAAATCATAATTTAAACAATTTTGTATAAAAATATTTTTTCCTGCGCAATGATATTCTACTAAATACAGATCTGTTACGTTCATACTATCTTCCAGCTTAAATTGCTTCCAAACAATTTTCAAATTCAAATACGTACTTACCTCTGTCATATCTAAAGGTTACCATAGTTACAACAATGAATGCGACAGATAATACGTAATGAATGGTATAGAATAGGATAACTATATGTTTTGAGATGGTTTTGAATTGCACTTGACAGGCGCATCGGCGCGCATGCGCGACAAAGAATAAGAGAATATTGTTATTGTTGAACAGAAGAGACATTGAATAAAACTAATTGTTTGTTAGATTATTTTTTATTAAACTTTATGCTATATTCTATACATATTATAATAAAGTCGTAGGAAAACAAAAGTACACATTGAATATTTTTAAAAATATTAGTACTTGGGGTATATAACGTGTAAATTTTTGTTTCTTTGTATTTACATAATATTTTTTTAGAGTAATTACTTTAGGATCGGTCGTATGCCCGGGCTAAATATGTATATTATATTAGT
The DNA here is from genome assembly GCA_937595015.1 of Polyommatus icarus. NCBI lineage: Eukaryota > Metazoa > Arthropoda > Insecta > Lepidoptera > Lycaenidae > Polyommatus > Polyommatus icarus. Next base: position 15,796,450 of record OW569324.1, read on the forward strand.
AGGTTTTTTTTAAATTAAATAAGAGGGCAAACGAGCAAACGGGTCACCTGATGGTAAGCAACTACCATCGCCCATGGACACTCGCAACATCAGAAGAGCTGCAGGTGCGTTGCCAGCTTTAAAATAAGGTAAGAAATGAAAGAACATATGTAAGAGTTACTTTTACATTAATTGAAAATTTTAACACCAAAATATTTAAGTAATAATAAATATCTATATCTATACATATTATTATAAAATAAGGTCGCTTTTTTCCCTCATATCCCTTTGCTCCCTTTAGTCTTTAAAACTACGCAACGGATTTTAATGATTCTTTCAGTATTAGAAAGCCTATTTATCGAGGAAGGCTATAGGCTATATTTTATTACGCTAGGACTAATAGGAGCGAAGAAATAGAGGAAAATGAGGAAAAAACGTCGAAAATTATTTGAAAGGGCTAACTTGAACGCGCTAACTACCTACTGGTCCGATTTGAAAAATTCTCTCAGTGTTAGATATTATAGCCCCTTTATTGAGGAAGGCTATAGGGAATATTTTATCATGCTAAGACTAATAGGAGAATGTGAAAAAATGAGGGAAATTATTTGAAAGGGCTTATCTCGCGAACTGCTGGAGCAATTTTTATGTTATTTGGCACAGGTTCAGGTAAGAAGTAGACCACGTGAAGGATCGAGGCTATCGATTTTAATCATTTTTTACTACATAAAATACATATTTTATGTACCTTCAAAAAGATTTAATTTATTTCTATTCTGTCTCTTTGAAATTTTTTGTATTTCCGGATTATTTTTATGTGCCAAATGGAGACGAATATTTGTGTATTTATCAATTACTAGATGAAGCCCGCAACTCCGTTGCACCAAAATTTGTTTATCGCGCGGGAACCGTACATTTTTCCAGGATAAAAACTATCATGTGTCCTTTCCCGGGACTCAAGGTATCTCCATGCCAAATTTCAGCAAAATCGGTTTAGCGGTTTGGGTGTGGAGAGGTAACAGACAGACAGACAGACAGACACACTTTCGCATTTATAATATTAGTATGAGATGAGCTCTATGATTGAAAATAGGGGTCTGTTATTTTGAATGTTCTAAGGGGGGTATTAGATTATCATTTATATTGGATCCTAGATCATTGGGTCATTTATATTGGATCATGTAATATAGATAAATGATTCATTTCTTCCTTGATCATAGATTTTTAACATTTGCTGAGAGATTGGATCCAATACGGTCATAGAAATTGGTGTTGCCAGTTATTTAATATAAAAAAAGAGTTTTTAATTTCTTGTTCGTTAGTATGTTTCAAATAATGTAATGTAATTCTTTTTCTAATTATATACTTGAATAATTTTGCTGAAATAACAAAAAACAAGCCATATTAAAAATGACGATGTCTTTTGACAAATCGAATTCTCTGAGATCTAGTAACACTGATGTCAATACCTGTCAGCGTTAGCGCTCCCCATTAGCTATTGAAACAACATATGACGTAAAATAGGATTAATGTTATATGATAATGTAATATGCAGATATGATCAAATGATAATTTTTATTGGATCCTATATAATATGATCCTGTAAATGATCCAATATAAATGATAATGTAATACCCCCCTAAGAGCGAGTCAAAAACATTGGAATTCAAAAATGATTTTAAAATGCGATACTTCAATTGTTTTGCTTCATCATTGGTAGCAAAATGTACTCCTCATTCATTTTACAGTACAGTACAGTTGCATAAGACATCGCATAGCGTATAAAAATAGAATACAAATAAACTGCAATTGTAGGCATTTAAGTCACCATCTAACAGTCATGTGGCGAGTCTGCACTAACTACTCTATGGCTGCAGCAGCGCAACCATCCTTATCGTTCTTGCGTCAAAACCATATCGCTGTCACTTTCTTCGCCTGAGCCATGGCGGAAATTCGATTTTTTCAGATTGTTCGAAAAAATAATTGAAAATGTAATCAATCGAGGTATTTATTGCATTCTTATAAGTGGTAAGAGATTCCATGTGTTTTGTTTACTTTGGAGCCATAGTTCGTACAATTTCTAAATACACACGACGGCTTTTTCAATTTATTTTGGTACTTGACAAGACGCGGTACGTTCGTGAAGTGCGTTCGATGGTTCGATGCAGACTAAATAAAGGAGCGGACAATTGACCTGTATTTGAAGCTTCACAATTCGCGCGGTAGTAACATATCTGCTTTGAGTTATTATTTATTATATCATTGTTCCTGCGTTTATTTTCGCTGAATTCTAGTCGAAATAAAATTTTGAAAATAGTATTCTTTATTACTCTTTTTTAGTGGTAAATGGATTTAAATCAAAATTCTAAGCTGACTGGGGCATTGGTAAGGAATGTAACAAACCTACAAAAAATGTTTAAATGCTAATAATTACTTCTGGTCAAAGTTCTAGTGAAAATAAAAACATGAAATTTCACTAGTTCTCGTTATATGGGGCCTTAATAATAATTGAAAGAATCATGGCCAAATTTGTATAGGATCTGGACTCGACTTTTATTTTTGATGTCCCAAAATAAACTATAGTTAGATTTGGTTGTTCTTATGCTCTAAACATAATAGGCTTCTTGACCTATATTCAATTTCATTGAACAAATGCATATTTCTAGTAGAACTTGGCCTAGGAAACCGTATTTCACCCTTATCATCAAATAAAAGCTTATGATTGATAAATAAAGTCGATTTGAAAATATGATTTTATGAAAATAGGATTTGGATGTGACGTCATCTTCATAGTAATTTAATATCTTTTATTTATCGCGCTCGTTATATATATATATATATATATATATATATATATATATATATATATATATATATATATATATATATATATATATATATATATATGTTTATCTGTACATAAATAATAAGAATACAATCATGATTCATGACTGTCTTTACAATTAATCGTGAGCGTGAGGCTTCGAACCGGGATGCGACGCGTGGTCGACTATTAGTCAACCCGCTTAGAGCCGGGACACAAAAACACGGCACGACGTCGTACGGCGCCGTGTCGCGGAAATCCACGACGCGCGTGTAAAAAACCACGACACGGCGTCGTACGACGTCGCGTCGTGCCGTAGAAACTCACGTAGAAATTCAAGATGAGTTTGGGCCGGAACACAAAAACACGGCACGGCGTCGTACGGCGCATTGGGCATTGTCCAAAAAAAATCACATGTACTTTTTATATTTTTTTTGTTAAAATAGGGTACTTTAAGAATATAAATTAAATAATTTTGAAATTCATTGGCTAGTTTTTTCTCAATAAATTTTTAAAGTTTCGCTCTGACGTCATCATCGGCGGCCAATTGACCTCTGTAGTATGTTTTTTTTCCTTTCAATCTTATTTATAATGGCTGGTTCGTCTAATGCAAGTTATCATTATGTGAAAGCTGATACGAGAAGCTTACCAAAAGTTCGAAACGTAATGTTGGTGGAATTTATTGCTAATTTAACGCCATTGAAGGTCAAACTAAGGTTAAACATATTTGTTCAAAAATATAAGTAACTAATGGGTATTTTTTTCGTTTATATACAGAAAAACGATCACTGACCTTATTCCTCGAAATGTTTTTGTAATGAGCAAAATTAAAAAAAATGGACAATTCCTAAAAACCACGGCACGGCGTCGTACGACGTCGCGCCGTAGAAACCCATCTTGAATTTCTACGTGAGTTTCTACGGCACGTCGCCGTGTCGTGGTTTTTTACGAAGCGCGCCGTGAATTCCCACTAGCAGTTGTATCTTGAATTTCTTCGTGATTAGAAACTCACGTAGAAATTCAAGATGGGCTTGAACTACGACGCAACGTCGTACGCCGCCGCACCGTGAATTCCCACGACACGGCGCCGTATAACGACGTGCCGTGTTTTTGTGTCCCGGCCCTTACGGCTCGTCGTGGGGGGGACAGACACGCGAATAAGTACGCGGACTTATGGCTCGACGAACTTATTACGCATGTGTGTCAGCAAAGAGCCGCAACTCGCAAGCCGCGGGCCTGGGGGCATGGTAATCCAGTGCGAGCGATTCTCGTGGGTCACCGACGCGAGCCGAGTAAGTTCGTGAACTTAAAACCCGCGTACTTTAAGTCCGTACGTCTGTCACCCTTTTTACGTCTCTTCGTACTCAAGCTTAGTTTCTTCGTCCACCCTTGCCCCTTTCCCCTTCCCCGAGCCGTAAGCGAGGCGTCGCCTAGCTGTAGCTTAGCCGAATTGATTTGCAGGCGCTACATCACGTTTGGTTACGTGCATACGTTGGGTTGACGCCTGGTTGACGGCGAGGCGAAAGGCGAGTCGTATAGGTCCGGAAAAACTGCTGGTGACAGTTCGTTCCAGAGTTTTACAGTGCGCGGCAGAAAGTTACGCGAAAAACGCACTGTGGAAGACTGCCACTCATCAAGGTGATGAGGATGGTATGTTTTTCGCGTGGGACGATGGCGAAAAGTTGCAGGTGGTATGATTCCGAACAATTCCTCAGAGCACTCCCCGTGATACAACCGATAGAGGATGCAGAGTGAAGCTACATCTCGGCGTAATTCCAAGGGGTCCAAGCTGTTTGAAACACTATGGCAGTCAACAATTCGAGCGGCCCTTCGTTGGATACGATCCAGAGGGAGCAGTTGGTATTTTGGCGCCCCTGCCAAGAGATGAGAACAATGTTCCATATGAGGCCGAATCTGCGCCTTATAGAGTTGTAGGCGTTGGTCCGGACTGAAGTACTGTCTCGCTCTGTTAAGAACACCAAGCTTCTTCGAGGCTAATTTGGCCTTACCCTCTAGATGATATCGGAACTGGACTTCGCTCGATATGTTGACGCCAAGGCTGCGTTCCAGATGACGTTAATAACGCTCACGCTCAAGACCTTCATTTCTCCCGTTCCATTAGCATGTGAGCAAATGTGAGCGTCAATGTCACAAGACACAAACCCAAGTGGAACCATAAAGGTAATAGGTATACCTATTCCGAACAATGGCCAAATCGTACCAGGTGGGCGGTGGCGTCCCGATATGCCATTAGTAGCAAAAATTCCCTAATATTTTAAGGCATCGAAAATCATCAGGAATGTGTCTATAAATAGCCACAAAAAAGATCAATATATTTTTAGTTTCGTTATGTTCTCGACAGCCGGCGATCATTCGCATTCGTTCTATTTTTTGGGTAATACTCTAGGAAAAATTGAAATAATTAGAAACGAGATCGCCGAATATACACTTGTTGGCTACACCGCAGTCGGGAAAAAGGTAGTTCTTAAGTCTAACCTCAAAATAATTGTAAACGTTATTAATTATTATAAAAAATCGTGGCTATTTAGACATAAATCTCAAACGGAATAGGCTACTTGACCTATTTTTTTTCTTCATGCTAATCGCTTCTTAATCATTTATTTTCACAAAAAAAAACTAATATTTTAATATTTTACACAGTAGAAACCCATAAAAATGTTTATTGAAAAATACGCCTCTTAAATGGCGCCGAAAACACTGTCCGCCATAGTGTGACGTCATACGCTTTGTATTTTAAACTCTCTTTATTGAACATTTTTTTATGTGCTAAATGTACAGATAAACATATATATATATATATATATATATATATATATATATTTATTTATATATATATATATATATATATATATGTATATATATATATATATATATATATATATATATATATATATATATATATATATATATATATATATATATATATATAAATATAATAATATTATATATATATATATATATATATATATATATATATATATATATATATATTTGGACTTTTGGACTCGTACATTTAGCACATAAAAAAATGTTCAATAAAGAGAGTTTAAAATACAAAGCGTATGACGTCACACTATGGCGGACAGTGTTTTCGGCGCCATTTAAGAGGCGTATTTTTCAATAAACATTTTTATGGGTTTCTACTGTGTAAAATATTAAAATATTAGTTTTTTTTTGTGAAAATAAATGATTAAGAAGCGATTAGCATGAAGAAAAAAAATAGGTCAAGTAGCCTATTCCGTTTGAGATTTATGTCTAAATCACAGTATAGCAATATCCCTACAGTAGTGAAACGAATGTACTTATGCAGAGCAACGGAGGGGTACACGCGGGGAAGCGGGCGGCGCGGGCTCGCGTATACAAACTCGCAGAGTTTGTGTACCTGCCCGCGCAGGGGTGACGTTGGCGCGTTGTCTACGAGTTTTGTGTTGTAATTATTGTAAAACGATAACTTATCTTATAAACAATGGGATATAATAAGTGTTCAGACTTCAGTGTACGGATGTAAATCTGATTCAAAAAATAAAAATTTAAATTTTCATAAATATCGGTTTACAGTTCACACTAATATTGTGTTGGTCTTGGCGGCATTTATTTGCATCTCTGTTTTATTGTAACTTACGTTGTAAAAAGTGTAACTTGGAGAGAAACAATATAAAATAAATTAAAAATCTGTCAAATACCCTGTTACACACTAATTAGTACCTACCTAGCTAGGTACACAGGGCCACACATCAAATGTAACATGTTGACCTTTTGGAACGCCCTTACCGCGCACGTAATAAGAGCGAGTTTTGAAGCGCTTCTGTTACACCTGATGTGTGGCGGGTGGCCTACCGTACCTACCAATTAAGAGATTAATAATTATTGGATATTTAAATATTATATAATAATGCGTCTTCATTATTTTAATCCTTCGATCGAGGATTCTTGGAAATCTATTGTTATTCTATTGTGTCTCGCTCACCGGTGAGCTTATGGGGCTTGATGGGTGAATTAAATTTTTAAATAGAGAACTAAATCATGTAGAAATAAAGTTTCATGTAAATATCTGGCAGTATGACATAATATGTAAATATAACACGCTGATTAAGCAGATTATATGATAATTGATTACATTACAAGCACAATATTTTATTTTTATTTTATTTCCCGTTTCGTGGCAACCCTGGCATATCTGCTCGGTACCTACACCGGTGTCGGAATCGTGCGACATCAAAGGCGTTTCGTTACTGTAGGGATATTCAATATTGCTATACTGTGGTCTAAATAGCCACGATTTTTTATAATAATTAATAACGTTTACAATTATTTTGAGGTTAGACTTAAGAACTACCTTTTTCCCGACTGCGGTGTAGCCAACAAGTGTATATTCGGCGATCTCGTTTCTAATTATTTCAATTTTTCCTAGAGTATTACCCAAAAAATAGAACGAATGCGAATGATCGCCGGCTGTCGAGAACATAACGAAACTAAAAATATATTGATCTTTTTTGTGGCTATTTATAGACACATTCCTGATGATTTTCGATGCCTTAAAATATTAGGGAATTTTTGCTACTAATGGCATATCGGGACGCCACCGCCCACCTGGTACGATTTGGCCATTGTTCGGAATAGGTATACCTACCTATTACCTTTATGGTTCCACTTGGGTTTGTGTCTTGTGACATTGACGCTCACATTTGCTCACATGCTAATGGAACGGGAGAAATGAAGGTCTTGAGCGTGAGCGTTATTAACGTCATCTGGAACGCAGCCTTGGCGTCAACATATCGAGCGAAGTCCAGTTCCGATATCATCTAGAGGGTAAGGCCAAATTAGCCTCGAAGAAGCTTGGTGTTCTTAACAGAGCGAGACAGTACTTCAGTCCGGACCAACGCCTACAACTCTATAAGGCGCAGATTCGGCCTCATATGGAACATTGTTCTCATCTCTTGGCAGGGGCGCCAAAATACCAACTGCTCCCTCTGGATCGTATCCAACGAAGGGCCGCTCGAATTGTTGACTGCCATAGTGTTTCAAACAGCTTGGACCCCTTGGAATTACGCCGAGATGTAGCTTCACTCTGCATCCTCTATCGGTTGTATCACGGGGAGTGCTCTGAGGAATTGTTCGGAATCATACCACCTGCAACTTTTCGCCATCGTCCCACGCGAAAAACATACCATCCTCATCACCTTGATGAGTGGCAGTCTTCCACAGTGCGTTTTTCGCGTAACTTTCTGCCGCGCACTGTAAAACTCTGGAACGAACTGTCACCAGCAGTTTTTCCGGACCTATACGACTCGCCTTTCGCCTCGCCGTCAACCAGGCGTCAACCCAACGTATGCACGTAACCAAACGTGATGTAGCGCCTGTAAATCAATTCGGCTAAGCTACAGCTAGGCGACGCCTCGCTTACGGCTCGGGGAAGGGGAAAGGGGCAAGGGTGGACGAAGAAACTAAGCTTGAGTACGAAGAGACGTAAAAAGGGTGACAGACGTACGGACTTAAAGTACGCGGGTTTTAAGTTCACGAACTTACTCGGCTCGCGTCGGTGACCCACGAGAATCGCTCGCACTGGATTACCATGCCCCCAGGCCCGCGGCTTGCGAGTTGCGGCTCTTTGCTGACACACATGCGTAATAAGTTCGTCGAGCCATAAGTCCGCGTACTTATTCGCGTGTCTGTCCCCCCCACGACGAGCCGTAAGGGCCGGGACACAAAAACACGGCACGTCGTTATACGGCGCCGTGTCGTGGGAATTCACGGTGCGGCGGCGTACGACGTTGCGTCGTAGTTCAAGCCCATCTTGAATTTCTACGTGAGTTTCTAATCACGAAGAAATTCAAGATACAACTGCTAGTGGGAATTCACGGCGCGCTTCGTAAAAAACCACGACACGGCGACGTGCCGTAGAAACTCACGTAGAAATTCAAGATGGGTTTCTACGGCGCGACGTCGTACGACGCCGTGCCGTGGTTTTTAGGAATTGTCCATTTTTTTTAATTTTGCTCATTACAAAAACATTTCGAGGAATAAGGTCAGTGATCGTTTTTCTGTATATAAACGAAAAAAATACCCATTAGTTACTTATATTTTTGAACAAATATGTTTAACCTTAGTTTGACCTTCAATGGCGTTAAATTAGCAATAAATTCCACCAACATTACGTTTCGAACTTTTGGTAAGCTTCTCGTATCAGCTTTCACATAATGATAACTTGCATTAGACGAACCAGCCATTATAAATAAGATTGAAAGGAAAAAAAACATACTACAGAGGTCAATTGGCCGCCGATGATGACGTCAGAGCGAAACTTTAAAAATTTATTGAGAAAAAACTAGCCAATGAATTTCAAAATTATTTAATTTATATTCTTAAAGTACCCTATTTTAACAAAAAAAATATAAAAAGTACATGTGATTTTTTTTTGGACAATGCCCAATGCGCCGTACGACGCCGTGCCGTGTTTTTGTGTTCCGGCCCAAACTCATCTTGAATTTCTACGTGAGTTTCTACGGCACGACGCGACGTCGTACGACGCCGTGTCGTGGTTTTTTACACGCGCGTCGTGGATTTCCGCGACACGGCGCCGTACGACGTCGTGCCGTGTTTTTGTGTCCCGGCTCTAAGCGGGTTGACTAATAGTCGACCACGCGTCGCATCCCGGTTCGAAGCCTCACGCTCACGATTATTGTAAAGACAGTCATGAATCATGATTGTATAGACTATAGCAGGGGTTCCCAAACTGTGCGCCGCGGCACCCTGGCGTGCCGTGGAAAGGCAAGAGGGGCGCCGTGAGTCGATCCTCCAAAAAATATTATAAACTAAAATTATAATATGTATTATTATGAATTTTACAAAGCAGGCATATGATTAAATAATAGTTTGTTATTATTTACTTGCTTAATCTATAATCATTAAAGGTGTTTATTTATGTATCTTTTTGTAATAGCTTGGTAAAGTACCTAGGGCGCCGTGACAAAATATTGAGATGTAAGTGCGCCGCAGGCTGAAAAAGATTGGGAACCCCTGGACTATAGAGTATAGAGGGTTAGGGATTAGTAATTAAAAGAATCATATTATTATGCCTACAATATTATATTCCTTTATTGAATAAATTACAAATTTTCAATCGCAGGCAGTTAGGCGTATGATATAAAATAATTCCTAAAACAGAACAGAGCAACGACCGTCGCAACAATTCGACCTACGAAGCTTACATTGGAATGGTATAAAAGCCTACAAGTGACGAAGCTAGTCTTATTACTAAGCTTATTACATAATCACAAAATAAAATAAAAAGTATTTCATATCTATATATATAAAAGAAAGTTGTGTTAGTTACACTACTTATAACTCAAGAACGGATGAACCGATTTGGCTGAAAATTGGTGGAGAGGTAGCTTAGAACCAGGAATAGGACATAGGATACTTTTTGTCCCGGAAAATGTACGGTTCCCGCACAATAAACTTTTATGATTTTCGCCTTTTAAACTAGGTATTCAGTCTATTTTTAAGAAATTTGGTATGGAGATACTTTGAGTCTCGGGAAAGGACAAGGGATACTTTTGGTCCCGGAAAATGTACGGTTCCCGCACAATAAACTTTTATGATTTTCGCCTTTTAAACTATTCAGTCTATTTTTATGAAATTTGGTATGGAGAAACTTTGAGACTCGGGAAAGGACAAGGGATACTTTTTGTCCCGGAAAATGTACGGTTCCCGCACAATAAACTTTTATGATTTTCGCCTAAACTATTCAATCGATTTTGATGAAATTGGGCATGGAGATACTAATTTTAATCTGCACGATGGCACTCAAAAATAAACACACTTTCTTTTATTAATCATGCCAATTCGAATTAAATAATCATCGTTAAGACGGGACAACGTCTGTCGGGTCAGCTAGTTTCAAATAAAAATGTGGGTCGAACTCAATTGTTATGGAGATGACTCCATATGACTTCATAATTGGGATTTAAAAATTCTGAGCCCTTACTATATCAACACACTTAAATACAGCTCCAAGTATTTATGTAGGAGCCAGCCTGTAATTTAGAGTAGTTTATTCAAAACATTTTCTTTCAAAATAAAGAATTAACATTCCATAATATATTAATAAGTACATTTTTAGACTACGATCTAGGTTCGTCCTTGTTTAAGCATTACTCAAATACCTAAGACACCCATCGAATTTAAAAATAATGTAAGTATCTTTTGTTACGAAAAAATATTTCGAGTCTCACTTCATTTTCATGCATGAACTGTAAGAAAATATGTTATCTTCCAGTTAATGCATAACGAAAAAAAAAACTAGAAGTTATTAGAGCAGAAGCTATTAAAAGATAATATAATATTATTTCAATGACGTCATAGTACTTATAAAAAAAGTTTTGAAAAAAAAAGTGGTCATAATTTATTTTATTATTCAAACCATTACCAATATTTTCAAGTTGCACAAACATGCCTAAGATTACAAAATATTTGAGACGGTCATAATATAATCCTCAATATAATAAAAAACCAAATATTTTATAATAAAAACAGCACTTAAAAATGCCTATCACCTATACCTATAGGGTTCTTGTATGAGTGCACAGCTGCATCACTTTAAAATATAAGGATGTTTTATTGCTAGCTGTAATAATTATTACGGACAGGCAATCAAACAAAATATTCCAAGTCCTGTTTAACCTATAAGGCAGCTAATGTATTGCTATCAGCCCAGACTCGAGTAGTTTCTGTATTTTGGCGGCAATTTCTGGGTTCTTTAGATGGTCCTGCAAAGCCTGTGGATCCTGCTGCATCTGTTCAAGAATACAGCGCATGGCTGGGTCTCGGAGAATGGCTTGAACGTCAGGGTCGGCCATTGCACGTTTACGTACCTAGGACACACAAAAAGCACTTATTGATATTTACTCTTTTTATAGAATCGCCATTAATAGGTAGGCGAAATTCTAAACTATAGGACAAAGGGATAAAGCTTTAAAGGCTTTGAACACAACTAGATGCACTCACTAACCTAACCCAAACGAGTTGTTTATCAAAGATTTAAAAAAACTTGGTAGGGTTAGGTTAGTGAGTGCAGTTATGTTTCATAGATAGAAATGTTGTGAAGTTTGAGTTTTTTTTTTGTTATAATATGTTATGTTTTTTATGTTTTACTTTTTTATGTTTTTTATGTTGTGTTTTTCTATGTTTAGAGAATTTGTAATTTGTCGCCAACAAACTGCTGCGCAGTTTGGTAAATTTTAATGTTTATTGAAAATATTAATTTACTTTGAATAAATAATTAAAAAAAAAGTTAGTAGCACAGTGATCTGTCGGCTGGGCTTGACACAACCCAACCAGACAATGTAGTATAGCCATCTAAGGCCGTAGACAAAGACCCTTTCGTTAAAAACGATGACGAAATTCGATGTATGGGATTTGACATTATTCTTCGCAAGCGGAATGTCATTTAGCGATGACTTATGTCAAACCGCATACATTTTGATAACGAATTCCGTCATTGTTTTTAACGAAAGATACTTTGTCTAAGGGGGCTGTTTCTGAATGAATTTCTATACAGTACATAAACATTTGAACGTGAACAACATTCTGTTACAAGTAAAGGGCACTTTTTTTTTTTTTCTATGGACGCTTCACACCACGTCAGTCTGGTCCTGTGGTAAGTACCTGAAGGACTTGTGTTACGGGTACCAGACAACGGAAATATATTTAATACTTTTATACTATACATATATTTAAGATTTTTATTATATGATACACATATTTAATACATATCCATGACCCAGGAACTTTGAAAACTTTTTGTTCCGTCGGCGGGATTCGAACCCGCGACCCGGGGCTTGAGCTAGCGACAGCTCACCCACTGAGCCACAGAGGTCGTCTACTTGTAACAAATGAATGTCTATATAAACACAAATATTTGTTTTTTAACTATTCTTACCTCCTCTGGATTTGAGTTAAGTTGGGTTGAGCAGGCACGGTAGCCCTCCAAAGCCTCTGCATTACTAGGATCTAATTCTAGGGCCTTCTGGTATGCCGTCAATGCTTTAGATGGTTGTTGCATACCCTTTAAAAAAAGAAAAATATATTAATCCCTCGATCGCAGATTCTTGGAAATCTATTGTTATTCTATTATTATCACGGTCGAATTCGACAACTTGGGGCTTGATAGGTTATTACTCAAAAATGGCCAATAGCAGATATTAAAAAAAAGTATTCAAATGTTACTTACTTGCAGAATTTTGCCTTTACGAATCCAACCTTTGATAAACTTGGGGTCTAGCTTGCAGCATTGGTCACAGTCCCGTAGCCCAAGATCGAAGGCAGCCAACTTTGTGTAACAAGCAGCTCGGTTTGAGTACAGCTTGGGGTCATCAGGATTGCGCTTAATGGCTTCACTGTAATGCTTTACAGCAGTGCTGTAATCACCTATGAAAAGCATAAAACATTAGTTTCTTGTCCTGAAGCCTTACAGTATTTCTATGGGATACTGTAAACTGGGTTTTGGGTAAAAGCTGGTATAACAATAATAATAGTACTTAGTACTTTAGTTGAAACTATTAACATGAAAATATAAGAAGTCATGAACAGCGTAGCATTATTTAAAAAAAATATAGTATATAACTTCCTTATACTGCTGGTTACTTTGTAAAAAAAAAAACAAAATATAGTAGAACATTTACCTTTCTTGAAGTAATCATTTCCAAGTTCTTTCTCTTGTTCTGCTTTAACAGGGTCAATGTACGCCTTTCTCTCTTCTTCAACGATTTTCTTTTCAACTTCACTCAATAGTGTTTTGATTTCTGGGGTACGATGTTCTGACATTGATTTCTCATAGTATGTTTTTGCTAATTTCCATTGTTCCATTTTCCTGTAGGCATTACCTAGAGTAATAGTATAGAAATGATGTTAGATACATTTTACAAAATTGAAAGCAAGTTTTGAGATCACATGGAATGATATAAAACGCAAGTCGATGCATTTGATAGTCTTTAGAATAAAGAATCTTATTTCTGAAATTATTTAAGGATGATGTTGATGTTAGCCAGCCCCAAGACAAGCAATTTTATTGTCAACATCACATATTGCATAATATTATTGACCATCTAGGGTTGATATTGAACAAAGCGCGCCTTCAATCTAATTGAAATTGACAATAAAATTGCTCGTCTAGGAGTAAATGTAACGGCCTAGTAAATGAAAAAAAAACAACACAAGAAACTATTGTCAATTGTAGCCTTAGGCTGTCTTTCCATAAAAAAATACATTCCTAGCAATGCAGCTCCGGTGGAAAGCACCCTTATTTAGGTAATAAATAGTAATAGAGTAGAATTTATTTACCAATTCGAGTGAAGGCTTTAGCAATAAGCTTGAAGTCAGCTCTGTTCTCTCTGCCAATTTCTATAGCCTTTTCACATTCCTTGATACAGTTTTCATAGTCTTTCTGTTCAAAATACACGGCAGCTACATTGGTATAAAATGTGATGTCATTTGAGTCATGTTCAATGGCCTTGCGGTAATGAAGAAGAGCATTTTCAAAGTCCTTTTTCTTGTAGCATTCATTGCCATGGTCTTTCTCTTGTAATGCTAATCTACGGTTTTCAGGCAAGTCCTCGTATTTTGGTTTCGGTGGCTCCTCCTTTTTAGGCTCAGGCTTCGGCTTGGTCTCTGTTGCTGGGGGGTCTACATCCATTGGAGTTTCCAAATTGAATCCTAGCAGAACACTGAGGGTTGTGAGCATTCTCTTGTCATCCAACTTCAAAACTGAAGATTTTAAGTCGTATGGATTAATATCCTGAAACAGCAAAATAATTTTATTCATCAAACCAATTTTTATGTATTTAACTAAGTTTAATTAATACTTCGATCGGAGGTTCTAGGAATTCCCATTGTATTCTTTTGTTCTCACGATCACCGGTGCTCGTGCGGGGCCTGAAGGATTAAACATACTTTTCAATTACATTGATAATGATCACAGCATTAACTTACCTTGACCATTTTAACATAATCAGGATCACTTAGCCACTCTTTTGTCTGTGGGTTTGACTTCAGTTTCTCCATTATCTGTTCTGTTCTAATTTTAGCTTCAATTTCCTGCTTCTTAACTTCCGCCAACCCCGATGCTAGTTGCTGATTGTTCGGCTCCAGTTCTAAACCTTTTTCATAAGCAGCGATTGCCTCATCATATTTTCCTAAGAAAGCCAGTGCACTACCTTTTCTTGAGTAGCCTTTGCTCCATGTTGGATTCAAAGACACAGTGATATTGGCATCTTCCAAGGCCGCTGAGTAATTCTCCGCTTTCGCATGAGCAGCTGATCGATTGCTATACAAAACGTGGTTTTTGGGATCTAATTCTATAGCACTGGTGTAAAATTTAACAGCCTCATCGTACTGTCCGGAAGACAGAGCCGCGTTGCCCTTTTCTTTTAATTGGTTAACCTAAAAATAGATATTTTTAGCTTGGTTTGGTTCAAAAATTAATGCAAATTGCCGCAAGTCGGCATAACCTTAGTGCTTACCTGTTCCATGATAAAAGAAGTTATTTAGTATTCCTCAAACTTATTCCGTAAAAGAATTCAGCACTTGAAACAAAACAAACACCTTAAAACAATTATTATTCTCTCTTTGTTCGTCTCGGGCTTCTAGAAATCTAGAAATAATAAATTACTTTGAAACTCAAATGAATAGAATGAACAATGACAGTTCTAAATTCGAGAAATTTCTCGATTGGAAAAAAAGGAAAATGACAACTGACATTTCATCTTCTCCTTCTTTAAATTTTGCTCTATGGCAACACGAGCTCGTTCTCGTTCCTCTTCCTAGTCGATAGTCGGGAGTTTTGGCGGGCATGTGAAAGAGTGCTGTTGTGTTTTTGTATTATTTTCCTAAAATTGTGTTAGCTGGGTTTTTAATGTGTAATATTGGTAGAATATTAACCATCAGTTATTCGTGTTCATGCACAAGTGTAGGAAAGTGATGTAATATCCAGAAACGTGCTATTTTGTGTTCCCTCCAGAACTCCATCGAAAGTTTCAGTAAAGCGTCTACCACTTTACTGAATCGACCGACTTGACTCCTTGACAGTATTGACTTTTTTTTTTTAATCAAAATTTTTGACGAGGCTTAAAATGCACTTGGCATCTATGCCAGCCTCATAGTATAATTCAAAGTTAAAATAAAAATTAACAAATTAAACGATGCGACCCTTCATTGATAATAAATAGAACCTAATTAAATTACGGGCCTCTTGCGAAAGAGGCGACGCCAAAATAGTATTAATTTGCCCCCCAAACAAATTTCTTGGAAACAGCTGGCTTCTGAGATCACGATTTTGTCTACAATCCACCAACAAGTGCATTAGGTCTTCTGTAACCCTACAGTGAATACGATGAGGGGACTCCTTCTTTCCTATCATAAAATTAAACTTGTTTAGTGGAACATGTCCTGATCGCATCCTCATAGCCGCAACCAAGCTAGTCCTGTGACTTTTACTTAGACTTTGACTAGACTTTAGACCTGACGATACATGAAAACGATGATGAAAAACATAGAAAAGGCTGTATGGGCAACGCTCCCTTTGCCTGTCCCGAGTCCCGACCGGGACGAATTAAAAAAGTCGATAGTCGTTCATTGGTCTTTAGTTTATAGCAAGAAGTTTATATGAAAGATGGAGTGCTTACTTGTAATAAAAAAGTGAAGACAATTAATTTGACCTTGAAACGCTGTCTCACTCTTGGTGTGGATGCCTTCTTTCTCTAACATAGGGTATCCATAATGATCAATGTTTATTGGACATTTTTCTGTATCGATGGGTATCTTACAAATTAGTTTGATAGTTTTACATAATATAGGGAATGATTTTTTTTTTGAAAATAATACTTTCTATCTGTATAGAATTGCATTATTTTTATGGAAATAATGGATTTTTTTCCTTGAACTGATCACCCTTCTTCAACAAAGTTCGAATTAAGAGTCATGTAAATTTTCACAAATTCACAGACTCATTCAGTTTCTGTCGTGGATAGAATAAAAGTATTGAAATTATGATTCTAATAATTATGAAGGAGAAGGTGAGTCTAAAAAGGAGAAGACTGTGCTGGGAACGTAACAAACGTAATAAACTACGACACGATGGAGATTCTTCGTGATTCGTGGTGGATTGAATGTAATTGTCGCCCATGATCAAATGAAGAGAACCATTCCAAAACATCACGAGATTTTAGCTACGGGGGGGACATACTAATGTCGTGACTGACTTTTACAAGTGAAACAAAATAAAACGCCATTTAGGTAACTATAAAGTCTTTTATTTATTTAAAAACAATATCCAAGCCATGGACGTATAAAAAAAGGAGGACGGAGTCCCACCATACACAAAACTGTGTCGTTCAGAGTCGGCCAGCTGGCTGTATGTACAAGGTCCATACACCATGCCCGCACACATTCTTGCGCTATTCCATACCATTTGACAGGCGTCAGAATGTGTGCGTGGCCGACTCTGAAGAAAAGTGAAGACACAGTTTTGTATATAACAAGACTCAGTCCGCCTTTTTTTCTACGTTCATGATCCAACCCTTAAGACTTACGAATTTGTGTAACCCTTCAGTATTAAAAATTGTAAAACATGCATCACCAAACAAATAAAACAAGATGTTGGCATAATAAATAATAAAGGCTAATAGTGATCGATCAAAGATACATGCGCACTTTTTACATTATTTTACATTTCACATACACTTACTACTTACTTTATTAATGATTTTTCAATATAACAAAAGAAACTAAATTTATTTCAAAACTTAAAATTTACAAGGTTTTTATACACAGCTGAAAAGTACAGTTTTATGTAGTTTTTGACGCTTGCCCCATGGCTTAGTGATTTATCAGTACTAATTGATTTTAATACAGCGGGGCTAAAATGGTCACATAGCAATATCAATTCACAAAATGAATTGTCATAACTGTCAAAGTCCCGAATCTCAAATTAGTACGAATTTAGACCAATTGAATTGGTCAAATTCACGAATGTCAAATTAGTACAAATTTAGACCAATTGAATTGGTCTAAATTTGACATTCGTGAGTTTGACAGTTTTGACATTTTATTTTGTGAATTGATTGGGAGGAATTGCTATGCGACTATTTTAGCCCCACTGATCGTATCCGCAAATTAAAAAATGAATTGGCTAAATCTTTAATAATTTTTGTCTCGTGTGAATGAAGTTTTTCGTTTGACAGCTTGATATAATACCTTATTTCTTTTTACCAACAATTTTTCTCGAACAGATCTTGCATGCTTTTTTTACGTACGTAGGCCTCATGGTTTCAATATTTTCCTTAACAACCTAAAAAGAAAAAAATATGCAATTACATACTCCTATGCCACTATCATCTAGTACAGTGACCTCCAACCTTTTTTTCATACGGGCCACAAAATATTTACGGTCTTACTTCAAAAGATTTAAACACCTGTTGAACAGTTGATTAGAGAAAAATTCAGTACAAAATGGTCTCAAAATGACTGTTCAATAGATGTTTAATCTTTTGTGGTAAGATCGATTATGTTTTGATCTTGACGTGTCGCGGGTCGGCGGGCCGCAACAAAAAATTTTTAGGGTTAAAAAGTAACGTTTTTCAAAATTAAGGATTTAAAAGTGGAAAGAAATTCACGACTTTAACGGCGACTTTACATTAGTGCCGTGGGCGTGAATTTAAAAATGGTTTCATATCACGCGGGCCACAATATTATTATAAAGTCCCGGCTAATCTATTATATTGACTTTTGTGTAGGTAAAGACGAGAACCTGCATAAAAGCTAATCACAACAATACAACAGAATTGATCAGAAAGTCCCAGATGCCATATTATCTTAGAAGCAGGATGTTTAAATGCACCTAGCGGCCTTGAAGAACACTACATTCAGAATCATACATTCGGAATAAAGTAGGTCATTAATTAATTTACCTGGCTAATGCTTCTTTGGTTCTCTACATTTTTGTAAAATACGTGGTCTGTTTGTGATTTGAAATGAATCAGAAGGTCCACATAATCGTTTATAATATAATTCCTGGCTGTCCTGTAAACAAAAACATATATTAAAGTTACTCGTATTAACACATAAACACTCTAA
Source organism: Polyommatus icarus (assembly GCA_937595015.1). Taxonomy (NCBI): domain Eukaryota; kingdom Metazoa; phylum Arthropoda; class Insecta; order Lepidoptera; family Lycaenidae; genus Polyommatus; species Polyommatus icarus. Next base: position 15,815,399 of record OW569324.1, read on the forward strand.
TTTTCCAAAATATATAATATTTTTAATGGTTTATACTTACAGGAAATCCAGAGCTAGTACTAGGCATGGATAAGGTCAAATTCTCAGATGGTTTCTTCAAGTAACTTTTGCTGCACCTGAAAATTTAAATTCTAATTAATTGTGATGTTGCTAAAGGCATTTGTGTGTCGCTTGAAACATAATATTCATTGTGAATGCTACAGCTAGGCGAAGACATTGCTAAGGCAGATGTATTATTTATTTCATCTTGCTCCTGAAAATGTCACGTTCAACATTTAAATGCCTACTTTGACTATGCAATACAACATAATATTATGTGCATATAACTCTAGAAAAATAAATTGGTAACTAATGCACAATTGACAACATTTCAAAATTTTTAAGCCTTAAAATAAAAAATACCGTTTCTTTAGTTTCTTCTCCTGATATCAAAAAAATATTCCGAAAAATTTTATATTGCTTATTTACTGAGAAAATAAAGAAAAACTAAAAAATACGTTGTGACGTCATACTTACGGCATATCAGACATTTTTTCTTTGCCTGGTGTAAAATCGTTTTAAAAAGACATCATGAAGCATAAAAAAACAGTCACTGTCAAAAATGACATTTCTAACATACGAAAATACCACGATGACATTGACAGACGTCCTAATAAACGTAACAAACTTACATTGACATATTTTTTCTTTTGTAAACTGTAATGGAATTAACCATTCAGGCGTAAGTATGACGTCACTTGGCGCTTACGTCACTTTAGAATACGAAGGATTAAAATCTATTTTTTAGGTATCTTAAAAGCATAATTTTGAAAAAGCAAGAAACACGTGTCGCCTTATTTTAAGTCTACTTTCTTATAAAATAATAAAAAATCCATGTTAAAATTTTGAAATGTTGTCAATTATTAACATTATGCATGTCTCATGATCTCATCACATCATTGCATTGAAGTCTACAGCCAGATGTATGCCACAAGATATCATTTACCATTTCATTAGTAGCTGTGAGTTATTAGTAATTAATTAATCTGATAAGAGATTATCCAGAACAGTAAACCTCCTTCCACTTGCTCTTTAAATGTCAGTATAAAACTTGAGTATAAATTCATGCATACCTATTCACTTACCATCACCAAACTTTTGTCTTCAAAAAAAGGTTAGTTTGATGTAAGCGTCTGCCAGTGTGGTCATAATCACTTGTTTTTAAATGTAGACTGCAAATTTTTGCCTTTTCCTGAAATTGACATTTGAAAGGCATGATGGACAACCACATGTTTCTACGTGTTATTTCTTTCAGAAATCTAAAACAATAAAGTTCTAAACTGGATTTAATGTTCATAAAACTTTCTACAGTCGATAATTTCTTATGTATGTTTATAAGCCATCGGATATGTCCTACCTTTTGCAAATATTATGGTTACCCTAGCACTTTTCACAACAATAAGCAATGATGGAAATAAATTAAAATTATTCATATTTATCACCACTTTATCATATTAATAGCTTACGGAACATAAAACCAGTGAATTATTTCTGGTATTTACATAGCGAAACTTACAATATTAGTTAAAGAAGTGACCGAAAACATTGAAAATAAGCAAATGTAGAATCAACAACAATAATTGCAATTTGTGAACTTACGCGTGAAATTTTACGGCACAGCCTGGATACCACTTACTTCCACATCCATGTACAACACATACATGCACCATTTATTATTCTTCATTTAAAACTTTCACAAAAAAAGCCGTATGAAAACCTGAATCGACATAAACATCCGCCATTATACACATCACGTAGAATGACGTTTCTATTAAATGTTGCCAGTAAAATAACTCTGAAGATATCAAAAATTAGGGTAAAATAGGTAAATCGGAGAACTCTAATTTCAATTAAAAAAATACATAATATACTGCCTAAAATATGTAAAGTGTAAAAATACAGTTTTGTTTTTCATGAGATTTAATTATGATCACAAAACGAGCGATGGTTCTAATGTACAATATTTTTCTTTATGTTTTTTATTGATTACAGGTTGTTTTTTATTCTAGGAGGGTATCCATAGAAAGAGATGGCATACACACGTCGGGTCAACAGAGTTCAATTTTATTGTCTTCACTTCAATGTTTGAAGTTCGCACTCCACATTTACCTATAAACTTCTTGGTTTATAGTCTGTGGTCAAAGCATTACAATCGTCTATGTTCGTAGGTTGTCTATGATTTTTTTATCTGTTTTAGCGTTAATGTCACGCTAATCTCTATTTTACAATTTTTCGTCTGTTTCTTGAATGTAATTGGTAGGTTTTTGGGAAATACCAAGTGATTTAGTAGTGATCGATGGCAAACTTTACGTTTCCATGGAGTAATCATTAGTGGAACAAGTTTTCTATAGCTAACTGTGGTCTGTGACTCACCAAAGTTTTGTGTACAATTTCCACTATGGATACAGACGACGGTGAATCTTCGAGCAGTGGGCCTATGTCGAGCCTAAATAGCTTGTTTTCATTTACTAGCCCTGCTGTGAAGAAATTGCTTGGTTGGAAGCAAGTAAGTTAATCAAATTTTTCTGTAGACGTTATTAGGTAGTTCCTGGTTCCATAATGAAACTCCAGTTTCTATCACTATCGGGAATTTTCAGTACATACCTACTATCTAAGAATCATCTCTATATTGTTTTTAATTACATGTTCAGACTCCTTGTAATGTATAAAACAAAGTAGTAATTGAAGATTTTAGAAGCTGTAGTGGCTAGCTAACATTTTATAACATAAGGACAATTACTCATTTTTACTATTTTTGCTTCAGTATTTTTATTGCAATAAATAAAGGAAATTATTAGGACTTCCAAATAATATCCATGGACGCTTTACATGACAGTCTGTTACGCTGCTACATACCTGAAGGACTTGTTAAGGGTACCAGACATTATAGGGTTCTGTAATCAACAAAACTTAATTGACTACTGAACCGTAAAACGGAACCCTAAAAAGCTGATTTTTGTTTATTGATAGGTTAATAGTTATATAATTTAAGAGTAACAGTGTCCTACAAATAGAACAATCCATATTTTAGGACCATCAAATCAAAGTATGAAATCCTTTCTATCTCTGTTAGCTACCACTTTAGAGATTTTTCGCAAATAAAAATGTTGTTTGTCTTATCAAAATGAAGCTACTCACTAAAAATTAGCTTGATAGTAAAAAAAACTGGAGTTCACTCCTTAGAGTGGATTGCACCAACTAACCTTGACTTTAACTTTAACCGGAAAAATTTGACGGATGTCGTATGCGTTTGGACATCATATTTAACTTTAACCACGGCTCTGGTGCAACTGACACTTAAGTACGAATATCTAATCATACGCAAAAAGAGTTTATTCAACTGAAAAAAGATTAATATCATATGAAAGGGTAAATTCACAAATTAATGAAAAAATAATATTCATATATAAATGTACATTTATTCATTTTATATACATTAATTATAATTAATTGGCAAAACTTTTTATAATTTATAAAAACTTTTACATTAAACTTTTCACAATAGTAAATTTTAGATCTGCACAAATATTTCATTAGAAATTTGTATAAATTAGGTTATTATTATTCTAACAATTATCATTTTTTTAAAAATATTAATTAGATCAACATTGCCTTCATTATTAATTACCGTGACAAGTGGTTTATGGTAACCAAAATAAGACACACGGACGTTGGTAGATACGTGGTTCACAAATCTCGAAAATACCGCATCAATCAATAGCTCAAGCGCGTTATTGAAATGTCATCAAATGCTCAAGCGCGCTACACATACGTCAAATCAGTAAACAAATTAACAAATACCCTCATTATGAATACAATCAAAATAGCCATTAGATTGCAGCAGCAGTCAGAGCTACTGAAAACTTAGACTGGACATGTCAAGAGTGCCACGAACTTTCACCCAAACGTCATTCGATCATCGTTCCCGACGAAGAAGATGTCGACAAATATATGTCCTGTGAGACTCAAAGTCATAAAATTGATGATAACCACCTGCTGTCTGAACTACTCAGGTCCACTAAGCAAATGGAAAAGACGCTGAAAAGAGAGCTCAGAGAAGTCCATCAGTCACTAGAATTCCATACAAATAAAATGGATGAAGTCATTATGAGTTTGGAAGCATGTCAAAATACTCTTAAGGACCTAAAAAGAAAAAATATTGAGCTCACAAATAAAAACAATAATCTGGAAACTAGACTTAGTGCTGTGGAACAACAAATGCAGGAGTTGGAACAACGTAACATTTGTGATACCATCGAAATCTGTAACGTTCCAGCCTTAAAAAATGAAAATCCAGAAACCATTGCAAGTAAAATAGCCATCAAACTAAACCAATCAAACAATGAAATAATATTTGCAACTAGACTTCCCGGAAAGAATGAGCAACCTGGGCCATTAAAAGTACATCTAAAGTCACAACAAATCCAGGAAGCATGGATGTCAAGCTTTAAATCAAAACGCACACAAATTACAACTGCAAATATTTTTCCATTAGCTGAAAATGATTGCACACTTATCATCTTATAACAAACATCTCCTGGGGTATACAAAAAAGGAACTAAATAGCACATACAAATATATCTGGATCAAAAAAGGAGTAATTTGTGTCCGTAAAGAAGGTGATAAAGAAAAACCTACAATTATTCGTTCCAAGGAAGATGTTAATAAACTAAAATGATAGGTACCTAACATTATTAAGTAACTGTAAGTAAGTCAATAGTATACTTCAATATGGCTGTAAATTTTAATGATGATATTGTCGAAATTAATAACTGTTTAAATCTACAAAACTTTGTACAAAGCATACCCTCAAACAAAATTGATCTTTTGTGTATTCACATTAATATTAGGTCCTTGATAAAATATTTTTCATCACTCGAGCAATGTATCACACAATGTACTAAAATACCTGATGTAATTATGATTACTGAAGCAAATATTTGTGATAGTATAAGCCCATTGTACCAGCTACAAGAATACAAAATGTACACAAAACTGCAGAACGGGCGCCGTGGAGGTGGAATTATAATATACATAAATAAAAAGCATAAGTTTACTGTTAAAAATATGCAAACACAACATTTTGGACTACTTTATGGTGAAATTACCACCTCCTCGGGGTTTTCCGCAAATTTGTGTACCATATAATATAGTATAGTACTTACAAAAGTAAGCACTTATTTATCGAGGAACTAAATACACTCTTAACAAAAACAAAACACTGCAAGAATTTCTTTATATTAGGCGATATTAACATAGATTTAAGGGTTAATAATCCTGTAAAACATAAATATAACACTGCTATGTACAATCACGGCCTTGTGTGTGGGATTACAGATTATACGAGACTAGAGTCTATACATAATTCATTAAGTAAGACATGTATTAACCACATATACACGAGATCCCACTCACAAGACTTGTACACCTCGGCACTTGGAACTGCACTGGCCGACCATCGTATGCTCGCACTAGCTTGCTTTGGGCCGGATAGTGTACAGACACAGGGGAACTCCGCATACAAAATAAAACACAATCTGAGTGAACTTCATAACGCCCTCAACGAAATTAATTGGATCGACATTAAGAATAGTATATGCCCGCACCAAATATACAATAAAATAGTGACATCTATACATAGTTCTTATAGTAAATCGAAAATAAAATTAAAATATCAAAAATTTCGACTAGAATAAATAATAGTAAATGGGTATTATTTACCCAAAGTTATTGACGCATGCAACTACAGCGACAAAATTTTCGTAGAATGGACTAAAGATCCAGGTAATAAAATATTAAAACTAAATTATAATGAAATACGGAACAGTGTAAATAAATTAAGAGGCCGGGTACCCTTGGAATTTCTCATACATACGTAATACCAAAATCATTTTCTCATACGAAAATATTTAACATGTTTGAGTTGTTTTTCAGTTTAAAATAGTAATTACCTAGGTTCCTGCACAAAAATTTACTTCAAAATATTTAAACACAAAAAAAAAATTTTTTTTGTTTGTAATTTTTTTTTAGTAAATTTACTACTAAATATTTAAACACTAAAAAATAGAGTAAAACACTAAAAATATATAAATAAATAGTAAATTTACTACAAAATATTTAAATACTAAGAAATATTTTTTGGAGTTTAAATATTTTGTAGTAAATTTCCTATTTATTTATATATTTTTTAGTGTTTAAATATTTAGTAGTATATTTACTAAAAAAAAATAAAAAAAAAAAAAAAATTTTTAGTGTTTAAATATTTTGAAGTAAATTTTTGTGCAGGGACCTAGATAATTACTATTTTAAGCTGAAAAATAAATCAAACATGTTAAATATTTTCGTATGAGAAAATGATTTTGGTATTACGTATATTATATGAGAATTTCGAGCGTACCCGGCCCCTTAATAAGACAGTGTAAAAATAAATATTACTATTCTAATATTATTGAAAATAAGGACAATCCTAAAAAACTATGGTTTTTATTAAATGAGCTTACAGGCAGACATAAAAGTTCATTAGACGATATTATTATTAACGCGTTAATGTAACCCCGGCATGTACTATTTCAGATATATCAATAAATTTTGCTAAAGCTTTTCAAAGTAATGTAAAAAGTATCTTACTGGACTGCTCAAAAAACCCTAATAGAGAAATCTTTGTACACGCGTTCGGCTAATTGTTCAATACGATTTAACAAAGCAACGCCAGAGGCTGTAAAAAAGATTATTAAAAGCTTAAACACACACAAAGCGCCAGGAGTAGATAAAATACGCGCATCAGATCTCAAAGCAACTAGCCAAAATGTGGCACCAGCCTTAGCTCAGTTAATAAATATCTCTGTTGCGACTGGAAAATATCCCACTGACCTTAAAAAGGGAATAGTGAGGCCAATCCATAAAAAGGGAAGTCACAAAGACTACGATAATTATTATCGCCCAATTACCATACTGTCCACGGTCGACAAAATAATCGAAAAATTTATTTGTGAACAAATGTACACATTTCTTTTAAAGAACAATATCTTAAATAAAATCAGTATGGATTTTTAAGAAAGAAAAGTACAACTCAACTCTTGTCCAAATTCACGGATACTATTAATAACTTCCTAAACACCAGAAAACATGTGCTGATAGTCTTTATCGACTACAGCAAGGCGTTTGATACTCTAAGGCATAAAACAATGATCCAAAAACTAGAAGAATGCGGTATAAGAGGTTCGTTACTAGAATGGTGTAAAAAAATTCTAAAAGATAGAACATATGTGGTAAAAGTAGGTGACGTAGTAAGCATGGAAGTAGATTCGACAAGACAAGGCTCAGTGCTTGGGCCATGCCACTTTATTACATATGTAAACGACCTAGTACACCTAATTAAAAACTGTATCCTGTTCCAATTTGCCGACGACACGTGCCTCATCTCAGCTGACGATGATATAAACGTAACCCTCCAACGTTTACAAGAAGACTGCTAGCCCGGCTAGCAAAATGGTCACATGATGTTGGGCTTGTGATCAACAACAATAAGACTAAAGTCATGTATGTAAGCTCAAGCCAAAACAGAAGTAATGTAGTACGAGGGCTGCTATTTATGTATCCGGAATTTAAAAAAGAAACAAACATATTATATCATTTAATATGGTTTTATTGCTTTTCAAAATATTCGCCGCGATGATCGACACACTTTTGCATACGCTGGAACCAATTTTCATAGCACTTTTTCCATTCTGATTGAGGTATCTCCAAAACGTGCATTTTGAACGCATCAACAGCCTCTTCGCGGCTCGAAAAACGTTGACCACGTAATTTGTTCTTCGCGTATGGAAATAAAAAGAAATCGTTAGGTGCCAAATCAGGGCTGTACGGCGGATGACCAGTCAATTCGATCTTTTGACAAATCGAATTCTCTGAATCTAGTAACACTGATGTCAATACCGTCAGCGTTAGCGCTCCCCATTGACTATTGAAACCACATATGACGTAAAATAGGAGCAATGATAAATGATAATGTAATATGCAGATATGATCAAATGATCATTTTTATTGGATCCAATATATGATCCTATAAATGATCCAATATAAATGATAATGTAATACCCCCCTAAAGGAGGTTGAAGACTCAATATGTATTCTGGTGTTGTAAATGTCCATGGATATTGACCATATCAATTTAGTCCTCTGGTGGTACTTAACACCTCGATCGCTGATTCTTGGAAATCTTTTGTTCTCGCGTGCAATTGGGAATGAAAGCGTTAAAGTACTACCAGAGGACTAAATTGATGAATCTATTGTTCATGAAAATCCTTAATAACATATTATTTTGTTTGTAATTTACAGGGTGATGAAGAAGAAAAATGGGCAGAAAAAGCTGTTGACAGTTTAGTGAAGAAACTAAAAAAGCGGAAAGGTGCTATAGAAGAATTAGAAAGAGCACTCTCGTGTCCCGGTACACCATCCAAATGTGTTACAATACCTCGATCCCTTGATGGTCGGTTGCAGGTATGTTGTCTAATCCTGCTATTTAGTTTGAAGTTTTTCTATGTTAGATTCATATTTTTACTACCTTTCTCATCTAAAGATCTCCATCTGTTTAGATATATATATACACATAATATTATACTTTACAATACATTGGCTTTGTCTGTCAATCCACTTTTCTAACATATCAGATAAGGACAAAACATTGAAAAGAAAAAAAAATGTATTATTAATAATTTTAGTTATTAATTTAATTAATAAAAAAATGAATAAAAATAATAAAAATAAGCAGTGTTTTAAGAACTTTTAAAGTCATAACTATGTTCCTTTAATATCTAAGAGGATAGTCTATCCGCAAGGTATTTTCATCGGCTCAATGTGAGCTAGTTTTAATTAAGTCTATGATGATTACAATCATTGTATTCTCTACTGTTGATTATCCATGAGACAAGACAGGAATTTTGATTTGTGTTTCAATTGAATTAATGATTCATGTTTGTTTGAATTCAGTCTAGAATTGAGTCATGCTCAGATAACTTTATAGGTAACAAACATAAGTACACATGTACTTGTAGGAATGTAAATAAAGAATTATATTTGCTGTGTAAAGATACAAGATAACGCCCGCGGGAACCATACATTTTTCCGGGATAAAAGTATCCCATGTCCTTTCCCAGGAAAGTATCACCATACCAAAAAGCAAAATCGGTTCAGCGGTTTGGGCGTGAAAAGGTAACTGATAGACAGATTGACATTGAACCCTAACCAACTGATTTTTTGCGACTTGGTTTTATAATAATATGTTGTGATTATTGTGCATGATTGTATTATAAAAATGTTGTTCGTCTTATCAAAATGTAGCTACTCACAAAAAATTAGCTTGTTAGTAACCACAAAAAAAATTGTTCTAGGGCTCCCATACTAATATATACGTATATAATTAAAAACTACTGAATCGATTTTAATCATTTATTCAGCGAAGTGACGCTATATATTTTATACCCGTGCGAAGCCGGGGCGGGTCGCTATTATAGTATAAGACAAGTTTTAGACAAGCCAAATTTCACGTTACAGGTGTCCCATCGTAAAGGTCTACCCCACGTGATCTACTGTCGGGTGTGGCGGTGGCCGGACCTCCAGAGCCATCACGAGCTGAAACCCCTGGAGATCTGCCAGTTCCCGTTCAGCGCGAAGCAGAAGGAGGTATGCATAAACCCCTACCACTACAAGCGGGTGGAGAGCCCCGTGCTCCCGCCGGTGCTCGTGCCACGCCACTCGGAGTTCGCGCCCGGCCACTCGCTGCTGCCCTTCCAGAGGAGCACAGAGCCGGCGATGCCCCACAACGTGTCCTACTCGGGGTCCGGCTTCCCGCCGTCCGCCACGTCCGAGCTGCCCGACACCCCCCCGCCGGCCTACTCCCCCCCCTCCGACGACACCGAGCCGCCCGGCGAGGTCGCCCCCGTCTCCTACCAGGAGCCCCTGTACTGGGCCTCCGTCGCCTACTACGAGCTCAACTGCCGTGTCGGCGAGGTGTTTCACTGCAACTCGCACTCCGTCGTCGTAGACGGCTTCACGGACCCTTCCAACAACAGCGACCGGTTCTGCCTCGGCCAGCTCAGCAACGTCAACCGGAACTCGACCATCGAGAACACCAGGCGCCACATAGGCAAAGGCGTCCACCTGTACTACGTGGGCGGCGAGGTGTACGCGGAGTGCCTGTCCGACGCCGCCATCTTCGTCCAGAGCCGCAACTGCAACCATCACCACGGGTTCCACCCATCCACCGTGTGCAAGATCCCGCCGGGCTGCTCGCTCAAGATATTCAACAACCGCGAGTTCGCCCAGCTCCTGTCGCAGAGCGTGAACCACGGGTTCGAGGCGGTGTACGAGCTGACCAAGATGTGCACCATCCGCATGTCGTTCGTGAAGGGCTGGGGCGCCGAGTACCACCGCCAGGACGTCACATCCACCCCCTGCTGGATAGAGATCCACCTGCACGGCCCGCTGCAGTGGCTGGACAAGGTGCTCACCCAGATGGGCTCCCCGCACAACGCCATCTCCTCCGTGTCCTAATGCTAAACTTTACCCCCACCGTATTATAAGTCACGAGTATACTGTATACTCCCTGGATACGACCGCATTTTACTATAATTTCTACGTTATCCGACAGTTTAGTTGTCCAGTGATTTTATAAAATTTATGCATTAATGATGGTGCCATTTTTTGTATTTAGTTATGTTGTAAGCGTATTGAGTATTTCGTGCAGGTAGGCGTAGACCGACAGACGAGACGAATGTTTGAATTTTAAAATCTGTTCCTTATTGAGTGGAGCTGTGTTTTTTTACGATAAGCTCGAGTAAGACCATGATCAAAATATTAGTTGTATGTGTAAAATAAAGACATGATCGTGTAGTTTTTAGAATTGTCAGTCTAAACTGCAGCAAAAACTATAAAAAGATATTATGTAATATCTGTTTAGATATTAGAAGGTTTAAGCAAACGAATACTCTAGTACAGAATAAGAAAATGTTATATTATTGTCGTTTCTATTATATTTTAGCCATTATAAGTTTGTATGTTATATTAAATATGAATTTTAAGCGAAAATACAATACGTTTTACGATAACGAATAACGATCATCGCAAATTACAGTAGGCGCATGTAATTTTTGTTACGAAAATTATTTTATTTCATTGACATTTTGACAAAAGCGAGTAAACTTATACTCAATTGTAACTTATTAAAAATCATTTTTATTGTATCGGGACATTACACAGGCAAAATTTGTAGCTCAATTGATCTCAAAATATAATAAGTTTGTTTTAGTTCCTTTCGATACGATAACTGTGGAATGTCCCATGCCTTACGGTAGTGGTCTTAAATATAAAATAAAGTCCTATATTTTCCAAATTGATATATTTCATAATATATTGTAACAAATTATATTTAAAATGTCAAAAAACACCTTTAATAACTATTACTTCAAATACAAAAATTGCCTTGCAAGACTTTTACAAGTATTAAGATTGTAAACATGAATTTTGAAAATGTTAAAAACCATATTTGAAGTATGTTTCTTCATACACTAGAATAAACAAAAGCTCTCTAAGGATACCAAACCTTAGGTATTTTAGTGCTCTTATTTAAGCACTAGGATTATTAAAATATATTTTGTTCCGTTTAACATTAAGAACTGAAGTTCTGAAAACCACACACTACTACTAGTAGAATTAGTAAGCCTTCTGCTTACTAATTATTCTACTAGTAGTAAAGAAAATTGTAAATGTTGTAATGCCCTTGTGGAAAAATTAAATTCTGTTATACGTTTTTATTGCCAGTTAAAAGTAAATGTTTAACCCAAAAGTTATTAAATACATACCGCCTAAGGAAGCTATGGATTTAGGTGTCAAGTCAAATTTTGCATAAGTACTGTAACTTTTTTAATAGTTAAGTACTTATATGAATCTTTGACATTATAACATTTACAAGATTCTTAAGACTCAATTCTTGTATTTTAATCACAATATTCGGTTTAAGTTGATAATTTTCAGTTGTTGTCCAAAATTGAAGCGGACAAACTAAGCTTTTTGGCTTGTAAGTACATAGTATAAGTTACAAAATATTGTTATAATAGTATAATTACTTAGAATAAGATATTACATGCTTCTTATTGACTCTGCTTGCACCAGAAGAGCGAATCTCTGCGCTTTCGCTGTCCTTATTGATGCCATAGTCAAAAAGAGTTAAAAATCTACTTGACGTAGATTAAAATAACATGAAAGATATTTCAGAACTGTTCAATGCTTTCTTAACCACTGATTATGTTCATATTATGGTAAATACATTTATATATTTCTAGCAATGCTTAACCGTCCACGAGTCACTATTCAGTTTTACTCAACTGTCTTTTTACTTTCTAAAAAATAGTTATGGTGCTAAAAAGAAGAACTAAAATATATTATGCCCTATTTAAAAAGCATGAGTATAGTTTAAAGATTACTGTATATCCAAGGCGGTTGAGTTTCACTGGGCTCTATAATATAATGCGAAAAAAAGCTCTATATAAAACATTCTCAACAAACATGTCATTGCCGCATAAAATACTAAAATTGTTTATGTCAGATCTGTGTGAGTATGACTAAGTTTTGGTATAGAATTAAATCTCTACAATAACATTAAAAGTCAAGACTTTGAGGGTAAAGTCGAGGAGTTTAATTATTGTACTTTAACCTTAATAAATAAAAGTATTTATGCAGCGAATAGTATACAAAATTATATACTAAGTCTAATTAGACTGGAGAGACAAGACAATTTGCCTGGCAAAGGCAAATTGTCAACGAACCATAAAATATAGTTATACGCTGCGTAAATTTCTTTATCATTAGTAGGGTTAAGGTAGAAAAATAAATATTCAAAACAGTGCCATAAAATGCTAAACGCAGAGTAAACAACTAACTTACTTCTTTACGTAAATGAAATGACATAATTTTACTCATACATACGTACATACATGATTTACCAAAACTCGGGTAATGCTTGATTTAGGAAGTTCTGATAGGAGTTTATCGATTCGTTAGCTCTTGTTATGTTAACATCGATCACGTTTACCAATCAGCAAAGCTATTGAATAGATAAACTGCACTGTCAAAAAAACTCACAAAATGGCCGTAAGACATGCAACTTTTTACTATGTGCCTTTTGAAATTTAAATAGAAATATAAATAGTTTTATACATTTTTATTTTATAATCATGGTGCATATTAATAGACGAGTTGTAATGATGCCTTATTTTAATTGTTTATATTGTAAATGTATATTTTACACAGGGTTATACGACGTTTAATACTGGCATACTTGCATTAAATATAAGATTTTTCATATTAATATACTAATCGGTACTACACTGACAAAATAACATTGTACATAAAATTATAACAGCACAATGACGCTGCCGAGGAATTATATTTTAAAGAGAATATTTTGCTTTGTTATATTTCGTTGCCTTACGTACATTAAAATATTATTAATGCTTATGATATTATAAGTTTATATTATAAGGCCGACCACGGCCGCTGTAAAGTAGCCGAAACGTCGGGATTAATAAAAGTGCTCCGCGACAAAATCAGTAAGTGTTTAAACTTATAATATCATGAGTGATACTCTTGAAAACTTAAGAAATCATTATTATTAATGCTTGTTAAAAAAAAAAACTATCCACACATATTGTGTTGTATTTGTACATGTCGCAGTCATCTGGTTTAATCTGCGATTCGATCGAATGACTAGCGCATTCATTGAATGACAGCATTCAATTGAATGACTAAAGGACAACTCGTCGAGACGTAGTCAACGTCTCGGCGAGTTTAGACGACGAGAGTAGCGTTTAACGTCTTGACTAAAAGTCATATAGTGAAGTCGTTAAATGGGATGCTATATTTTTTCAAGTAGCCGTTGACGGGGTAGTTATAAGTAAATCCACGCTTTCATATTATTTTATTAGTTATTACAAATAAAGCACTTTAATACAAATGTAATCGATAAAATATCAACACAGTGCTATCAGCTGTGCGAGCTGTTTGACGCCATATTTGTTTTAGTGACTAGTAGCGCCGCAGTAGGAAGAAAATGAAATACGTTCAATTACCTGACTGATTTCATGTACGGTATCTTCAAAACGCTATGCTACAAATCGCTAACTAGTTGAACGTTGAGGGACGATCGTTCAATCGACGTTCGGCCGAGTCATTCAATTGAATGGTGTCATTCAATTAATGCGCTAGTCATTCAATCGAATCGCAAATTGAACCAGATGACTGCGACATAAATCATAATATACAAGAGATCATCCATAACATTCTGAAAATATACAAAAAGGGCAATTCTAGAATAATTGAAAGTAACAAAAGCCTTAAGCGTTTTCATATTAGGTTAAGAAAAAGTCAATGTCGTTTAAGGTTTTCAGTGTTTGTAAATTCTAAATTGTATAATATATCGTGGACTCTAGGTGTAATTTTTATTGGTGTGTGTTTTTAAGACGTGAACAAAATGTTGCCATTTATAAAGCTTGGATTAAAAAACAAATTTCTTTTTATAAAAGTAAAAACAGAAACAATGCCTTAAAAATCTTGTGTCTTCACTGGCTACTGGCTACGCTAAAGAAAAAGATATAGTAACTAGATATATAAATGATTGTGTGTTATTACTAAAATGAACTCAGTAAATGTAGTTTTATAAAAGTTTTTGCTTTTATAAAATGCGTAGGTTCTAAAGGAGTCCTTATATTGTAATAGTTCTACGAAAATTAACAAACTAAAGTTTGAGAATAAAAAATCAAGCAACAAAGTAAAATATTGTGATCAAAGATTATTTTGACTCCAATTTGAATTCAATGATTTCATATAACTTGTGTGCAATGTGTCCACTGCGAAAAATTTTATGCGATGTGTGTTTTAGTCATTTGTATGTTGGGAAAGACCATTTTATGATAAAATAAGATTATTATTGTATATTGTATGCGAGTTTCAGTTTAAAGTACATACATGGAAATTTAAAACGAATGAAATAGAGCCCGTGTATGGTTTGTTATTTAAATTTTAGATGCAGTTGTCGTATAATTTTTATTATGAACATTTTCTGTTTAATACATAATAAAGTCTTTTTATTCAGATGACAAGTGTTTTCTTTATTAAGTATGTAGATAGTAGATATAAGATAGTCCACTTACATAGGCTTCTATCAGATAGAAAAACCGGTAAAGAAACTAAATGTCAGCATTTCGTTTCTTTATATCGATTTGTTTAAATAAAATAAACATAGTTTTTAGAGCTGGTACACATTGGTACACACTCCAAAAAGCCCAATATGTACCAGCTCTTACTAAAAATAGGTATCGAGGTAATCTTTTCGAATCCTTCCCACCGGTTCGGCGTGAAACATCCATCGACATCTAATTTATATATTATACTAGCTGTCCCGGCAAACGTTTCTATGCCATATTATATAAAGTATATCGCCCGTATTATTTTATTGAATTAGTGACTAAATAAGTATGTCACCATGGCAACGTCCATCGCTATCCCGTGACCCGCGTCACATAAACAATGGTCGCTCTTTATAGACAAATAATTTGCAATAAAATAAAATTGCGACTATAATTAAAGATCTGAGCTATCCTATCTCTCAAGTTGGATAAAAGCACACATAAAAAAAAGAAACATTAAAATCGGTTAAGTAGTTTAGGAATCCATCGCGGACAAACATCGTGACAGGAGATTTATATATAATATACTAGCTGTCCCGGCAAACGTTGCTTTGCCATAATATAAAGTACCTATTTCGCCCATATTTTTTTAAGTGACTAATTATAATATGACACGTTTGTCGGTTTACCATAGCAGTGCCATCTTTTTTTTTATGCAATAAGGGGGCAAACGAGCAAACGGGTCACCTGATGGAAAGCAACTTCCGTCGCCCATGGACACTCGCAGCATCAGAAGAGCTGCAGGTGCGTTGCCGGCCTTTTAAGGGGTAATAGGGGAGGGTTAGGAAGGAAATAGGGAAGGGTAGGAAAGGGAAAAGGGTAGAGGATTGGGCCTCCGGTAAACTCACTCACTCGGCGAAACACAGCGCAAGCGCTGTTTCACGCCGGTTTTCTGTGAGGACGTGGTATTTCTCCGGTCGAGCCGGCCCATTCGTGCCGAAACATGGCTCTCCCACGTCAATCTATTGATTACTTACTCAATCCAGTCGAAAAGTATCGACATCTGTTGGAATCTTTTGGAGTTAACAGATAATTGTGACTGTCAATTAATTATAGACAAATAATTTGCAATAAAATAAAATTGCGACTATAATTAAATATCTAAGCTATCTTATCTCTCAAGTTGGAAGAAAGCACACATTACGAAAAAAACATTAAAATCGGTTGAGTAGTTTAGGAATCCATCGCGGACAAACATCGTGACAGGAGATTTATACCTATATATTAGATTTTATTAGATGACGCTCGCATCTCCGGTGCACCAAAATTTGTTTATTACGTACATTTTTCCCTTTCCCTGGGCTCAAAGTATCTCCATACCGAATTTCAGCAAAATCGGTTTAGGGCCAACGCTAAAACAAGGGTTTACGCGGGCACCCGTCGCGTGCGCCCATCTCATTTAGCGCTGCTGTTTAGCTGCTTGTTTAGTGTTTCCAATTTTTTTTCTTATACTAACAACAACAATCATGCGGCTATAGCTACTCGTTGCAAGTAGTTGCAACATTAGTAAATAGTAGCCTACAAATCACTAGGTCTAGAGTCTAGACTCTAGTGAGACGGTTGTTAAACTTATTACTCTGGATGCGTTCCTAATAAGGGCCTGTTTCACCACTTCCTGTTAAGTGCCGGATCTATCTACCACTTAACTTTACAGATAAAGTCGGTATGGAGAATCTGTCAAATAAGTTGTGGATAGCTTATCAGGCACTTTATCAGGAAGTGGTGAAACAGTGCACATATGGCCCTAAAGATTTGGAAAAATAGAACCAAAATGATAATAACATTGATTGTTGTCGCATATTTATTTACATACTTATATTTTGCAGATAAATGATAATAGAACAGTCGCGTAACGCCATGGTGCAATGCGTATTAGGAATCGATAAGTGCGGTGTTATAATATATCATACGTTGTAACTTGTAAGTTGTAGATGTTTTTATCATAAGCGTATTGCTATTTGGATACGTGTTCTAAATACCTATATCTTCTTCTGAGTCCTTTATTTGGTCTTGTAGGTCCTTAAGCTCTGTAGTAATGATAAAGTTTGTTACTAATCAGAAGTCTTGACAAAGATCTAGATTCCGCAAGCTTAATGCATCTCTCTTTTACTATCCTGTCTGCATTTAGGTAGGTACCTACTTTTCAGTTGTATAGGGAATCCACCGTCCTATGAAAATATAATTATAAGCACTACGTACAGGGCCGGCGTTAGCCCTACCAGCGCTGTGGCCTGTGGGCTAGATTCCTTCGGCTTCATTTCAAATACATTATACATACGAAAGAAATTGACCAGGCGCCCCTTTATATGGCGTGCGGCGTCACATTTTACCCGGTGTTCCCCGGACCCGGGCGGTCGCCCAGCGTCGCCCCCTCCTAACGCCGCTACTGACTACGTAAATAGTAGGTAAATGCATCGCTTCTTTCCTATCTTTTCCGGGTCCGGATTCTCGATAAACGATACATTTGACTCATTTCTTTGGCCATCGAACACCGATCACGTGCAACCGGCGTAAGAGATGTGCAATTTTACGTTGCCACCGCGACTCGAATATTAATACAATCGATAACAGAAATTAGGTCACTTTATTCCACTATTTATCACCGATTTGAAGTTGGTATGTATACTGAATAAAAATAAGTAACCTCGTCAGTAAGTCTCATCTATGTTCCAGGCTGATAAACAAAATTATTATTTTTGTTAGGTTAACCCTCAAAACCAGCTATAGGGTTTTACCACACCGCCGATTCTAGCCCTAAAATATTGAGTTGATATTTGATATTTTTAAATTCTATTAGGTAAATAGTAAAAATCGTGTACCTATAACTGACATGAGAATTTATCTAATTGATCTTGATCTGCATTGAGTCAAACGTTTTATATCAAAATGTATAAAAATAAATAGAAATATCAATTGATCTAATGCGCCACCTGTGTAATCGAATTATTGAGACTAGATGTATGAAATCTGCAGTAAGGTCTTAGGTCTAGGGAAGGTCGCGGTTAAGATACACATTCACGTACTGGATCGCGCTGTTTGTTTGTATAATTTTCAGGTCAAGTTTTACATCAAACCGCTGTTTACCTCAACCATTTATCGGTTACAAATAATATGACTTTATTATGTAAGTATAGTTCAATTATTATGATAAAGAAAAGATTGAGATCTTGTAATAATATCATTTTAATAATTAGTATACCATACTTATTAAAATAATATTAAGTACTTATTTAAGTTCAGTAAGCAAGTGGACTTTCTTTCCGAGTCAAGAGAATAAATCAAATTGATTTTTAGACACTTCGTATACGTCTTATACTTTATATTATTTACATACCTACTACTAATTATTCTAGATGAAAGTTGGCATGGAGTTACTATAAGTCCCGGGAAAGAACATAGGTAGGATACATTTTATCATGGCAAGGGGTACCTAGTACCTAAATTGTGATCTATTAGGTATGTAGGTATTACAGCGCAACGAACTTTTAGTTATAGTTATAACCTTAAATAATTACTGGTAAGTACCTAATACTCGTATATTATATAGGCGTAGAGTTGTAGGATACCTTTCCCTATCTGAAAATAAACTTTTTCTAGTTGTGTCTACTTGTGTCAAAATACCTAATTCACAATCAATAGTCTAGATCCGCTATTCCCAACCCGCGGCCCGCGGGCCGAATGCCGCCCGCCGGGACTTTATTTGTGGCCCGCGTAATGTTAAACAATTTTGAAATTCACGCCAACCGGCAAAATAACGTAAAGTGCACGTGATAGTCGTTAAATTGTTTCCACTTTTAAATCGGTAATTTTGGAGAATGTTATTTTTTCAACTCAAAAAAATTTTTGTTGCGGCCCGCGACACCAAGACCAAAACATGTTTGTGGCCCGTATGAAAAAAAGGTGGGGGACCACTGGTCCAGATACTGTAAAAAGCGTGTTTGACATACATATTTGAGTTAGGTGTATCTAGCCAGATATTTAATGCTATCAATATTCATGATGTGGTTAGTTTTTGTTGAAAATAAATAAATTCTAATTTCTATATGTAGCTAGAGTACCAAACGTACCTATACAGTATACAGTGTTTGGTCCACATATTTTAGTTAACTGTGTCAATTAACTAAGAAGGCCAAACGCTCAGGAAATATAAATTACATAACATAAAATATTATGACGACCTCCGGTGACATTAAACTTGGTTTTAAATAAGTAATTATGTATTTGGTCGCGTATCTATATACGATTGCTTGCCGTATATATCTGGGTGCACGGTAGTGCCGGGTGCACAACCGAGTACCGACTACCGTGTCTACTTGTTTAAGTTAGGGCCAGTAGATTTGGGCCGTGTAGATTCAGAAGCTTGGCTCTACATGAGATCTCATATCTTTTTCACAGGGTGACCTTATGTGATCGCCTCGGCAATATTTTACAAGAAATGTTTTTGGTCCCACCAAGACAAATTTCTTTGCTTTGTTTCAATCGTGGCGGTAATCACAGTTATCCTTAGTGTATGCGTTCAGCGTGATTACACCTGCAATGTATTTTAAATTGCTGATGCTACGCTATGCCGAAATTACGTCTCGTTATATTGTATGCATAGCGCATTGCAAGCGTAATCAATGACTTAATTATGTCGAACTTCAGTCGCGTATTTTCGGCCTAGCGTGTTTAGACACGTAGACGTGGTAGGGCCTTTAAACTAACAGTTTTGACACTGCCACCTTAGAAACACGTTTACACGTAAGTAGTTCAAATATTATAATTGAAATTGCACAAGCACCATCGGCTCCTTACGGGTGGAGTTTCAAAACTAATTACCGACTTATGTAACGACCGACTAAGTATAAAACATGGATTTATTGCTCTCCCATACATTTCTACTATCATTATATGTCACACCCAGCCGTGTGGGAAGTTTTGTCGAGTGTAGCAGAACCTTATTTTCCTGCTAGAACGTGTATTTCCTTTAAGGTTGTTTTAAGGTATCTGTTAGGTGATGTCCGAAACTTTGTTGCGCCAAAATACGTTTATCGCGCGGGAACATTTTTCCGGGATAAAAAGTATTCTATGTACTTTCCCGGGATTCATAGTATCTCCATAGCAAATATCAGCAAAATCGGTTTAGTAATTTCGACGTTAAGAGACAGGCATACACACTTGCGCATTTATAATATTAGTATGGATGAGATTAATAATAAACTTTCCCAAAAAACATTAAGGAGAGGGTTAAATTTTAAAATTACCACGCATTATAAGGGTTTGATAGCGCTTTAAAAAACAATTAAATGCCTAAAAATAATAATATGTGAAACTTTTTTTTTTAGCTCTTTCCTTAACTTATCTGTAAAAAAATATGATGAAAACATTTTTAATTCGCAATTGCTAGAAATACCTATCGAATAGTGCATTAAAATTCATTACACTCTTTGAGGGGGACAGGAATTTCCTCCCCCTCAATTACTTACTTTGCGACTGCATCTATGAGTTATGACTAACAGGCAACAGCCTATTGTAATTATTGGAGGAACCGCTTCAGTATAGGAATGCAGTCAGTCCGCATCACAGCTGTTAACAGAACAGTTCGACGTATTTCTGAAGCCGTTTCTGAATACATTCTGATCGAGGTTACGCCTGCTTATGACTCACAATAGAAACTTGCTCCTGAATGCTATGTCAAGATTAGACTTATTCGCGATAAGTTTCTAGAGCATCTTTATACAGAGTGTAACAAAATTAAGTGATTGTGAAAGTAGCAGTGCCGAAAGAGTAACTTCTTTTACTATCAAACTCATGCAGGCGTAGCATGGTCACCATAGAAACGATTTCTTTCTACGGAAGAATAGACAAAGTGACAGTTAGACAATGGAAAACCACCATTTTGTCGATAAAATCTGTCAGTATGTCGATACTTTCCCATGTCTACTGTTATTATGCTAGCTCTGCTGATGTTAGGGCACTCTGCCCATTCAAATCACACAAAAATGCTTTTTCAGCGCTGCTACTTTCACACCCTAAAGTTATCACTTAGTTTTATTACACTTTTTTATAGAGATGGTCTAGAAACTTGTATGTATCTTATGCATCAAAATGTCTATATCAGTCCACGGTTTGTTTAAATTTTTAACACAGATTTTATCATCGTATCGTATCAAATTTAATGATGAAAACAATATAATATAAATATTATGTATTCTAATTATTTTATAACATCGATGCTAAAATGTTTCACTTACAAATGATAGTTAAGGAAATCATATACATTTAAGTATGTGTAGAACAAGGATTGAGAAAACTCATTAAAAATAATGATTATTATGGTCAATACAATATATTATTATGGTTATGTGTTAGTACAAAAGATTTCAACGCGCTAGCGGTGCTCAAGCTGTTTCTATATTGTTTACGTTATAATTTTGTTACTTAGCGGCTTCGCCTTTTATTAATAGATTTTAAATTATTATTATATAAACAATATAAATTCTAATAATATTATATTACTATAATACACAATTTTTGGCGTAACACAATTAAATTAAGTTGTGATGTTAGCATTTATTTAACTGGTTTAATTCTGAAAAACAAGAATGTCAGCACTAAAAAATACAGCCTAATTAGTATTAATTTATACAAATTAAATAATACAAATAATCGCTCGTCTCTAGCGGATACAATATGGTATTTAAAACTTATTTATCTATTAACGATTCTAAAAAACACTTAAATGACATTTTGGGTGCTTTTTACCTTATACTGCTGGATTTCAGTGTGCTAAATATATTATTTTAATTTATAACAGGTTGTACATATTTTTACATCCAAGAAAATATCAGAGTGATCCTTATGTCGTTATCATTAAGGTTCTGTCAGAGGTAACATAGTCTTGAAAGTCCTATAAGTTGTAACAAACTAAGTATACTTAGTAATACTATCGTAGATTTTATAAAATATTATGACAATAATAATTACTTAATTATTATCTCTAAGTACTCGTACCTACCTACCTATCTATATAATATCACAGAAAATAAACAAATGATAAAAATATTTTCTAATTTAACCATGAATTTTAATAAATTACTGAATAGATAGAGGATAGGAACGTAAAAATACTGAATAGATACGTAAAAAAAGGAATATTTTGTTTTTAATTTACTAATAAATTAATGAGATATTTGAAATATTCATCATATTCATACACGCCACTTCCTTATTGGAGTTTTTTTGAGTTGTTATGAAGTATGCAATAAAATGCTGCTTCACCTGTCCCGATGACTCATGCGACCTGCATTATTTTCAGAGAATATATCATACGAAAACACCTATATCCATAGGTAAGGAACCTACCTTATTTTGTGTGTTTTATTTTCTTTTTCAGACAAAGATTTCCAAATCAGAATATGGCGTGAATCATGACCTTATTTGGTAAAGTAAATCAACCATCTCCGTATCTGCCAATTTTTTGGGCACACCTTTTGACTCGAATGCAGTGCCTATAGTCGTTATATTCTACAGTTTGTGTTATACCTGTTCCATACACTTAATTTATAATTTTAAAATTTGTAACCAGCTTATAATGATTTCTGGAACTGTTTTATTTTCAATAAATCCATATAGTATTTCTAATTTTCGTCTTATTTAAAGCCTAATATGAATACAAACATAAAATTAACCACAAACGCCAAGGAAAATCACATCACATGATCTAAATACTTTGACCTTATGATGTTAAAAAAGTGTTGCATACATGCAGGAAAACGTATTAAAGAAAAGTCCTAAACGCTCACTCATTCACCTTGTATGGAATGTCCTCACTAGAGACATTGAAATTTATGTGTTACAACCATCTGAGGTATGTTATAATTATTACGTACATTTGTTTACGTTTATAGCATTTTTGAATTCTATTATTTCCTACTCGGTATCCTACTTTAATTATACTTATAGTAACTAACAATTTAGCTATGGTATTTTATATAGAGTTATGAAAATTGGCTCCTAGACTATAAATTCCTGAAAACCGGTATTTTGTCCTTGCCCGGAGCATCTAGATCGTTCGAAGCTCTGTGGGCTGTTCCGACAGTTACCATAGGAAACAATGGTATTCCTGTCTGACTTACTTACTTTTTAATTTTACTTAAAAATTTTAGTGCCGACAGCGTATAATTGAACGTTATAGATCCTAGAAGTTAAAGTATTATTTGCCAAATTTATGACTTATATGTATAAAAATACTACATAACAGAGTTTCATTTATATAACGCCCTTAAACAGCCAGACTTTACAAAATAGCGAAATATTTAAAACTAGTGCAACTTTGTACTGTTTTCTGATTTTAATCTGTTTAGTTAATCAATTTAATTTAAGTTAAGTTATGTTAAAACATACCGTTCTTATTTTAACAGCGTATTTCTTTCATCTAGGTCAGTATTATTAACACGGTTAGAATAAGACAAATCACTCAAATTTTTAACTTCTTAAAATTACACATATAATCATTAAACTCTTTTCATCTACTGCTCTTTACATCCTTAGTTTTAGCTTACGGGTCATCTAACAGCCCTTTAAAATTCACTTACGTAACGAAATGGCTACTACAAAAACAAAAAATGCCTCTTTAAGATGTTCTTTCTTGTTAAAGTGTCCTGAAAATCTATATGTTATAATTTATATATCTACAGCTATCTAAAATAGAAGCTCTAGAGCTCTCGAACACAACTAGCAATTAGTCTACACTCTACAACTATTTCACGTATTACATATTTAATAATTGCACATATTTATTGCAACCCTTCGTATGTGCTGACATAACAGCGTCCAGGCTGTGGGGGTTGCAACATGGGGTCCGTGCCGCATAACAATATGCGGCTGTTGTAACAGCGCACATTATAAATACAAGTGGCGGCGAGGCGGGGCGCAAGTGTGCGTTCGGCCGCCATTGAGTTTGCGCGGGAAAATACGTTCGGAAAATTCTAGACATGTTCGTTTTGAAGGTCAGTGCTTTTTAAATTTGGAATGGTGTGTTAAGTCTTAACAGATAAGAGCATGGATGATATTTTGATTACTTTAATTAATAATGTCTCAAGAAGATATAAAAAGTTTTAAGAACAATGTGTCACATTACCAGCTGCATGTAACAACTTTATACCTTTTATAAATAAACGTCTAAGCAAAGAATGTCTGTAGTACTGTAAAAGTAAAAGGAAATTTGTGTTTTTGGCTCGAATAAAGATTTTCCGACTATTCCTTAGAAAGTAACGTTAACATTTACTTTTATAGACTGAAAGTGTATTATTTATTTTTACGCTACTGTTTAAGAATAATCTTTAAAATATCGAGGAGAAGAAGATTACAGCAGAGCTTTCAGAGAAGCACAAAAGAATTTCCTGAAAATTGTTTTCTGAAAATCTTACATTTTACAATATTTTCTGACCGGTGAAATTTAGTGCATGTTTATTATATTGCTTGTTTTTAATTATTTCAATTCATTATATTGATCTTTTTCAATTATTTCAATGTATTATAATCTTGACATAATGTTGTTAATTATAATTTCATTTTCGTTCGTATCGTTTAACGAAAACCGTACGTTTCTCAAACTAAAATCAAAATCAACAATTTAAGTGTTAAGAGTTATAATAAATAGAAACTAATATTAAACATGGATATTTCACGTATAATGCCTATAATTAAAATATGACATTATGTAAAGTAACAAGATGAGCTTTTTGTCATAGTGTGTAATGATGTGATTGAGTATAGCAAGAACTGTGGCAGACTGGCGTGGTAGAATGTAATTTAGGTCAGCTATCAAATAGCTATTAACCTTTATTGGCAACCGTTCCAATAATTTTATAAAATAGTCCGTTGTTTATTAGATCTAGTTATGGTATTGTTAACTAAATACTAAGCGTGTTTTACTATTAAGATAATCATGTTTGAACGTTTCGTCATTTTTCTTTAAGGTCAGCCTACATGATTTTAATCTAGTTACATTACGGTTATTTTATTTTTATGTTTTACAACATGTTTTTTTCGACTACCACAAAGTATGAATATGTCTAGCAAAATCGGTCAGCTTTAAGGTCGAAACTTTCTTCGTTATATTATTTATGTTGTTGTTATTATTTATAACAAAGTATTTTTAATAACTGATCTTACTGTTACTTAATCAAGGAACAAGTTAGTTAGTCAACGGCTTCTATTGAATTTTTTAAATCCTTCAAGCCCCATACGATCACCGGTGATCGCGACAACAATAAAATACAATAGCATTTCCAAGAATCCGCGATCGAAGGATCAAGATATTATGCCTAGTTGAAACCACTCAACGAATATTGGTCAAGACTCCAGTTGTTTCTAGTTGTAACTAGGTTTATTTGCGTGGGTATTTTGTGCTATTACTAGGTGATTCAATGCTACACAAATGCCGCAAACATAAACTAGTTTGAATGAACTAAACATTAGCACTACAGGTTGTTCTAGCAATCTAAGCTCTAAGTTGTGTGTGCTAACTGCACAGGGCTTTCTGTGATATTGTTTAAAAAGTTTTAAAAGTTTTGAAAAATCACAAAAAATATTATGTTAACATACTATCAATTTTTAAAACTTTTGACCGTTTAAAACTTTCCTCAAGTGATAAAATTATTTGAAGATCCAAATCAGGAAAATCTCAGGATAAGGGTCAATTCAGACCGCAACACAACGAGGCGAAGCGAGGAGCAGCGCGGCATAAATTTGTATGGATTTGACAGATTTCAATTGCATGAGATATCTTGCGAATCTGTTAAATCCATATAAATTTAGAAATGCATATCTACGCGTCGCGTTGCGGTCTGAATCAACCCTAAATAGGACAAAGTAGTATACTTTTAAAAAACACTTAACTCGTTACCATCAATTTTCGAAAGTAATTACACGCAACAATACATAATTAAAAAGTCACAATTAACATGGCTAAAAACTTCTAACCCTAATAGCGCATTGTCTTATTACATTGCAATGAAAATGTTTGACTACACGATGTGACAAGAAAAGTGTATTAAGTAATAAGATATAACTTCCTAATTAAACATATTAAGCTATTTTCGGAAACTCATCAAATCAAGCATAATGACGTCGCGCCGCATTCTGTTTCGATCTAACCTTATAATATATCTATGCCGATTTTAGCACTACCAACCACGTAGCGTAGCGTCCTGGGCAAATTTTTTTTAGCGCCCAGAGTGCTGTTTGCCTTCGGCGCCCTGGGCAATCGCCTAGCGTCGCCCTCCCCTAAAGGTGAACGCAGATTTGGCCGCACCGCACACACCGCAGTCGCCGCATTTCGAATTCTTTATATGAAGTTATAGGCAAGCTCGCATACCTACCCGCGCCGCAGTCTTCGCAACTTCTACATTCTTTATATGAAGAATTCGAAATGCGGCGACTGCGGTGCGTGCGGTGCGACCAAATCTGCGTTTACCTTAACGCCGCTACTGGTTAAACATAGCGATGACCGTGTCAAACATGCTTGAAGGCAAGCTTTCAGGGAAGACATGTCCCTTGCTTTTGTTTTTGTTTAGTCACAGCCTTCAAGTGTCACAGGTGTAATGCTTACTACAGTACAGGTTACTCAATGCTAACTACCAAACTACATATTGCCCGAACCGCTTTGATTGGCATACTAATGTTGACAATACAATAACAAATCGCATACATATCAATTACTCTGACAAACGTTTGTTACAAGCTCGGGTGCTGTTACAAAACAACGATTTTGAATACGACAATCATAATGTTTTCTTTCGATTTCCTTAACGACAGTCATGTAATTTTTCACTCGAGTGCGACTGAAGAAAGGCTATGTAATATGTTTATCGTGCTGGAGAGTTTGTGATTTATGCATATTTGTTATCATACGGGTTTACACTTAGGTTCTTAATTTCTTATCAATAAAGTTGTTGGGATTGGGTATTGGCAACAAAAGGGGTCGCTTCACTTGGCACAATATTAAAATCGCAGACTAAAAGTGCCATTGCTATCGCACACGTACAATTCCATACAAATGTATAAATTACAAAATAAAAATTATACAAAGTTTGTAATTATTATTGTTATAGGTGTACCAGAATCTGATGGCAAAAAGTGAGAAAATAAAATGACTCTCGCAATACCGGGGATTATCCCGGTGATTACCCCGGCGATGAAAAAAGGATGAAAATGTTTTATTCCTATTGAGGAATAAAACATCTTCATCCTTTTTTATTCCTTTAGCGGCTTATTTTATGTGTGAAACATGCAAATATAAAAATTTATACAATGATCAAGGATATTTTTTGAAAATTTGCTGTCAAAAATTGCCATCAGATTCTGGTAGACCTATACTGTTACTTTCTCTGTATTTAAGGGCGCATTTTCATTAGTCGTTAACTCGTACGGTATACAGCATGCGGAAGTCTATGACAACTAATAATTGACAACTAATGGCGCATTGTCATTGGTCGTGGCATGCGTTTCAGAAATCTCCCGCACCCGCATATCGACCAGTGAAAATGCGTCATGTTACTTTGTATTTTGTAAATAGTATTTTAAACATCCTAATGCAAGTCAAAGTTTCGGATTAGACGTGCGATAATGTTATGACCATATTAGTTGATATCGATTAAGAGCCGCGTACAACGAGCCTTTATGAAATATCTGAAAGTGTCACTATTTCGATAGATTAATATACAATAATTTCCCTATTACGTAGCAGCCTACATACCGGTGCCGCATTCCTAACACGTCCTAGCCAACCTGCGCCGTGTTGCAATGACAACAAGGCCGATCACTCGCGAAGGCTTTTACCAGAGACAACCACGTGCTGACGCCCTACATTATAATTAGCTCTAATTATTGTCTATGGTCAATTGCGGAGTGACGAAATGGCATATGAGTCGGTCAAAATAGATACGGTTTAGTTTGTTCAATGATTTTCTGTTGTAATACGTGCATGTTGATTTGCAATCAAAGCCAAACTACAAACTAATGCTTGTTTGCTAAATTTTGCCAAAAATGCGAAGAGTATTGATACTTATTATTAAAATCTGCATAATACTGACTACATAAATATTTAGTAATCTATGTAAATACAAAGATTACATACTAATTTTGCCGCACTTATAATATTATTATGAGAAACAGGTATCGTACTATTTCTAGTAATTATGTCCATAAAGTTACAAATCATTAAAACAGTGTCATTTGATCTCATCAAAGTTTAAATATGTGATTATTAAGTAACCATTACTGTAATTTGACTGCGTTATTGAGGATATATATCTGATATTAAACAAGACGAACATCCGCTGTTGAAATAAACTCTATGAAGTCATCAGTTTGAAAAATGTTGTAATAGATTTTATGATAGGTTAAGACTTTATTTGCTTTTCAATAACGTACACTTATAATTTTTAAATATCAACATTAACATTGGTTTATCTCAAGATACAATTAAGAGGTAAAGTATTTTAACTTTGAGTTCTTTAACTCGACGCATTCTATATCTGTCGTCCCAATGGGTACCTATAGAGCCGCTGAAAGTTAATATATTTCTTTGAACGGTTTACTTTGAAATCAATATAGTTAAAGTAGCTATATTATTCTATATTATATAACTCTTCAACAATTACATCACAGCAAGTATACAACTAATAAAGTGCAATTTCACTCCTGTTAGTATTCATAAGGCTCTGTCCACAACTTCAATTTGATGCGGCGCGCGGCGGTCGCAAATATAATGTCCTCCATAAAATATAGTTTAAATGGTACGGTTACTATATTATAACAGCGTACATACTTATACATTTTGTATGTTAATCAGTAAATACTTCCGATTAAGTCATTTTCCGGCAATTTGACCTGCAGTGCTCAGTAAACTAGATGAGCAAGTAACATCAATAAAATGTTACGTTACGTTATGTCATTTAATGATAGCTATAAACCTTTTTACCGTGCTCAAATTAAGTGTGATTAATTGGTGTTGTTAATCTCAATTAAACATAAAGAGGCCAAACAAAGCAAAACCCACGAGTATTTTCACTCATATTAAATGTAGGTAAAATACCATAGAATGTAAACTTTAATAGGCTACTTGACCTATATTCAATTTCATTGAACAAATGCATATTTCTAGTAGAACTTGGCCTAGGAAACCATATTTCACCCTTATCATCAAATAAAAGCTTATGATTGATAAATAAAGTCGATTTGAAAATATGATTTTATGAAAATAGGATTTGTACTGACGTAAACGCTTTTGCGGTACTTCCGATTTGGATGTGACGTCATCCTCATAGTAATTTAATATCTTTTATTTATCGCGTTCGTTATATGTAAGTTTATCTGTACATAAATAATAAGAATAAGCCTAGAAAGATTTGTAAAATATATTTTATTGAATAATTCGCTTAAAACATCAGTTTTATATATTATCTCCATTTATTGTAGACGGAAAATGAAATGGCCAAAACTCTTCTCCAAATGTTTTCAACATTACAAATGATTTCTAATTTCTTATTTAATTCTTTTATAATTTTTGGGCACTTTTAGACTCGTACATTTATACACATAAAAAAATGTTCAATAAAGAGAGTTTAAAATACAAAGCGTATGACGTCACACTATGGCGGACAGTGTTTTCGGCGCCATATAAGAGGCGTATTTTTCAATAAACATTTTATGGGTTTTTACTGTGTAAAATATTAAAATATTAGTTTTTTGTGAAAATGAATGATTAAGAAGCGATTAGCATCAAGAAAAAAAGTACGTCAAGTAGCCTATTGGGATAATCTTGTATTACATTATTTTTGTAACTTTTATATAAACGAGTTTCAATCAATTTTGATCATAATGTTAATAGAAC
This sequence comes from Polyommatus icarus, assembly GCA_937595015.1. Classification (NCBI taxonomy): domain Eukaryota; kingdom Metazoa; phylum Arthropoda; class Insecta; order Lepidoptera; family Lycaenidae; genus Polyommatus; species Polyommatus icarus. The sequence goes on from OW569324.1 coordinate 15,845,558, forward strand.
TCAATATGGGCTATTAAGGGAGAAGACCTAATGGCAGACACTATAAGGAAACATGCAACATTTGAATGTTATAAAATATATAATTTATGAAAATAAAGGATTGATAACTTCTTCCATGTCTTCAGTAACTCTTACAAAATAAAACTATTATAATTGTTCTCTGACAAATCAATTAAAAAATATATTATTGGTCTTTTTGTAAACTTAGTCATAAGCACTAATAGATGACATCACAAAAAACGAACATCACTAATAGTAGACACCAATATGAACTAATAGTTGACATAGAACAATACATTATATTTTACATATTTTTTTCTATTAAATTAGGTCTTTATTTGCCATTTTTCAAAAGATTTAATTTACTTCATCATAGTCACTACATGCATCAGAAATATTATCCACGTTGTCTTCAGATTCTATTCATTCTTCTTCCATGCTGAAACTATCTTTCCTTTTATTTTTATTTTTCATATTTTTGAAGTGAAAACTTCTTTAGCGGCGTTGAGCACTTTTGTGGGATGGGTAAAAACTGTGAAACTCGCGTCAGATTCTCGTGCTGATCGAAAAACCTTGGAAAAACCGTAAGACGGTTGAAGAGTAGTGTTTTGTGTCGAACTCGAACTCGAATTCGAACTCGAATTGATTGTAAGGGTTTCGATTAAGTAATTAAAAAAAACCGGCCAAGTGCGTGTCGGGCCACGCGCAGTATAGGGTTCCGTAGTACCGCTAGTTTTTGTCAATTTTTATATGGTCAATGAACGTATATTATATAGCGTGTTTTATACTACTAACAACATCATCTCAGTTACTTTCAAAGGAATTTAAACGAAAAGTCCCATTTTTACTTCGCCGAATACATTTTTTTTAGTTGATCGACTTTTACTCAATTACTTATGAAGTCTTCTTAGCCGTGATAGTTTTCCTTTTAAATTCAGCATATTTCCTACTCGCGTGAATTTTTTCACATTTCCAGAACCCACCATTTAGCTGGTAGAAGGGGGGGGACACTGGACTCTAACGATTTTTTCCACTTTAAAACTTAATATTTCACAAACGGATCCCTAAATCGGAAAATGATCTATAAATACTCGCAATATTTTTAAAAAACCTATTCAACGACACCCCACACAATGGAGTGGGCGCGAAAAAAATTATCATCCCCGTTTGATGTGTAGGGGAGGTACCATAAAAAATATTTTGTTGCTATCATTAATATGTGTATTCATACCAAATGACAGCTTTGTAGGTCTCTGAGTAAAACCGCGGACAGACAGACAGACAGACAGACAGACAGACAGACAGACAGACAGACGGACGGACAGACCGAAACTATAAGGGTTCCTTATTGACTACGGAACCCTAAAAACGATTTTTTAAAAATCGTTTTTCATAATAAATGGTTTAAAAATTTAATCCATTGTAAGGGTTTTGATTAATTAAAAAAAACGATTTTTAGTAATCGTTTTTCACAAAAAAAAGTTAAAAATTTAATCGATTGTAAGGGTTCTGATTAATAAAAATATCGATTTTTTAAAAATCGATTTTCATTAAAATTGGGTTAAAAATTTAAGCGATTGTAAGGGTTTCGAATAATTGAAAAAAAAACGATTTTTTAAAAATCGATCTTTTGAAAAAATGGGTTAAAATTTTAATCGATTGTAAGGGTTTCGATTTATTAAAAAAATCGATTTTTTGTTAATCGATTTTCATAAAAAATGGGTTAAAAATGCACAACGTTAATAATTAAGTTTTCACTTCTGCCGGCACTCCCGGAGTGCAATCCGTCTTTTTTCCTAGCAAATTTATTTTCAGTCTTTAGTCTCCATGCTCCTTTTTCTTCTTTCTTTTCTCAGCTCTCCTTTTTCTTTTTTTTTTACTGCTAAAAAACTAAAGCAATCGATTTTTAGATCAGTACAAGGTCTAATATTAGACACGTCCATTTTTAGGTGCAGTAGTTCTAAGTTCTTAGATTGTTAATAGAATTATATTTTCAGAGAATAGTGATGATTTTTGCAGTAGAAGTACAAAATAATTTGAGTATGTATTGCAAAACTCAAAGATGAGATCCATGTCATCTATTAGGTTTTTTTACATTTTCAAGAACTAATAGTAGACACCCTTTATATTGTTAGGGAAAATGGATAAAAGATCATAAATAAACATTAATTAGTGTAAACAACATGACCATTAATCCAATGAAGTCAATAGAAATTACAAAAAATCTAATAAATGTATTCAAAACTTACGTGCAAAATTTCGCCTTCCTTAACCTATTTGCTAAGAAATTGCCGGGTGCGTGTTGAAGCGGTCACATCATTTACGAAAACTGATCCCATTTTAAAATTTTGTTCCCGAAGGCATTCCTAATATATTTTTTCTCATCAACAGATAGCATAAGAAGCTTATAAAATTTACAGTGCTGAGAAATAATTAGAATAATTCTTATTTTTATGGCATTTTTGTCGTAAGTGTCTTCTATTAGTTCAGTGTCTACCATTAGCGCCTTTCCCTTATAATACTATTAATTTAAATGTCACGTCCGCGCTATAGAGATACATTGACACTTTAATCATGGTATGTTACTAGTGCATAAATAATTTTAAATAAGTACTATACCTACGCACCTATATGCTTATTGCAAATACTAGTCTAAAATCAGTCAAACGATTGTATTTCATTGTATGGCTACTACGATGTGTGATTATTTGTGAACAGGTTTCATACACGCTTTCGGTCCAAGTTCAAGTTTAGCTTTCGACCTGGATTCGACTGACGCCCAAGGCCGCATATCATACATTCATTATAACCAGGAAGTCTATATATAATTAAATTTTAAAATGAATTAGAAGACTTCTATAATAATTTAGTGTCAGAAAAACTATTTTGTTTGTCTTTTTCATTTAATTAAATCGGTTACACAACCGATTTCATTTTGAAACCAAAATATTACTGCGTATACAATTTGATTCAGTTGACAGACATACATAAAGACAGACAGACACACTTTCAAATTTATAATATTAGTATGGATGGCGGAGAATTTTAAAATTCTTATCGCTCAAGTTTTAAACATTATTAATAATCAATAAAAAGTTTAAAAGTATGTATGAATCAGCGTTGCCAGATTATTTTTGTGCCAAGTCGGGACATTGGTACTTTTTGAATGAAAAAGCGGGATTCTTCAGTCAAAAGCGGGACAAAGTAAAAAAAGGTATAAAATCAAGAGTTTAAAATATTTTTATCTTTTTATTTGCGTTAAAATAACGTTTACGTGACAATAGATAGCAAAAGTAGCCAAAGAAAATCCACCCCTCTACCTCCCACGCTCTTATCTTCATTACGCACCTTTCTTCTCAGCACGCTGCACGTACTTTCGGGCTTTCTCTGAAAAGCGGGACTGAGCCTGTCCCGCGCGGGACATTTAATTTTGATGAGAAAATCGGGACGTGCCGCCAAAATCGGGACGACTGGCAACGCTGGACTATGAATGTATAAATATACCAGCTACATTCATACATACGTCATAAAGTATAGTAGAAATAACTAGATAATAACACTACAGTAAAAATTAAACACTAAATCAAAGTAACACTATTATATCTATCTGAAAGCTCGTAGTAGCTTTGCTGGCTGACAATAAATACTTCAATATCTTGCAATCATAAAATTATATTGTGGAAATTCTAACTGCCTTGTACAATTTATTATTACAAGATCTAACACTAGAAATTGAGCGCTTCAGGCATCTCGATAAACGGATAATATAAACGGATCCAGAGCCTTTGGTCAAATTGCATTCGATAGTTTCTAGGTTTCTACAGCGAAGTTAATATTTTAAAAAGATAAAACCGACTTCAAATTTTTGTACGTAATTATGAATTAAAATTATCTATCTCTAAAACTACTGAACAAATTTTGATAAAACTTGTAGTATTCCCTAAGTTGAATCATACCTAGTACAATAAAAAAATAATCACTAAAATCGGACTTGTGGTTCCGGAGATATGCGTGCACAAACACAAAAACATACATACATACGTACATACATACATACACTTTTGAAATTTAGCACATTTGTTCAGAAGCTGTCATAAATAAACATATACAAAAACTGGGCAGTTCTGGAAATATTACATACATACGCGTCGAATTGATAACCTCCTTTTTTAATCTTATGAAATGGCACAAAGTTAAGCAACATTTGTCGGGACATCATCTAATAATAGGCTCGATGACTATTTTTTTTTTCTTATTGGTAATTGAAAGACCCTTAAAAAATAGAAACATCGCTGAAAGAATGACTCCGATAGCCTAAAAATTCACCAATATATGCCAATTCAAACATCTCATAAAATAGACCTGCTTGAAACGCTCCTTACAAAGTGCTACGAAAGACTGATGTCACTCTTTCGTAGTTTGTATGGATCGGGAGAGAACTTTGTTCGGTAGGTATATTAAATATTGCGTTTCTGAATGTGGTTTCATAACAAAAGTTTCTTTTAATTGCATAAGTTATCGAATGGTATACAAATATTAAGAAATTAAATTGAAAAGAAATTCAACTTGATTATCCAACTTTGAAGGCGCGTAACAAAAAAAAAATACTAAATGCTATCCAGCTGAAATTTTGGGAACACTTATTTTTTAACGTGATTTCTTAATTTTATTAACAAAATTCGTTAATCTTAGACCTTGTCATCATCCTTATTGTTGCTACACAGCATGCTACAAGCCTTACCATCAGCTCTCTTCTCACAAGTTATTACTTGTAATGTAGTTGCAAAGTAAGTCCAAAAACGTAAGATCTCTTATTCCTTTTTGAGTTGTCTTGCCCAAAACATATCCATGTTTTTATATCAACACTCATAAAGACATGCCATGTGTCCCATTTTGTAAGTATGACGCATGTAGACTGTAGAGTGATTAAAAACTTTTTCTGCGCTGTATAAGTGTATATCGAGCATTTGCATCGGCACGTTTCCGCGTGGACCCAAGGTTGCCGTTCACTGGAAGGTTCTTTGTACCTCTGGTTATGTGTAATTTTGCGTAAACATTGCTTCTATGATATTTTTCCTGTCACCATTGATCACTTATAATTTAGCTTAATTAAGTGTCTACTGTCTGTTATAGTACCAAAATACTAATTTTTAAATGGCATATTATTAATGCAGTTTTGTACTTTATTTGATGTCTATAACGACTTTAAAATTATATTATGAGAATACGATTTTGTAGTATGTGTGACTACATGACTACATGACTATGTACTGTGATGTATATTGTGTACTATGATGTGTAGATCCGAGACGGATTGAATCAAACTAGCTTTCATAATGTTGCATTAAATTAGTGGAATTCGGGTACAGGATAAATCCACTGTTTATTAAACTGGGTCGAAATTTTCCGTTTACTTGACCTTTCTGGAGGCATTTGAGCCAGGATATTGACTTTAAGGCGATTCGATACCGAATATAGAGTTGGTCAATATTTGGTATGACTCAAAATATTATTAAGGGTCTCATTTAACAAGTTCTCTAACGAGTAGTACTCTTAGGAACCACTTTCTATATATTCTGTCTTTTACGGAAGCAACCAAAACCTTGAAAGTTCAGACGCTCTCTGGCTATCACAATATTTTTACTCATTGGCTTGTCACTCCCATAACTTGAGCCAACCCAGGGGGTGAGCCCAAGATCTTAAACTCTTCCACACTTCGCCCACAGATCTAGCAAGGTTTGCGCTCTGCGCTTACGATCGCCGATCAAAATGTATGGTCGAGTGTAACCTCAATGTCATACTAACGATTGATTAATAAATTCAATTCCATACGTTTTCATTGGCGATTCTACAACGAAGCGATAACGAAAAAGTCTCGGCTAAATGGCCTTGTTTGACAATGATGTGACGACTTTCCCTCTCAATTATTAATTTCTATTTCCAGGCGTTGGTACTCAGCGCTGCGTGCGCCTGCGTTTACTCTCAGGGGTACGACAGGCCCAACACTACCCCGGTGCCCATCCTCAAGCAGATCAACAAGCAGAACGACGATGGCTCCTACAGCTTCGGCTACGAGGCCGCCGATGGCTCCTTCAAGATCGAGACCAAGTACCCGAATGGTGACGTCGCCGGCAAGTACGGATACGTTGACGCCGACGGCAAAGTGCGAGAGGTGTCCTACGGCGCGAGCAGCCAGCGAGGATTTGAACCACAAGGTACTAAAGTTATAGAGATTACTAGCTAAACCGCCAAACGTTATTTTGCCATATAAATTATTTAGTATCAATATAAAAAGTAGATAAAAATCTATTTTCAGACCTAACGGAAGGGCATTGTGCATACAAACATTAACATTGGTTGAGCCGTTTTGGAGGAGTTCGCGCACAAACACTGTGACACGAGAATTTTATATTTAGATATTAGAAGATTTCGTGACCTAATCGCTGTCTAAAACATATTTTTTAGAATGTTTGTAGTCATTATTTGCTCTAATTTTTAATTATTACTAAAATTTATCCTACCGTTATATAAGGCTTCAATTCTAATAAAGGACTTTAAGAATCCTTGTAATCTCTACAAACATTCATCTTAACTATAATAAAAATTTTAGTAAACAATACAAAATACTCGTAATTTAAGTTAAACAAGCCAATTTGCGCTTTTATTACATTATCCTTGACTAGATCTATTACTGGAGAGTGGCATTTGCTTAATGATCACTCAGTTTCCGCTGTAGTTTGCGAAAAAATCTAAATCCAAACATTCCTCACAAAAACGTTAGTTATAAATACTCAAAGCTATGTATTTAGTGAACGATCTTGACCGAAGCTTGTTAACAAGTAACAACCAGGTCGGGTTACAACAACAGTCAATACTCGATACAGAACATCTGATTTGCTCTAATTGCCATGACTTTTGTTAGTACACTTTGTGTACATGGTAAAATGTTTCATGGCAAATGGTAACAAAATAAATCCTTGACAAGTATTGTAAAGAAAATGCTGCCGAATTTTATTATGTCTGACGATAAACAGAGTGTAATGCTTGAAATAATGCTAATGATAGATTCGTGGCGGAGTCACAGAATACATATTAGTTTAAGCGGCGTTTAAAACTCTAGTTTCAATCATATCAAAATCTGTTTTCAGTCAGTCAGGGGCCAGAACATTAATAATAACGATCCAGCTGACATAAAATATTATGAACTGTAAAATTTTAGTAGCGTAACTTTACAGGTTTTAACAAATTTAACAAAACAGCATGTTAGTATCAATCGGGTACAAAATACAAATGAAGTCATTTAAGGGCAGTTAAAATGTTCACCATAATGTGAAGTATGTAAAATACCCTGCAATAACTAGCTAGATATGAATCATGAAGTTAATATTTCTTAAGCGTTAAGTGTTCATAGACGGAGTGCAGGGTTCCGGTGGGTGGTCATGTAGGGGCGTGACGTAACACATTCGATGACAACCTTCACGGTCTAGTTGTATGCAACGACTATTATACTATGTGAATGAAATTCTAATTGATTAAACGTGAAATAGGCTCAAGATTTACATAGATGTATTTTTACATAAACTTACAGGATACGAATAGTAAATATTGTGTTTTGGCCTGATTCACTAATGCTAAATGTTATGTATGAACAAGTAATAAAAAATCCATTGCTAGATTATATTCGTACTAATGCCAAAATGCCTATAATACAAGCATTGCGTCTTTCATCTATGTGCTTACAAATTATTCATGTTTTTCAGGTACCGGAATAATGGTACCACCACCGACCCTCAACGATCCCAAGACGAACGCTCTCACCGACGGCCAAGAGGACGACGGACAGTACAGAGAGGATCCCAGAATATACGAGGACTCCAAATACAACGGCAGAACCGGCGCTCGACCCTCCAGCTCCTTCAACTTCAAGCAGCCAGCCACCAGACAGTTCCAGTCCTCCAACTTCCAGTCCCAGGACTACCAACCACAGGCGCCCGCTTACCAGCCCAGGCCTCAATACCAGCAGACTTACCAGCCCGCCCCGCAGAAGTCCTTATTCACTCAGAGCAACCTGTTCGACCAGGCTCCCCAGCAATTCAGCCAGCCCCAGCAGCCGCGATTCAACCAGGACTTCAGACCCCAGAGCCAGATCTACCACCAACAGCCGCAGTTCTCCTACCAGTCGTACACGCCGCAGCAGCAGTACCAGAACTACCAGCCCCAGCCCCAGACTTACCAGAATAACCTGGACTTCAACCCCTTCGCCGGTCACCCGGCTCAGAACTTCGACCCCAGCACCGGCTCCTACTCTATCAACTTCACCGGTTAGGTTATTAATTGGAACTTAATTATAATCTTAACTCAGCATATTTCATAAGCAGCTTCGTGCACTACTGTTGTTAATTGTTCATGAAGTAAGGTTCTTTCTGTTAAAATTTCAATGTTTGGCGGAGGTCAAGTTGTTCGTAAAAATGAGGAAATAACAAATATTATGTATTTCACACTGTCCGCAATATATTAAATGTTTGAAATAAACCTGTAATGTTACAAGCAATGATTACAAAAGTACAATTTTCGTAGCATTTGTTTTGTATATACATTCTGTAAATATAACTAGTCAGAATATTCAACATAATGTAATTTTGTAGCTTTATTTAAATTATTTTGTGTAATTTAGTTATAATATTTTTACATGTTTATAATAAGTTTTATTTTACAGCGGGTACAATAAATCAACTAATTAAAGTTTCTATTACTAAACACTACATTTTCTATCTATCGCATGATAGACAGATTTTTTATTTATTTTCTCTATTCTACACACTATTTATTTTAAAACTGTAATCTACTTGACTATAAACATTATAATTCTGACTTCCTTGTTTCTGCGCTTAGGTAGGTACTATATTATAATATTACTAATCCTCTCACAAAATATGGGAATATGTAATTCGATTTTATTATATTTTTGTAAAAGTTTAAGACAATTTTAACATCATAAATTAATTATTATCAATATGGCACGCATAATAATTTTAAAAAACTTGAAAAATAGTCTGCATATTTCTTATAAAACTAAACAGAATTTTAGAAAGTAGTCTTTATTACTGTGTAGTACAATTTTATTAATAGTACCGTATGTCAAATTGTATTCAATATCTAAGTTTATGTTTATTAATATCTATACTTCATATTATGGTAGGTAATGTAGAGTTTACTCACTTTACTATGATAAGTCCTAAGATGTACAATGTAGTCTAGGATTTTTTGTATGATTTTTTATTTGTTATAGTAACTGTAATAAAGAATAGAAATTTGAAAATAATTAAATTTTATTACCCTTTAAAAAAAATATTGACCCTAAAAAGACTATGCAAGATAACGATTCCTCAAATATACAAATGGAGAGATACTAAAACAATAAATTTCTTACACTTAAAAAATAATTACCTACCACATAATAATAATCATTACATATAATTATTGTTGCCTATCTAAATATATCTATATCTATATAATACTAGCTGTCCCGGCAAACGTTTCTTTGCCATATTATATAAAGTATACGTTCATCGCTATCCCGTGACCTACGTCGCATAAACAATGGTCGCTCTTTATAGACAAATAATTTGCAATAAAATAAAATTGCGACTATAATTAAAGATCTAAGCTATCCTATCTCTCAAGTTGGAAAAAAGCACACATTTAAAAAACAACAACATTAAAATCGGTTAAGTAGTTTAGGAATCCATTGCGGACAAACATCGTGACAGGAGATTTATTTAAAATAGATATAAAACTCAAAGGTGACTGACTGACTGACATGGTGATCTATCAACGTACAGCCCAAACCACTGGACCGATCGGGCTGAAATTCGACATGCAGGTAGATGTGACGTAGACATCCGCTAGGAAAGGATTTTGATCAATTCTACCTCCAAGGGGTTAAAATAAGGGATGAAAGTTTGTATATTATAATACTTATTAACGCGAGCGAAGCCGCGGGCAAAAGCTCGTTTTTGATATAATTATTAAATAAATAAATAATATACTAAAGAAAATTACCTCAGCTAGAAAATAGGAATCTTAAATCTTTTATTACCTACGATGGTGAAATCATAGTAATATAATAGCTCCCACACCGGTTCCGGTGACGGTGGCCGGTTTTATTGAAACCAGGCCAGCCACGCAGGAATAATTTTATAGTGCCCAAGTGTGTGCGCGGTACACAAGAGCACTCTCTATTCCTTTACTCTCATAACCCAGTGGGATGGCAGAGCGACACGACCGGCGAGAGATCAGGCGCAGGACCGACTTTTTACATGCCCATCCGACGCATGGATCATCTTACTTGTCAGACAATCAGGTGATCAGCCTGCATTGTCCTAACCAAACTTGGAAATATCATATTTCCAATGCGGGAATCGAACGCACGACCTCCGAGTCAAGAGCTGCGCTCTATACCATTAGACCACGAAGGCGTTATGGTGAAAGTACAATATTATGTTGCTATAAACTGAATAATGAATATGACCACCTCCTACTTTAACGTTTGCAGGCGTAAGATGTGCTAAACTGATAATCACTTACATCTTGAATATATTTTATAGTAAACGTAATAAACGTAAATCGTTTGATCTTATTGTAAGTAGGAACGAGTACTAAAGAGTAGGCATTGTATAAAAAATTATTACACTCATTGATTGTTATAATATTCAGGATACCACACCGGCAATTTAGATAATTTTTCAGCGACCTTTTACGCGAAATAGGTATAAATCCATAATATTAACATTATTAATATGAAAGTTTGTATGTCTGTCTGTTTCCATCTTCACACTTAAGCCAATGAAAATATAAGGTCCATCAAATATAGCCCCGGGACATTAAAAGGTTTTTGTTTCAGAAAAAAAAAATATTGCACCCGTGCGATAAACGAATTTCAACGTGCCACGAAGTTTTAGGTGACACTGTCTGCTATTTTTAACCGACTTCCAAAAAACGAGGAGGTTATAATTATGTTCGGCTGTGGATATTTTTATTTTATTTTTGTATGTTCAACGATTACTCCGCCGTTTGTGTACCGACTTTCGAAATTTTTATTTTGTTGTATTAGGTTTCACTCCAATTTGGTACCATGTTCACAAAAGTGGTGACCTGATGATGGGATCCATGAGTAATCGAGGGAACTCCTCGAAATTTATATGGAAACATATGGTGATTTTGGTTTTATGTGAAGTGTATATACCAAAAAGTCAAATATTGGATCAAGGTATACCATGGTTTTGAAGATGCTGAGAGAACTCCTGACTCATTATAGATACTTATACGTTTGGGATTTTCGGGAGTTATAAGAACAGAAAGCATATGCTACTATGCAATTCATATTCATCATCATCATCATCATTACCACGTCGTGTTAAGGTCACCAATGTCTCATTGCACAGAATATATTATTATAATAGTACAAGGCATAGGTATGGATACAATAATAATAATTATGTACTGTATAACAACACCCATAGGCTGTTTACACACGGCGGTCGGCGCCGCAGAGGCGACGGCGGCGTCGCCGCCTAGCGTCGCGCGGCGCGTGCGTTGTTATCGCAGTCGCCGGTGACCGCTTGGGGCTTGAAGCATTAAAATTGTTAACCCTTAATAAAATACCCAGACTAGCACATATTCACTTCACTGGTAATACATATTATATTTTGTGAGTATGAGTAATTGTGAATCTTAACAAATTGTAATAAGATACGTAAAATATACGCGATGGTTTACTGAATTCGGCTAAACCTCAACTATTTCTGTACTCAATCTTCATAATTTTGAAGTAGATGCATGTTCCAAAAGTTTCAAATATTCTGTCAGAGAACTGAAGATTCAGCTATCTGGTACCGACTTCAAAATAATGAAGATTGAGTAGAGAAGTAGTTCAGGTTCAGCTGAATTCGGAAAAAGGCACTATTAGATAGGAAAAAATATTTAATACTTTTTAGTTCATATTAATGTTATTATTTTTTTTACCTTGGAAGTCAGTTTTAATTTTTTGTTAATTCAAAATAGAGAGTTTAATAAGCCACCAATGATGTTAATTATTATATTTTAAATACCACGTTTGTCAATTAAATCCGTGGACATTTGGCATTAGCATGCGATAACATTTCTTGTATGTTAAGGTCATTGTTTTGGGACCTCGGATTCGGTTGAGTTTAATCTGTCTCCGAGTACAGACGACAGACCACGCCTTCACGACTGTTATAGAATAACTAAATGTAGAGATTACCAAATTAAGAGGGCAATTTAACTTTTTTTTATTTGAAAGTTTTGGAGCTTTAGCCATTTTTGTCCATCTTCCGCACTCTTCAGGAGTAACTTAGAGGAAAAGCTTGTATTTATTCCTGTGAATACTAAACGTATTGAGAAGTTTAGAAATAATTTAAGTTCAAGTATTCAACTATTGAATGGGTCGAATAGCTCAGATGAAGCTTTTAATAAATTATTTAAGATAATAAGAACCCAATTTAACAATGTGTTTACCACAGTAACGGTTAGAAACACTAATAAAAAAAATAATTTTACTAAATGGGCGACTGCATGAATCAAAATAAGCAGGCAAAGATTGTATAATCTGTATGAAGAAAAATGCTTTAATAATAGTGTAGCATTTAAAGAATACGTTAAAAACTATTCTAAAACGTTTAGAAAAGTTTGCAAAGCTGCTTAGGCTATGTACATAAAGAAAAAGATTAAAAATTCCAAAAATAAAATTAAAACTACTTGGAAGGTAATAGCTGGTGAGACTGGAAACGTCACCTGTCGTAGCTCAGATTTTCAACTGTATTTTGAAAATAAAAAATTTACCAACGATTTAGAAGTTGCGACGGCCTTTGAAAAGTTATTTGCTGACATTCCGGTCTCAACTACGAAAAACTTAAACTCCTCACCTGCAGCTGCCGAAAAACTACTCAAAGATAATGTAAAAGAACGTAATGTCAATTTTAAGTTTAAAGAGATTGACCCCAAAGACATTATCGATACTTTTAAATTATTAAACATTAAGAACACCACTGATCTTTGGGGCATGTCTACAAAAATTATTAAATCAATAATTGACATCATAGCTCCTCATCTAGCAATGATTTTTAATAACTGTATAGAGAATGGTGTTTTTCCTGACTTAATGAAGCACATCAAGGTTATACCTTTATTTAAAGCGGGAATTAAGTCTGATCCGACAAATTACAGACCCATATCTATTTTACCGACTCTTAGCAAAATATTTGAAAAGATTATTTTAAAACAGCTATTGGTACATTTTAATTCAAATAATTTATTACACGAAAATCAATACGGTTTTACTAAGGGTCGTTCCACAACGGATGCTGGTATAGGTCTTCTATGTAGTATATTTGAAGCTTGGGAGGAATCTCAGGATGCCTTAGGTGTCTTCTGTGACCTCTCTAAGGCCTTCGACTGTGTCGAACACGCTACATTAATCAGGAAATTGCACCACTATGGCATAAGGGACTCAGCACTCAACCTTTTGACATCTTACCTTAAAAATAGGACTCAAAGGGTTGAAATTAATAATAAGAGATCAAATGGAACCAAAATAGAATTAGGTGTCCCACAGGGATCTATTTTGGGCCCATTTCTTTTTCTCATCTACATAAATGACCTACCTTATCTAGTTAAGGACAATGATAATGAAATAGTACTTTTTGCTGATGACACTTCACTTATTTTTAAAGTGAAGAGACAACAGTCTAATTACGACGAGGTAAACAGTACTCTTTCAAAAATAGTACATTGGTTTAATGTTAATAATTTACTTTTGAATTCTACGAAAACTAAATGTTTAAAGTTTACTTTGCCCAATGTACGGCAAGTTCAAACCAATGTACTATTAAATGATGAAAAAATGAATTTGGTGGACACTACTGTGTTTTTAGGTATTACACTAGATAGCAAATTATATTAACTTTTTTATGTAATATAGTCGTCATAATTGATTAGTTCCGATGATCAGGTAGTATAAACTTTGCATTTTCAAATTTGAAATAACTATAGATTGTACACTTACGATATAGTCACACTTGCCTCATTTTCTTGGGTAAGTGTGTCTAGCACAGCACTTTATAAAATACCTTAAAAACAAGTGAAATAATGGGCAATATTGTGTAGAGCACTTTGTTACCGGCCAATTATGAACCTTACTTTATTTTCATTTCACAGAGAGTGAGAAATGAAACCTTAAACTACTTGATTTTTGAGTTCAAAGTAAACTTTGAAAAAAGTATGACACACTTACCCGTATTGACCTTACTAGTTTCTACAACCAATAGCGATTAAGCGGCCATTTGCAAGTTACGGCTGATTTAGTTCTCTTCCCCCGCATTGGGGATTCCGCTTCAAATATGTACAAAAAACAGTTGGGTATCATAATTCCAGCGTACTTGTATAATGGAGGTCAGTGTATTACTGTCTTACTCTGTGTAAATCGTATTTTAAAATGTCATTTCCTTGTCGGTAATGTACCCCGTAGACGACACGAGCTTAGAGTCTGATGAATATTATCAAGGAATCAGAGTGACCATCACGATTGCGACATTTTTTCTTTAACAAGTTTGTAATTAGGGTTTCTAAGGTTCTGAAGCCATAAGCTCCCAGCAAAATTTATAGCTTACACAGTTTTTCGGCTATTATTTAAAAAAATACCAAAAAAGTTCATGTAGAGACGGGTAAGTGTATTATAGTATGTAAATTAGTTTTAATTATAGAAAAATGTACGACCAATTACTTGAAAGAAATTACCGCAAACAATGTAACGAGCTGCATCCGATGAAAAATAATATTAACAATTCCAAATAAAGCATTAAAAATATCAATTTAATGATTGCTTCCGGCAAAAATTAACCGACCTTCTCTTCCATATACGTAAGATGTGAGTAGGAAACGAAATCATCGCGGGCAATCTTGAAAAGTTCATACACAAATATGTAGAGTAGTTTACATTAGCCCTGAGAATGAAAGAGCTTACTTGTTTGCCTCGGCTCTACATTCTCTGAGCTCCGTAGCAAAGGTCGAGCTCAGTGAACTAAGATTTTAGAAATTTATTATATTGTCTATGATGTGAACGTAACATTGATATGTTATATAAATTCATATTTATTTAAAAAGAAGAAGAGTTCTGGCCGGCCGGTGTAGTTTACCGGAGGTTCCGGGGGAGGCTCCCGAACGAAGCGCGCGTCACGTCACGAAAGAGACATTACGTGATAAAGTGTAGTGTGACTGTGTGTGTGAATGTGTAAATAATATATTTTAGGATGAAATTGTTCGGCGTGCATCCGTTGTCTGATTGCCATAACATAAGTTTTTACTTAGCATAGGATTAGACGACGTGATGTACGCTACCTAGCTCTAATACTATTGTATATTATTGTATGGTTAATAAAGAATTTGAGATAAAGAATTTGAATTTAAAAATTAAAAACAAAATCAAAAAACAAAAACATAATCCAGCCTCTCCATATGAGAACAAAAGATTCTCTCAGCCCATAGAGGAAAATAATCTCTCAGCCTTTAAATCGTCATGTCGTCAAGACCTATTATAATACGCGAGCGATTCAAAGAAAATAATTATTAATATGTTACAAACAAACACTCAAAAACAATTATTATTCTTCTCAAACATAAACATACTTATTATGTTACTTAATCTACAGATCGTCTCGAACAACCCAGAGACCAAAGCTGTTATAAGGCGCGTGATTCAATAAACTATAAGGCGCGTGATTCAATAAACAAAACTGACAATAAAATTTAAAACTATAGCCATACCACATATTAAAACTCCCCAAATAAAATGCAACAAAACGCATCGGGTGTCGACACGTATGATTGTGTGATAAGTTTATGTATTCCGTAGTGTCGAGGTCAGCTGCAAGTGAGACACGACGCTCATGGAATCCAGATTTTTAGTTTTTATACAGCTGTAAGTACTTGGGTACCAAGTGCTGAGTACTTAGAAGGTCACCCGTTATAAAACTATGATTTATATCTTTTAAATTTAAAAATATCAAATGTTTAAAATAAAATGTTAACATATTTTGATATATAACATTTAACCGTTAAAGGGATTAACCTATCAACTCCCAAGCGGTCGCATTCGACCGCGTAAACAATAGATTTCCAAGAATCCGCGATCGAAGGATTAAGGTCATTTCTATAACCCCTTAACTTATTAAGGTGCAGAATTAAATATGATATTCTTTGCTCGCTAACGTTATACATGCTTTTACTTAACTAATTGAGGTATAATATATATTATGTCATTAATGTATATCATATATTATATACTAGCTGACCCGACAGACGTTGTCCTGTCTTAACGATGATTATTTAATTCGAATTGGTATAATTAAGAACACAATAGATAAAAATTTGTATCTTCATGCCAATACCATCAAAATAGATTACTTAATAAATAGTTTAAGTGAAAATCATAAAAGTTTATTGTGCGGGAACTGTACATTTTCCGGGACCAAAAGTATCCCTTGTCCTTTCCGGAGACTCAAAGTATCTCCATACCAAAATTCATCAAAATCGATTGAATAGTTTACGCGCAAATCATAAAAGTATATTGTGCAGTAACCGTACATTTTTCCTGGACAAAATGTATCCTATGTCCTATTCCTGTTTCTAAGCTACCTCTCCACCAATTTTCAGCCAAATCGGTTCATCCGTTCTTGAGTTATAAGTGGCGAAACTAACACAACTTTCTTTTATATATGTAGATGTACCTAAATTATTCATTATGTCTTAAACGTATTCTAATTAATCATTATCGACTTGATGTTACTTATATGTAATGCGTTACACATTATCGTGTGAATGAAGCCACTTATTAGTACATTGATAAGATGAAAAAGTTAATTACTAAGCTAATGTCTACGGTGTAGCCTCTACGACGGATGACGCCATACGTCTGCTACGCGGCGGATGCGCTCACGGCTCAGCATACGTAGCAAAGAAAGAAAGATATAAAACAACCAAGATAACTTTCAGTTAGCACTAATTATTTTTATTTATTATTAACCCATCAACCCCCAAAAGGACACCGGTGCGGACAACAATAGAATAACAATAGATTTCCAAGAATCCGCGATCGAAGGATTAATAATGAATACAAAAATCCAAATCAATAGATTTTTTTGATTTTTCCAATATGTGATCGAATTAAATCTAATCTAATATTTTAAATGCGAAAATGTGCCTGTCTGTATGTTACCTCTTTACTGACAAACTGAACTGATTTTGCTGAAATTTGGTGTGGAGACACTTTGAGTCCCGGGAAAGGGCATCTAGGATACTTTTTATCCCGAAAAAATGTAGGTTCTCGTGCGATAAACAAATTTTGGCGCAACGGAGTTACGGGCATCATCTAGTACCTAATTAAGGTATTCTGCGTCTGCACATTAATTTTAAGGGAAGAGACCTAATGGCAGACACTTTAAGGAAACATGCAACATTTGAATATTATAAAATACATATTTATGAAAATAAAGGATTGATTACTTCTTCCATGTCTTCAGTAACTCTTACAAAATAAAACTATTATAATTATTCTCTGACAAATCAACTAAAAAATATATTATTGGTATTTTTGTTAACTTAGTCATAAGTACTAATAGATGACATCACAAAAAACGAACATCACTAATAGTAGACACCAATATGAACTAATAGTTGACATAGAACATTACATTACATTTTACATTTTTCCTATTATTAGGTCTTTATTTGCCATTTTTCAAAAGATTTCATTTACTTCATCATAGTAACTACATGCATCAGAAATATTATCCACTCCAGATTATATTCATTCTTCTTCCATGCTGAAACTATCTTTCCTTTTATTTTTATTTTTCATATTTTTGTGGGATGGGTAAAAACTGTGAAACTTGTTTCAGATTCTCGTGCTGATCGAAAAACCTTGGAAAAACCGTAATACGGTTGGAGAGTAGTGTTTTGTCTCGAACTCGAACTCGAATTGATTGTAAGGGTTTCGATTAATTAAAAAAATCGTTTTTTAATAATCGATTTTCATAAAAAATAGGTTAAAAATTTATTCGATTGTAAGGGTTTCGATTAATTAAAAAAATGATTTTTTAATAATCGATTTTCATAAAAAATGGGTAAAAATTTTATCGATTGTAAGGGTTTCGATTAATTAAAAAAATCGATTTTTTTAAAATCGATTTTCATAAAAAATGGGTTAAAAATTTAATCGATAGTAAGGGTTTCGATTAATTAAAAAATAGATTTTCTTTAAAAAAATGGGTTAAAAAATGCACAACGTTAATAATCAAGTTTTCACTTCTGCCAGCACTCACGGAGTGCAACCCATCTTTTTTTCCTAGCAAATTTATTTTTAGTCTTTAGTCTCCATGCTTCTTTTGCCTATTCTTTTTTCTTCTTTCTTTTCTCAGATCTCCTTTTTCTTTTTTTTACTGCTAAAAAAACTAAAGCAAACGATTTTTAGATCAGTACAAGGTCTAATATTAGACACCATGTCCATTTTTAGGTGAAGTAGTTCTAAGTTCTTAGATTGATAATAGAATAATATTTTCAGAGAATAGTGATGATTTTTACAGTAGAATAAAGTACAAAATAACTAATAGTATGTATTGCAAAACTCAAAGATGAGATCCATGTCATCTATTAGGTTTTTTACATTTACAAGAACTAATAGTAGACACCCTTTATATTGTTAGGGAAAATGGATAAAAAATCTTAAATAAACATTAATTAGTGTATACAACATGACCATTAATCCGATGAAATCAATAGAAATTACAAAAAATCAAATAAATGTATTCAAAACTTACGTGCAAAATTTCGCCTTCCTTATCCTATTTGCTAAGAAATTGCCGAGCGCGTATTGACGTGGTCATATTATTTACGAAAACTGATCCCATTTTAAAATTTTGTTCCCGAAGGCGTCTCTAATATATTTTTTCAATTCAACAGATAGCTTGAGAAGCTTATAAAATTTACAGTGGTGAGAAATAATTAGAGTAATTCTTATTTTTATGGTATTTTTGTCATAAGTGTCATCTATTAGTTCAGTGTCTAGCATTAGGTCCATTCCCTTACTTAGTTTATAAAATAAAGAGATTTGGAGCCGAAAAGTAGGTATTAATTGTGTAATATTATGTAGTTTTGTTTCATAACAATACTTTAATAAATTTTTGATGGTTTTTTAGATTTATCTTTAAGAAAACACTTAAAGTTTAAATATAAAGTACAAGAAAATGATATTTTGACCTCTTTTAAATATTTTTTTTTTCCTTACATGACACATAATAATATAGCTTCTAAGATGAATTTCAAAATCATCTAAGCAATATCAATTATTATAAGAGGATTGGAATACGTAGGAACCTAACAATTTTTTCCTTCTTAAGGCTTTTGATTTAATATTGTTGTTAGAATATAAATCATGAAAACACTTTACTGGCATTAATCTTACTGCTATCTGCAGCCTTACAGCCTGACTGCTGATGAAATAATATTTAAGCGTACACCTGTGCACAATTTATTTATTGCATATTACAAAATACATCAATAATTAGGTAAATAAATAGCAGGATATATAAGGAACATCCCCTTGCTTTGGAAAAAATCAATAAAACGAATTTCAGTGAAAGGCTGGCACCGAAAGGTATAAAGAGACCTGCGCCCGCGCCGCGCCTCCTACTGACATGGCGGTGCTACTGAGATTGGTACGTTATTGTTAAATTATATTACATTTTTTAAATATACTTACCTTTTAACAATTAAAATATAAAAAAAACTTTTTAAAATAAAACTTTTTTTCGTGAAATAATTATTATTATGGTAATTAAAAAAATATTAAAAACACAATAATTATTAAGTAATGGTAATATATAAACAGTAAAATTAGAAAGTTGATAAAAATTTGAAAAGGAAATTGCAAATAAAAACTAAAAAGAAAGTAATTTCCAAAAATTTAAATTACTACATTTATTATAATGGAGTATACTATGTTGCTAAGTATATCACTTGATTGAGTGGATATTAGACTCAATTGCTTAATTTAAAGATAAATATTTTCATATTATGGTCAAACATGGCTAGTTTGCCTTTTAAGCACTCATTACAAGTAATTTTCATAGAGTAATGCAAAGCAGAGCTTAATTTTTTTTTGCTAAATATTTTTGAAATAGTGCAATAAAAATAGAGACAATAATAACGTAATTTATGGATCGAGTTCAGTGCAGTTGAGTGATACAGTGATAAGTAACAGTGAACAGGTTTCTTTGTTTGTGGCAATGAAACAGTGCGTTACAGAACCCATTGGTGCGGTAACTGGCGGTTATGGTGTAATTGCTCCCAATTTCTATTACATTAATCAAGATAACGATTATTTTACACAAAATTACCTTTACTTTATTAATTTGAACAATTTTACACATTGATTAATATAATGTGTGAAAAGGCATATGGGGTTGCCATGTCCTTATCATGAAACATGAAATGATACTTCCTCCAAAAAAATTGTTGCATATTTTGTTCATAAATATAAAGTCGCATATCAGAATACATAATATTATAATGATAATATTATAATTTTGAACGCGAATAAGAGTAAATCTTATTCGCGTTCAAAATTCATTAATTAACCTCGATGTGTCTGTGTGCACATTCCTCTACTCATATTTCACACGACAAAAAGTGCATTGTAAAGTCAACGCTCATTTGTTTTTGGAGCAAATACACTTAAGTGTGAGAAATTACGTAAAAACGAGTCAAGTACCAATTAATTAGCATTTTGAATGTTAGAATGTCAGGGTGTTTCGAAATTCAGAGCAAATTACCCTATTTATACATTTTTATGACATTTTGCAAGTGCTACTTTATTCGTGTTAATCCTATTTGATAATATTAATCGGTGTCAATACTTATTGTAGATTGTTGGATAAATAATTTTGATAGTCTTTAAGATTGTTTAAGGACTTGCAAGTCTGCATAAACTATAAAAAAATTATGAAATGACTGATGAGATTCTTTATAGAATGTCACAAAGTTAACCCGAAATTGGTCCATCGCACGGGAACCGTACATTTTTTCTGGGGTTAAAAGTATTCTGTCTATAATATGACTCAAAATATCTCTATTACAAAATTTCATCAAAATTATTTCAACGGTCAAAACGTGTGGTACATCCGATATAATTTATAAACATACACATTTTTGTAGTAACACAGTTTGCAAATATTGCCAGTGTTCGACAGGCAATCAATCAATGTCTTGCATATGAAATGCAATGCAATGCATTCCGTCATTGCAACGGAAACCATCAAGTGGGTGTATTACGGACAGATCGCAACAAACAGCTGAAATTCCACCCCGCTCTACCGGCAACATGATATGTAGAGTGTCCACACTACACGTGCTTCGCGGACAAACTGCATTGCTGAAATATTACGCCACTGTAATGTCATAAATTCATAACTTTCTTTGCAAAATGAATTACGAATTCCTTTAAAAATTTAGGCTAATTAATAACGGCCGCACTCGGAGTTATTAATGATAATTAAACTTCTACTTAATGAAGAGTTTGACAGATAATGTGTGGGAATTATGTAATTTTTCTTTTTTTGATTACAGTTAAGTTATTAATATTCGTCTCTGAGTGCGGCAGTAAATTTTGTGTTTATGATTTAGAGTCTACAT
Source organism: Polyommatus icarus (assembly GCA_937595015.1). NCBI lineage: Eukaryota > Metazoa > Arthropoda > Insecta > Lepidoptera > Lycaenidae > Polyommatus > Polyommatus icarus. The sequence continues at coordinate 15,867,320 of OW569324.1, forward strand.
TTTAATTAGTTTCTTGTAACTACGTTTACATAGAAATTTGTTCATCGCTGGGTAACCGTACATATTATTTTTTCGGAACTAAAAGTATTTTCATACTATATTATATTTAAATACGTTTACCATTATTTTGTGTGATTAGATTGCTCGCTTCTATAGCTCATTTGTACTGGTTTAATCGTTTGTAGAAGCATCGCGTCTTTTACTTTCGTTCTTTTGACGTTAGATCTTGATTACACAAGTTTTCTGTCCACTTTAACTTGCGTTATATACTTTTCTTTCAAAGTTATCCGTGTGTATAAAAACGTGTGGTCGCCCTGGCCGCGGAACCGGACCGTGGCCTCTAAACGTTCAACTTTCCGATTTATCGCCCTTTGTACAAATTATGTATCAAGTGGACAAGGAACTGCAATCACTTATCACACGAGAATCGAGATTGTTTCCGTGTTGTTCCTTTCTTTCTTTAAATCAAACATCGTCCTTCTCTCTTCACACTCACGTCCGTCTTTCATATGCCAGGTGAAAAAGGACGACGTGGATTCATCGCCAAATTAGATTTTTCTCAATAACTCGATAAATATACAACGTTTTAAAAAGCCGCTTGGTCAGATTCTCAATGATAGAAATGTATACAATGTGTTAAAATATTAGCTTAGTTTAATGCGGACGGTTATGGCAATATATAAAACATTCGTTATTTAATTAGATGCATCTTTATGATTTTTTTCTATCGAGAAAATTTTAAGATATCGTGCTTTCGCTAGGTCAGATCCTCGGAAATATAATGTAGTATCTATGTTTAGAAAATGAAACAATTCGGGGCTTACTTTCAAGTATAAAAATAAATTATAAAATCGACTATTTAGGATTAGTCGCCCCCTTAACCCCGACGAAAAATCATCATATCAGCATCGTAGCATCCAAAAGAGTTCAATGATTTTGATCTAGTTTTTTAAATTGTTGATAAAAATCTCAAGCTTATTACATTTGCAGGTAATTTTATCGTACCTCATATAAACTAGAGTCATAACTACTGGCTGATATTATAATATAACAATTAAACATAATAATCAAAGTGCATCAATCAAAACAAATTGTGTGTTTACATAATGTTTAATTGACGCTGAAAAGTGGCGGCGTGTCACGTTGACACGTAAACTCATCAAACCGTGACAGTTACGTGCAGTACACGACATAAGCTGAGCGGGGAGATATCGATGTAAGATTATTATTTTGCGAAATATCTCAATACAGCAGTGCCCGTTTACTCGAGACTTGGCTGGGGCACTCTCGTGCCCCCAGATAACATGTGAAATGTTATTTCTACTTTAACCAGACAGGGTAAAGACGCTAAATACAAATTTTATTTAACCAGCCACCACTCAGAGAAATCTTAATAATTGCTTGACTTTAATTAAATTAAGATTTTGTCATAAGTTCCAAATTTTTTTTTACAAACTTTACGTTACATAAATTCAGTTAAGTTAACAATAATTGTATAATTTATTGTCTTAGCGCAACATTCTATTAATGTATAACATTTTATATTAAAGTTACAAACATAGCAATAAGCAATAGCAATTTTGTATTGCACTTCCAAGCGTACCTAATGTATGAAGTTGATGATTTCAAATGACGGCGCGGCGGTACCTTTTATGTGATGGATGAGTTTGTGATCGTTGAATATGTTATCACTGCGAAATACGTTCCAACTTCATTTTAATGTATTTTTACTGAGTTCAAAATTAACGAAAAAGTCAGTTAGTTTCTGCTTTCTGCAACAATTTACTCTATACTACGAAATTAAAGCTATAAGAAATTAAATATTACTATGGTCTGCTTATTAAAACCCAACTTATAGAAATTTAACACACATATTGTTCTGTCGCAGACTAAATTTTAATATCTAGTGCCAATATTTTGTCCTAATTTTTATGATGTAATCGTTTGAACCTTTCTTGTATAGGTATGGGTACAGATTATAATATATATTATATTTAGATCAAAATGAGACAGATCGGTTCAGCTGTTCTCAAGTTTTAGGGAGAAATTCAAATAGCAATTCAACAACTTCAAAATAGAAGGTGGTTCTTTGTACGGCTGTTTAGGTATTTTATAAACAAACAAAGTTATATTATTTTAACTTGCACCAAACACGGGCCACGTGCCATTGTCTAAGTCGGCCTACCATTTCCGGACAAGGTTATATTTCGAAACTGAACTAGTATTTATTGCTAAAACAACTTATTTGATTCGCAACAACACTTATTACTTGTAAAAACTTTCCGTGTGTACACCCAATATACTTTATGAACCAATATTGCAATATTGAGGAAAATAATAAAATACAGTTATTGAGTATAAAGGTTGGTTGCTCTTTAATACATTGTAGGGCAATAATTGCGTTATATTGTAACTGTATTTGGAAGTCAGGCTGGGTTTCCGTTAAATAGAATATGGATTTCATTATTTCATTGAAAGATTTTAGGAAGAAAATTTATATCTTCGCCTGACCGAGTCTACCAGCTCACCAGGTAGGAAGATCTTTCTTTGGGTCCAGTTGTCTTTTCATGGACAAAAACATAGAGTAACGGTTGATAAGCTTTAATATTTAAAATAATGGTGTCATAAAAAAACAGGTCGTCTGCAGGCGTAACAGCAGTATAGTACATAGACAGCTCTAGACATCTCTTACAAAGTTCTCTCTACTTCTGCCTTTTGAAAAGGATATTGGTGATTATTAAATGATAATGATGATGATGATGTTTCCAGGTAATCCTGACGGTGTGCGCGGTGGCGCAGGCGCAGTATGCGGAGGAGCGCGCGCCGCGGTACATCGCCTCAGAGTCCAAAGTGGCGCCCACACCCGTACCCATATTGAAGCAGATCAACAGGTAATATTATTATAGCTGTAACTATATTATACCTTAACTCATACAAATCTAAATCTAAATCTAATCTAAATCTAAATAATGACTAAAGGAAAAGTGACTGACTGACATGGTCATCTATCAACGCACAGCCCAAACCACTGGACGGATCAGGCTGAAATTTGACATGCAGGTGATGTTATTACGTTGGCATCCGCTAAGAAAGGATTTTGATCAATTCCACCCCCAAGGGGTTAAAATAGGAGATGAAAGTTTATATATAATAATACTACTTAACGCGAGCGAAGCCGCGGGCAAAAGCTCGTTAAACTATAAAATCGTAAAATTAAAGCTAAATTCAAAAACGTTCGTTAGTCAATTCTTAGCTGTAGTTAACGCGAGGAATACGAATGTTGTATGCGATATGCAAAATTTTTTCATACTGAGTTTCTTACATTCGCCACCTGTTTTAATTCTACTACACTTTGAGAGAGAAGTGAGAACTTTAGGTATTTATGGTTACCTAGACATAGCAAAGTGGTAATCGTAATTTCATCGACGGTAAAAACTAAATATTATATACCTAGCCTACCTAGCTTATATTTAAATTTACGAATTTCAGGCATAACGAGGATGGCTCATACACGTACGGGTATGAGGGTGCCGATGGATCGTTCAAAATCGAAACGAAAACACAAAACGGTGAAGTGAAGGGCAAATACGGATACAAGGATGACACGGGAAAAGTAAGCTTTTTAATATTTTTAATATGAGCATTTAGCTAAGCATTTTTCATTCTTTCGAGCGACGGCATTCCATCACTATTAATTCCATCACTATAATTATATGTTATCTTGCTTAATCGTCTCTTAGTAATATAAGAATCACAAAACATGTGACATTAAGGGTCAGTTTCCTCACTTCCTGAAAACTGATAAGTGCCGGATAGGCTATTCACAACTTAACTTGACAGATAGAATATGGAGGATCTGTCAGATAAGTTGCGGATAGCCTATCCGGCACTTATCAGTAAGTGGTGAAATATTATAGGCCCTAAATGTACAATAAAATTTTATTTATATAAGTATACATAGCGCACCTAGGTAATTTAGTAAAGTTACGGCAAGTTCAGCCGACAGCGGGGCTAAAATGGTCGCATTGGAGAATCATATTTATGAATCAGATTATGATTCAACTTTTAAAAATCGCAAAATTGACACTCTGTTTGCAATTCAGATGTCTAAATTCGTACTAATTTGACATGAGTGAGTTTGACAGTTTTTATAATTCATTTTGTGAATTGATTGTGAGGAATTGCTAAATGTTACCATTTTAGCCCCGTAGATCACAACCAACATTAACTTGACATAATCCTACTAAATAACGTAGATCCGCCATATGGATTGATCCATATGGGATCAATTTATCTAATGGTACGGTATTCGTAATAACAAAAACCATGTGATAATAATTTGTTTATTTTCATTCATTTTCATGTTCATAAATTTCCAGCTCCGCGTGATCGAGTACGGAGCCAACAAGTACGGTTTCCAGCCGGCGGGAGAGGGAATCACCGTCGCTCCCCCCACCCTGGTCGACGAGTCCACCAGGGAACCTGGCAAGGTATTAAAACTAGTAATAGTCCTGGGTTAGTTCACTGCAGTTGCAGTAGTATCATTTAATAGCTTGTAATAGTACAAGCTATTTATGTACATCTATTATCTATATCTATACATATTATAAAACAAAGTCGCTTTTTTGATGATTTTTTCAGTGCTAGATAGCCTATTTATCGAGGAAGTCTATAAGCTATATTTTATCACGTTAAGACTAATAGGAGCGAAGAAATAGAGGAAAATGTGGAAAAAACGGGGAAAATTATTTGAAAGTGCTAACTTGAACGCGCTAATCTCAGGAACTACTGGTCCGATTTGAAAAATTCTTTCAGTTTTAGATAGCCCATTTTTTGAGGAAGGCTATAGGCTATATTTTATCACGCTAAGACTAATAGGATAATGTGAAAAAAAACGGGGGAAATTATTTGAAAGGGCTTATCTCGCGAACTACTGGAGCAATTTTTATGTTATTTGGCACAGATAAGAAGTAGACCACGTGAAGGATCATAGGCTATCGATTTTAATCATTTTTTCAGTGGCTATATATTTTATACCCGTGCGACGCCGGGGCGGGTCGCTAGTAATAGTATAAACTATACTACAGTCAAATCTTATAGAAAATATTTTTCGCCATCGTTCCACGCGAAAAATATACCATCCTCATGACTCATCACTTTGATGAGTGGCAGTCTTCCACCGTGCATTTTTCGCCTAACTTTCTGCCGCTCACTGTAAAACTCTGGAACGACTGTCACCAGCAGTATTTCCGGGTCAAAGAGACCTGCAACCTTTAAGAAGAGAGCGTATTCCCTCTTAAAAGGCCGGCGACGCACCTGCAACTCTTCTGACGTTGCGATATAGTCTAAGGGCGACGGTAGTTGCTTTCCATCAGGTGACCCATTTGCTCGTTTGCCCCCTTAATTAAAAAATAGTAATGAGGGCAAGCAGTGACTTTAACAATAAGTACATAAAAGTACGTTTACATGTATTGCAGGACTGAGTCATAAAATTTTCTATTTCATTTCAATGAGTACTAGCCCGCCAAATATTCTTTTATCGTAAGTGAACCCATAAAACATATTAAATTGAAGGACAATTAGTACAAAAAGCGAGCACAATCTACGATTTTATGACAAGGTTGTCCGGTGTCTGATATTAAGGTGAGTTTTTGTCAGTAGCCTAGATCTAGTTTCCATGAAATCATAAATATTATAAAATATGTCTTTGATCAACAAAAAGTCATATAGTTGTTTGATATTTTAAAACAAGTGAATGATGTATTATTAATTAATATTTAAATTAACATTACTATTTAAACTAACTTATATGTATCTGTATATCTTATATGTATCTTATATGGCATACCAGTCAGGCTGGCTATCGGTGGCGCAGGAGCGAGAACAGTGGAAGATCCTGGGGGAGGCCTTTGCCCAGCAGTGGGACACTATAGGCTAATAAATAAAAATGCATCTATTTGAATTTTAACAACTAGGTATGGATAGTTTAAATATAGGACAGTTAAACCTCCATAATAGCAAGCACGCGACGTTAGAATTACAGAAGTTAGTTTCTGATTATAATTTAGACTTAGTACTAGTTCAAGAACAATATCAACTCGCGTCGCTACGGCCGAACATGATACAATTTAGTAACGTAGCTCGCGCGGGTATTTACACACCTCAGTCTAGATTTTCAATCACGGCCCTAACTAACCTATCGACAACGCACTGTGCAGTAGCCGAGGTTTCGTGTCCTCAGTTTAAGCTTTACGTAGTTAGCTGCTATTTCCAGTACGCGGATCCTATTAGCCCCCATCTACATCAACTTCGTTACGTACTACAGACTCTCGCGGGCAATAAAATCATTATAGGCGCCGACGTTAATGTATCCTGGCCCTTATGGCACGGCCAGCTAAGGTACACCGATCGCGACCGACGTTGCGCCGTCGAAGACTTTATTGCGGAGTTTAACCTCCAAATTCACAACACCCCCGATGCACCACCTACTTATAGTAGCCCAACGGGCGAATCGTCAATTGACGTCACGCTATCTAGCGCGTACGTCCAGATTAGGCATTGGCGTGTCCTTCCCGATGCGTCATGTAGTGATCACCGCTTACTGGTGTACGAGTTTTCTCGTGCGGTCCCGAGTGATACCGTAGTCAATTCTAATGACTATAAATACAATGTAAAGAACGGCGATTGGAATTTATTCCGCTCCCTCATTACCGCTCATGCCGGAGACTTCACTCGGCCGGATTTAAACGTTAACGAGTGCGCGGAAATTATGACAAACACATTTGTTTACTGTGCCGATGTAGCCTTGGGTCGTAGACCTCTGAAAAAAGATCACAACTGTAAATGGTGGAACAGTAAACTTCTTAATCTTCGTCGGGAATTTAGAAGGGCCAGGCGCAAAATTAATAATCTTCGTAAATCTGGCCTCAATCGTTCGGATGATACTTACATAATTAGTTTAAATAACCTACGCATCTCAAGGTCACGCTATCGCGCCGCCGTTACGTTAGCAAAAAATAATATGTTGAAGAATGCCGCGAATAGACTAGATAAAGAGGGCCCCTGGTCCTCGTTATATCACGAGCTTAAACCCAGTAGTAGTAATGAGCCAAGCTTTTTCTCAAATAGTAAAATTAACAACTCTTACACTTGTAGTTTAGATGAAACGGCGAAGGCATATCTAAACGTTCTCATCCCAGACGACGAGCCCTCCTTGGATGATGAACACCACCGCGACATTAGGAGTAGAATGTTAGACCCCATTCATACACCGGTCTCAGATTTACCAACTTCGGAGGAGTTTAGTAAAATAGTAAACCTTTTGCCTATAAAAAAATCTGCGGGCGAGGATAAAATATCGAATATTATGATAAAACAAGCGTGCTTAGCGGCCAATTCATCGATTCTACATGTTTACAACAGATGTATCGCAGAAGGCATATTTCCAAAAATTTGGCGCATCGGTTGCTTAAAATTAATACCTAAAGCGGGAAACAAACCTCCAGACGACCCAAAATCTTACCGTCCGATAACGTTACTGCCTTGCTTAGGTAAATTACTAGAACGTCTCATCGTACCTCGCCTGCTACCCGGTGGCCCTAAATTTCATAGTCATCAGTTCGGTTTCACCGCCGGGAAATCGACTGTTGACGCGGCTATGGAAGTTAGAAAAATAGTAAATCTTTCGGAATCCAAATACGTGGTCGCCATTTCATTAGATATCTCCGGCGCGTTCGATCATGCTTGGTGGCCGATATTATTATTAAAACTAAAAAATCGAGGTTGCTACTCTAATATTTATGCCATAATACGTTCTTACTTTTTTAATGGTCAAACTAAGCTTCGACTTGGCCATTGTACACACGCCAAAGATTTAACTTGCGGCTGCCCTCAGGGCTCTGTTATCTCGCCAAAGCCATGGAATTTCGGATTTGATGATTTATTAAGTCTTCCCCTACCACCGCTATGCGTACTAGTTGGCTACGCCGATGACGGCTTTCTCATCGTTCAAGCAAATTCACGTTCCGAAATTGAATCTAAAGCCAATGATAGTCTTAATTTAATATCGAGCTGGGGTAAACGTAATCGCCTGAAATTCGCCGCGCATAAAACTTACCAAATCCTTTTAAAAGGTTCCCTTATATCTTCCCCTAGCATTAAACTTGACAATATTAACGTTAAACGCAAACAGTCGCTCTGTTATCTTGGTTTTTACTTGGAAAATAAATTTACATTTTTAGAACATATAATTCAAACTGGTGAGAAAGCGAAGCGCAATTTTTACTCCTTTACCAAAATATCTACGTCGACATGGGGCCTCTCTTTCAAAACCCTAAAATTAATATACACCGCTACTTACCTAGGCAGCATTTGCTACGGGGCCCCCGTGTGGGCCGACAGAGCAACTATCGGCGCGGCTCGTCGCAAGTTGCTACAAAGCCAACGTCTTGCTCTTATATTCTTATGCAAAGCTTACAGGACCACAAGCACCGAAGCCTTGCCTGTGTTAGCCGGAGTTTTACCCGTTGACCTTGAGATTCAGCGTCGTGCGACAATGTATTATCATAATAAAAACATTGACAACCCGTTCTTTTTAAGCGCTCGCGATAAAATTAAAATAGCAAGATTGTTTGAACCTTTAGAAAACTCTGTGCAAAGCCTAATCTCCGAATGGCAGTCGCGTTGGGACTGTTCCACCAAAGGGCGTCATCTTTATAACTTTTTCCCTAATATTCGTGAACGGCTATCCAAACAGTGGATGGATATTGATCACTGCGTTTCTCAATTCCTGACCGGTCATGGAAATTTTAAGGCCAAACTTTACGGTTTTAAACTAGTGCCTTCACCCATGTGTGAGTGCTCGACCGAAGGCAACATGTTTGAACAAACCGCTCATCATGTTCTCTGGGAGTGCAGTCTCTGGCAGGACGAAAGAACTACTATGCTAAACAACCTATTCTGTACATCTGGAGTCGCATACTACGGTGATCTCGTGGACAGCGCTAGGAACTTCCGTGCCTTCAAGCGTTTTTGTCACAATTATTATTGGCAACAGTCAAACACAATAAACTCCAATATTAACTTAGCTTAGCTTAGGAGTCACAATTATTAACCTTATTTCCGTGGTGCTCCCCCTTAAGTTCTTTGACTTTCGGTCATTGCAACTTTGTGCTGTCTCCCGCTTTTATGGGGAGGGAAATTGGAATCTTCCTACTCCTCCTATTATCTTCTGATTAATTTCGTTGCGGGTCCCAAGACAGTTTTAGCATGTCCCTCGGGCTCCCTGAGATCATATCAAAGGGTTTTCGTGGTTGGATACCGCTGTCGATCCTGGCGACACAGGAGATACAGTGGTGGGAATGTGTGGTGGGCCAAAGCCCGTTTAAAAAAAAAAATCTATTTGAATTACTTATTGCTTTCATGTTCCTTCCTTAAGATATGAAGCTTACTTTCCAATTATTCTAAATAGATGTATATTGTTTTTATTTTCCATACTAAATTCCACTTACTATTTCCAGGGTAACAAACAGTATAGAGACTACGACTACGAAGACCCAGCCCCCGCGCCAGCACCAGCGCCGCGCCCAAGGCCCGCGCAGCCCGCCTACCGCGCTCCTCCACCACCGCAGCAGCAATACAGGCCTGAGCCACAACAGTACAGGCCTGAGCCACAGCAGTACAGGCCTGCCCCCCAGCAGTACAGGCCACCGCCACAACAGGCCGCCCCTGTACCACCTAAGGTAAGATAAGTGCTGCTCTTGACGTCTCCATCGCGTTTGAGCCCGCGCAAGCTTTCCTACGACGCTCCCCCATCAGCACAGCAGCAGTACAAGCCAGGGCCACAGCAGTACAGGCCTGCCCCATAGCAGTACAGACCACCGGCACAACAGGCCACCCCCGTACCGCCGAAGGTGAGATGATTACTGTTCTCTATGATTTTGCCGCGCCCAAGGCCCGCGCAGCCCACCTACCGCGCTCCCTCACCCCCGCAGCAGCAGTACAGGCCCAAGCCGCAGCAGCACAGGCCTGAGCCACAGCAGTACAGGCCTGCCCTCCAGCAGTACAGGCCACCGCCACAACAGGCTGTCCCCGTGCCACCTGAGGTAAGATAAGTGCTGCTCTTGACGTCTTCATCGCGCTTGAGCCCGCGCAGCTCGCCTACAACGCTCCTCCACCACCGCAGCAGCAGTACAGCAGTACAGGACTGAGCCTCAGCAGCACAGACGAGTACCGCAGCAGTATAGGCCGCCGCCACAAGTGGCTGCACCCGTATCACCCAAAGTAAGATGAGCTGTTATTAACACCTCCACAGTACCACAGTATTAAGCCGCAGTAGCACTGCAGCTCCACTGTGGCTGCACTGTAGGCCGCACCCGTACCACACAAGGTGAGATTTGACGGTGAGACGTCACAGGCTCGAGCCGTAGTATCGTAATATTGCATTGTCGCTTGCATCTTTTCACAATGTTTTTATTTAAATTCTAAACTACCAGCATATTTAGGGTTCCGTACCCAAAGGGTAGTTACGGGACCCTATTACTAAGACTTCGTTGTCAGTCCGTCTCTCCGTCTGTATGTCTTCAGGCTGTAACTCAAGAATGGCAATAGCTAGAGAGTTGAATTTTTACACATTGTATAGGTATATCTGTGCCGCTGTAACAACAAATACTAAAAACAAAATGAAATTAACATTGAAGGGGGGCTCCCATACAACAATAGTGATTTTTTTGGCCTATTTTGCTCTATATCATTAATGGAAATTGGCAACAGGTAGGTACTTGAATTTTCAAACAATCCTTCGTTTTATGTACACTTCAATATTTAATAATAACATTAAAATAAAAAATAAAAATAATCTCCCAGGCTCCCATACAAAAAAACACAAAATGTTGCCAAGTTTTGCTCTACATATTATAATGGTATGGAACCCTCCGTGCGCGAGTCCGGCTCGCACTTGGCCGATTTATTATAAGATTTACATTTTATAAGAAGAAAATTATGTAATAAAATAACCCGCTGTGCTCACCGATGTTGCCGTTTTCCGCCTCCGTCGATGAGAAAAATAGTATATGCATCATGGGCAGTAAATAAGAAAGCCTCAGATCAGACATTTCTTATTTTCCTGCCGTAGGTGCGTAATGTACATGGCTACATGCTACTAAATTTCTATCTCATATATTTTTTTATGAAATGCCCCTTTATAACCTAGGCCCGCCGTTTTGTTGTGGCTTAGAGCAAAATAAATTCTATTCAAAGTATATAGCCAAGTTCAGAAAGACGTACCATTTTGTTTGAATTTTAGTCGGGCGCCGTTGCTTGCCACAATGATCGGAAAACTTGAAGAAATTCTATAGTCTGAAGCTGGTATAAATAGTCAGTATTCAAGATGCATCTCGGTCTCAAGACGCGGTTCAGGCTCTGTGATTGGTTGGCTGTCAAAATTTGGACCAATCACAGAGCCGAACCGCGTCTTGAGACCGGGTCGCATCTTAAGTACTGACTATTCATACCAGCCTTATTATGTCACAGTTAGGTTTGAAAATATCATCGAATAAATTAATTTCGTTTTAAAAATGAATTGTGATAATAGCTTCGACTGGTGACTACATAAACCGTCGTTTTATAAATGTCTAAACATTTTTTGTATTTCCAGCCCGCCTTCTTCGCTGGAGCAGCCCCCGCGCCACCAGAAGACAACTTCTTCAACCCCGAACCGCAGCCGAAGCAGTACCGGCCGAAGCAGGACTTCCGACCGGCGCCGCAGCCGCAGCACTTCGCACCCAAGCACACTCAGGCCGAGTTCCAGGATTACAACCAGCAACCACGATACACCCAGGCCAGCCAGTACCAGGAACCGCAGCCGCGACCCCACAAAGGCCAGACCTTCTCCATGCTCGACCAGCTCTTGAAAGAATACTCCCTACCCCAGGGTAACTCGGCTCCGACCCATGATATTACCTTCGGGTCATATTAGTCATAGTAAATTGAAATTCTTGTAAATATAATGTAGTGTACTTTTTATTAAATGTATTTTTACTAATGCGTTCTTTCTTTAAAATTCTTATGTTTCTATTTTTAACCCCCGACCAAAAAGAGAGGTGTTATAAGTTTGACGTGTCTGTCTGTTGGTCTGTCTGTCTATGGCATCGTAGCATCCAAATGGGTGGACCGATTTTGATCTAGTTTTTTTTTGTTTGAAAGCTGACATGACCGAGGGTGTTCTTAGCTATAGTTCATCATCATCAGCCTGCTCATTGCTGAAATATCACGGTTTATCTGGTTCGTGATAGGACGATTAGCAACTTGCAGTCGTTTGATAGGTTTTATATTTTGCATTCTGGTTCGTGACACTTATGAATAATATATACACATTATTGGAAAGTTGACCTGGTGCTGCAGCATCACCTGGTAATCAGTAGGATACCCAACTCCTCACCAACTTAGAGCAGAGGTTTCGTGTTTGGGCTCATTTTAATTGCGACAACCAGTAAGACGTAGTTAAACAATAAATATTTGCATGATGCTGCTGCAGCATCACCTGGATTCTATAGGAGCCGAGCTCCATATGAACTATGAACCCAAAGTGGAGGTTTCATGTTTGGGCTCATATTGACGGCCTCATCCAAGAGGACATATTTTATAGATGGTATTCATTGGGATATGATCCCGTTAATAGGAATTATTCTGCATAAGTTTAAAAAGCATAAAATAAAATTAAATTATGAAATTTAAAAATACCCCCGCCAAAAACTTTGAAAAAGTAATGAAATAATATTTACTGACTTTAAGTTTAAATCATTCCTAAGTTTCATTGCTTTTCAAAATTGTTTGGCGGGGGTTTTTTTAATTTCTTAATTTATTAAAATCAGTAAACGGGCAAATACTTGTAACACCAGCTGAATTACCTATGATGCTCCTCTAAATAGTGGTCATGTTGCGTTTTATATACCTCTCATTAGCTTAGTTTTCCGTGAGACCCAGTATTAATTCGGTCGAGCCGGCCCATTTGTATAGTAGCTAAAAAAAGACGGGTTGCACTCCGGGAGTGCCGGCAGAAGTAAAAACTTGATTATTAACGTTGTGCATTTTTTTTAACAAATTTTTTATGAAAATTTATTATTAAAAAATCGTTTTTTTTTAATTAATCGAAACCCTTACAATCGATTAAATTTTTAATTAATCGGGTTAAAAGGGTTTCTTACAATCAATTCAAGTTTGAGTTCGAGTTCGAGTTCTAGTTCGAGTTCGAGCTCCAGTTCTAGTTCGAGTTCGAGTTCAACACAAAACACTACTCTTCAACCGTCTTACGGTTTTTCCAAGGTTTTTCGATCAGCACGAGAATCTGACGCGAGTTTCACAGTTTTTACCCATCCCACAAAAGTGCTCAACGCCGCTAAAGAAGTTTTCACTAATTAAAATTTATAATAAAACGTTTTATGATATATACAAAACAAAGTAGGTACTTTAATATTGTTGACCATAAGAAATAATAAAATCTATTAAGGACGCAAGTGTGCCCAATTGTTATTTTTATAAAAGTACGTGCAGTTGGGCAATAATTCGAAACAGTAGTAGGGGTAATGAGAGCTGATAGATTCTTATCTAAGAATTGAGTCATATTTCATCTATAAGAATCTATCTGTCATTTATAGGTTCCGCTGAAATAGCTGAACCTAAAAGATGCATAAATGACATATAGATTCTTATAATTGAGTCGTGAAAAATAATCGTACTTCTCCGTGCAACCAAAAATTAAAAGTGAGAGGTGGTCCAGCCGAATCCCACAAAATATAACCTAAAAATGTAATGTTATTTCACATAATTTCAAACATAGTCTAAAAAAGAACACTAATATTCATACAAAGTTTTAATGTTCATAAACACACTTATTCCTACTCTGTGTATAATTATGAAACATCATACGCAAGGTCAGATGTAGAGCGAAGGGGTATGAGGCAAATCTTAAATCAATATGTCACGATAGAGGCAGAGGGTCAATCATGCTCGAAATGCTTTTATAAGCTTTTTATGCTTTTATAAGCTGCGTGACTAGTAAGTGTTAGTACACTTACTAGTCACGCAGCTTATAAAAAAAAGGTACTAGATTCTAGAACATACAATATTTTCTAACTCAATTACAAATACATTGAGGACAACATTATATTATTAATGTCACTTTAATTTAAACATTTGTACAACATTATTTGTCATTTTCCCACCCGAATGTAACTATGCTACTTACAAGACTAATCTACAAACGTTAAAACAACAATTACGTATAACAAAGCACTGATATAATGAACGTTTTAAATCAGTATCGCGAGGTCGTGGGACCGGTTCCCAGGTTGCCAAGACGGGAACAATCGCCATACATGTGTGGTTCCCACCTTGTGCAATGTATTATGTGCATAAGTGTCTGATAGAAAAATCTATTACTTCATAGATTATACAAGAATTAGCGTGACCTAGTTTGCGATTCCAAGTTCTGTCTTATAACAAAAGTAGCGTTTGCAGGTATGAAAAGTTGCCCTCTCTCTGTCATCTGTATATTATCCATTTATTATGTACCTACATCGAATTTAGTCAACCCCTACATCACAAGAATCTTAGTGTAGGGGTTGTGCACCTTATTGTTGTAACTTCCTGTGTCTATCATTTTGCTTATTATGTTTTTACTGAGACAATAAACTATTATTATTATTAATAAAATTTGTATAATGTATAGTTATATTGTATAAACAGAAAACTGATAGATTTTTCTGTGTTAGTGCTGTTGTTTTGAATATTGTAATATCGAAAATATAATACTCAATTTCAACTTCGTTTCCTATTTTTATCCAATTTGTTACTATCAAACTGCATAATAATATAGTATTTTACAAACGTCAAAGCAGAGGGTTTTCCAGTATTGATCAATCAAAAGCAAAACATATATTTTGGTTGATCAATGCTTGCAGCTTCATAGAAAGTAAGCTGCACGGATCTTACATTGAAATATTACTACTACCTACCGGGCTACTTGATGTCGTATACAAAATTTTAAGATATTTTGTTCTGTACGCAGACAACCTTCTTTATAATATGTATCTTGGATTTTTTATAATACAAATCGATGAAAACTTAAAAGGACTTTTTGCTGTACATAATATTATTATGTCTTAAAATTGTATTGATTTTTTCTTAACACATCAAGCTCCATAAGCTCACCGGTAAGCGAGACACAATAGAATAACAATAGATTTCCAAGAGCTTATGATCAAAGGATTAAATTGAGTATAAAATATAACCATAAATTGCTTTTAAACCTAAAGTATAAGCCAAAGCAGTAATGAATCTAATGAATAGTCCACAAATATCTGAAACAGCTAATCTGTTGCACAAGTTTGTGTCATGCTGAAGGTTGTCCATTGTTAATTGAATTGTAACGACCTCTTGTACGTTATTACACTTGTCGACCCCGTAGCTTTGTTCGCGATATTACTGTATCATTTTTATACATTTTAGCTTTGGCGTGGTATTTTTTATGAAAAATTGTATTTGAATTGAACAATTGTTATGCATAGCAGATTGCTATATAGAATTGCTTTGATGCAAAATTGTTTATTATCTTTAATATCTCAAAATACTTACTCTTATATCTGATGAAAGCTGCATTTATAACAAATACGTGCTTGTTTAAAATTAAAAAATAATTTTGATACACAGACGAACATATTGTGAATTCATAACACCCCAATTTTATGTTCTTCATCATTAAAATTTTTTAATTAATTAATTAATAATTCATAATATTACAGGGATAATAATTTGGAATAAAAATAAATAATTACTTGATAGTAAAGTAGTGTTAAAAGCGAATGTTTGACATTCTTCCCCCGTGTTAGTGGGTCGGTGACGAAACAATGGCTCATGTTGGTATTACATTTGTCATTGTTTTTCATGCTCCTCGGTTTTGATATCAAGAGTTTATACCTAAGTGTAACTCATAAATAGATGCGTTTTTAACCAACTTCCAAAAAGGAGGAGGTTATATGTTCGTCTGTTCATATTTTTTTTTGTTTTAAAGCATAATATTATAAGATTTTTATGTGACAATTACCTGTTTAAATGAAATAGCTTTTAGTAAATCAGATATGATTTTGATGGTTATATTAATATAAAGTCCAAAACAGTTTGGGACTATTTGAAATAGTAGATTAGTGGCTAGAATAGTGTACTAATAATTTGCAGCCACTTATTTTTTGTAAGAGAAATCTTCGTTATCATCATGTTAATGCAATTACATGCTCCAGTGAACATATTATATTTTATATTAAATATAATCATCGTAGATTTAAAGAACTACATCATATTTCTGTGTTTTTGTATTGTACTAACCAGTTAACCATTTTTTGAAGTTACTACGGTTCGTTTATTATTCTACGAGTACAACGCTACGAATTTGTTTTATGCTACAAAAGACTTCAACGCGCTGCAGCTGCTACCAATGTTAATTAAAATAGCAATTAATTGTTTTCAAATATATTTTATGTACTTTATTCGCTTCGATCACTAATATACAAGATACACAGTCTCATACAAAACCTCTCGAAAATCTGTCCCCGAGTAATAGAGTTTAATGAAGTATACATTTATCTAAAATCAACCTTAATTATAGTAATTATTAAAGATCTTTTTATAAAACAATGAACATTTGTGTTTACAAAGCAATAAAATTTTTACGTCCGATGCACGCTTCATACTAAATTCAACCATCCGCGTATATGATTTAAGTTCAAATTTGTATAGTGCCAAAAAAAAATCCAATTTTACGACCGAAATTCGCCGCTGGAACAGGGCGAAGTGAAGTATGAGTGGAGTCGAACTGTTCAAATTTTTTTTGTTGATTGTAATTTGTAATAATTTTAATAGTCCATTTTTTTATTTTTCCGAAGTTTAATGTATAAAGTGAAGAGTAATTATTTTTTACTTGTAATATTATGTTGTTCTAATGTTATGTCTAATTTTATCATTAACCAAAATATACATAAGTGTACATACATTTTCCGATAGGCCACAAAGGACAACTCACATCACCCAACGCCCATACTTTTTAACCTACTTAAAAAATCCTTAATGGGAACTATATTTGATCGAAGATGGGAACATAATATTATTACCACATCTAACTGGATCTCGAGGAAACCTGAAAAAAATCCTCAATAAAAAAATAATAGTAATAGCGACTCCATCAAATGGAACAGAAACATAGCTTATAACCCGAACATTTCAAGTGGGCATGATAAACTACGATAAGTACCTTTAGTATGAGTATTCGCAATTGAGATGGTTTATACCTGGTGTTGATTTATTTACAACTTAATTTTAAAACTGTCTTTTGGTGATTTCTTAAAGAAATACCAATATTTACAATACAATTGTAAGAAATATATTAGGATAAAATTAATACTTACCGAAAATATGAAATTCCATCCTTTTTTTTGGTTTTAGACGTATGATTTCTACAATTATTAAACGCGCACCGAGGCATGTTTCCCGGCGGAGCGTTCGAGCACTACTAAATCAAAAGTGCACCAGAATGTTGAGTTTGGTGCTCTTTTGGTGAGGTCGTTTTTTGCCGCGGATTGTGTATCTTGTATATTAGTGATCGAAGTTTATTCGTTAAAAATATAAGACAAAATTATTATTAAAAAGAAAATGAGTAATGAGTATTTGATGTTAAAGATAATGCGATTTTATTAATCTTTAATCCCGAGTTACGTATTTCTAATTTAATGTATCTTTTTATTAAATTAATAAGTGAAACTCAGAAATAAAAAAACATATATTTGTAGTTAGACAAGAGTTTTATCATAAAAGTATAAAATTAACAATTGACAATGTTTATGTACAGGCGAAATATTATGTTTTGTAGTCGTCTGAGTATTTTCCTGTAGTTTGCCCCTTAAATAAATAATTTACAACTAAATTAATTAGTGCCTTTTTGGCTTCTCTGTGGCGCCCTCCTCGCCAAGTATCTGAACGTTTCTCACCTGTTTTCGAGTCGGTGCGGCGGTGGTTAGCTCAGTAGGTGGTATCGGTCTCGGGGTGTAGTCTGGACTTATGGCTAGGAGGAGCATCTTAAGTAGCAAAGCCTCTCTGACCTCCACCGGCAGGTACTCCGGGGCCTCGTCGATGTGATTCGACGAGGAGCCCACGCTGTCGTAGGGCCGCGAGTATCTCCGACGAGGCACGTACCTTTGACTGTCGTACTGATCTTCGTACCGGTCCTGGCTCGCGTAGGCGTCCTGCCTGTACTGCTGGTCGTAGTGGTAGTCGTATCGGTCGTCCTCATCGTAGTGTCGGATCTGCTGCCGGTACATATCCCGGTACGGCTGGTACGGCCCGGGCATCAGCTGATCCATGAGC
Organism: Polyommatus icarus; assembly: GCA_937595015.1. Lineage (NCBI taxonomy): Eukaryota > Metazoa > Arthropoda > Insecta > Lepidoptera > Lycaenidae > Polyommatus > Polyommatus icarus. The sequence goes on from OW569324.1 coordinate 15,885,728, forward strand.
GCCTGCAACCGACTTTGTCGAAGTATCAAAATCTGCAGCAGCCGCTTCAGATCCCTCGTGCTCACGGGAGCCGATATGGAGTTCATATCGGCCGTCGGATCGTATCGCTGATACACAGGTTGGGGCTGGTACGGGTTCACGTATCTCGGTTCGTAGCCAGGTATAGGAACCCCGCGCTCGTCGACCGGAACCTGAATTATCCTCGTCACGGGTCGTACCTCGTACTGATCGTTGGATGCCTTCGGTTGGGACTCTCGGAGTAGCTGGGGCTCCAGTACTTTATTCTGCTGGTAATCGTATTGGAGAAAGGGCCGCTGGTTGCCGATAGGAATGGGGGCGCCGGGATTATCTCGTAAATATTCCTGAGTTCGGAACTGAATGGATGACTGCGGTCGTCTGTACAAGGTCTGTTGGTAAATTCTCTGGTCCTCCGGTACTCTCTGTGGCTGGATATGGATCACTGGCACCGGACTCGAAGTTGCGATATTATTTGTGTCAAAAACTCGACCGGTACTAGCTTCTATTGTAGTCTCCTGATTTTCCAAAGTATCGGGATAATGTTCCTGGGTGTTTTGTCTTGGGATCAAATTTCGCAGAGGCACGTGTCTCGGTCGACTTGTCGTGGTAGTCGTGAAGAGCGGCCTGAGAGTACCATGAGACAAATGACTTCCGTAAACGTCGGTGGAGTCATCGCCCATCGATTGTTGCAAATTAACCATGTGATGATTTGTGTTCCTACCTGGTAGCTCCCGTCGGAAGGCGCTGGGTTTGCTCAGGTCCGGTTCTTTTTCGGTAACTTCCTCGTACACTGGTTTCACAGTAGACGTCACAGTAGTCTGTTTGGTGACCAAATCGTCCTTGGCTGTCGTTGTTCGCAATTTGCTTGCTTCATCTCTCGATCTGTACCGATTGAAATTACTTTGGGTGGTATCGTCGTAGTTTGATTTTTCAGTTGTCACATCACTTTCGGGCAAATTATTCGGATGTATTATCGGTCTGCGTCTAGGTATAGATTGTATGACAGTACCTCGTGTGGTGGCACTTCCTCTGGTCGGGTAAACCACGGTCGGCAGCGGCCTTCGGGTGGTCGACGACACTGTTTTGTTAACTCGCACTATCATCATCGGTGTATTCGGCGTCGTGCTCGTCGAAACAGGAACGGGGGTGCTCTCGCCGTTGGAAGTATAAGTGACACGTTTAATTTCGCCATCGTCATCGATGTATCCGAACGTTCCTTTCACGTTACCCAAAACGTCCCGGCTTTCGATCTTGAAGGTGCCATCCGTCGCTTCGTATCCGATCGTGTAGGACCCATCCTCGTTCAATCTTCGAATCTGCTTGACGATTTCCACTTGCGTAGGATCACCCGTCTCACTCGCCTTCAGAAGTTCTTTGGTTGAGTTGCTCGGAGATTCTGTAGTAGTAGTCGTTGTACTACTAGTAATATTGTCAGATTTTTCAGTCGGCAATGCCGTCGCGGTGGCGATGCATGCGAGGAATATGTAGAGGTACATGTCGGTCAGGCAATGGCAGCCACATGACGATGTTACGGCGCTGAGCACGAGCACTACTCCCCTATATAAAATATTGCCCCACTAGTGTTCCTACCGTGTGAACACTTTACGCAAACGCTGCCATTGTTGTCACTTCATTATCTGAAAAGGAAAATCTTTTTTCATCGTATTCACTCGTGCCGCAAGATCCCAATTGTTTAATTATCCATTGTGGACATACTTTATTTGAGATAATTTTGTATCATAAGACACCGTAAACATACTCGTACTTACATAAGTTTTATTGTAATGCGGTTATGCAAAATACATGCGGCTTAAATACAATCCACTATAATTATTTCAGTGAAAAAACGTACTTGTATATCCAAAATTTCGAAATCTATGTTTAATCCTATATTATTTTAAGTTTATAATATTTTTACCAAACTACGTGAACTTATTTAGTTAATATTGCTAGTTATAATGACACTAAAATTGTGCTTTTAACACTTGCCTGATTCACATTTGTGGTTTCATCAAGCGAAGCGAATTTATATTCCAAAAATTGCAATTTTCTCACGATTTTAACTTTGCCGCAATAGCAAAATTTGGAATGTTCTAGTTGTGCTAAACACTAACTTACGTGAGAAATGAGCGTCTGTTAATTAAATTGTAGGTTCTGTAATGGGTATAGCCATTTTAGGTAAATACTAATCTAGGATCATAACAGTTTAAACTGATTGGACTAGAAATTAATTTGACTAAGTGAAGAAATGCTAGTAGGTAATAAAGTTAATGTAATCCTTCGATCGCGGATTCTTGGAAATCTATTGTTATTTTATTGTTGTCGCGATCACTGGCGCTCTTATGGGGCTTAAAGGATAACGGAGATCGCACACGTCACACTTTTTGTGCGATCGAGTCTGCGGCTTCCATACAATCTGCATGGCGCGCGCCATCAGAATGTATGGAAGCCGCAGACTCGATCACACAAAAGTGTGACGTGTGCGATCTCCCATAATGTATTTAATTCTTTTAATGAATAGTTGACATGAACAGAAAGTCATCAGAAAAATCGCACAATGATTACTTTGTATCGTTATGTTAGATATATTATATTAGTTATGGTACATTGGCAGCACCAGAAGGGTCTCAAATGCGATGCACGTTATTCTTAAAATATCGAATATTTTTATCATCATATCATCCATTTGCATAACTAGTTACAACTTACAAGCGAAAAATATCTGTCAGATAAATCAAAAAGAAAATCATACTTATGTTATTGCCATATAAAAACATAAAAACATTCCGAAGGACATCAAGAAAGTCGTTACACTTTAAGTTTTGTTAAGTTATATTTTAGTCGACAACAACACCATCTATCGTGTGAAGTGCGTATTGCAAGTAGCTATAGCAATAAGTTTTATGTGAATAGTGAATGCGTAGTTCGTATAACAAACTGTTAGTATCAACTATCGTCTAGTTTAACTTGTTCTCGATAAGATGTCGCTTCTTACTAGCAAATTTGTTTGCGCAAAAGACAGTGCTGGATAGAATTCCTGGCTTACATGGCGATGGAAGTCTTGGTTTAAACATAATATTATGTAATTGATTGTACTGTAGGTAGAAATTCATGTTAAAAAAACTTGAGAGGTGTCAAGGGACACCCGGATGGAACGAAGTTATTTCTTATCTACAAAAAACCTGTATACACGCAACAAAAAAAAAGGGGAGAGAGAGAGACAGAGAGAGTAACACGCGCTACCGCGGCACCGCTTACAAGTTACAACTATAGCAAAAAGCACAGACATAGATCAAGATAGATACCTACCACATGTCCCACGAAGTACATACACATGCGGTAAAGCAAAAAGTGTCCCTAAAACTTTTTGGTCTTAATTTTTCCTTTCCTTTCGCAACGCGCGAAAAGGAACTTCGTTCCAACTAATAAAACACAATTTACATATTGTGTACTTTTTCCATCTACAGTATTTATGTACTGGCTTATACTAGTAAACAGATAGGGATTCGAATGACGATAAATCATCGTTAAGATAAGTGAAGCCTTAAGGAATGTTCAATGGAGTTATAATAATTCGACGCCACTGAGCCATATTGTTTACTAATTTTTTTTAATATTTTTTTTTCATTTTCAATTTGTTAAGGGATTTTAACACACACAGTGGCTATGTCATCATAGAATAACAAATAGGCGGGTCCACATCAAGCGAGCCGCCTCGGCCGCGGCCCGCCTCGCGCGGCTTGCGCCGCACCGCTCGCTTGGTATGGACGTTGCTCGCCCGCGGCAGGCGCATGCTCACTACGACGGGAACTGCGCACGGCTCGGCCGAGCGCGCGCTGGCCCGAGCGATGTCGATGTTTTGAAAAGCTCAAAGGTGCCTCGGTCGTTTGCCTCGCGCAGTGTGGACGTCACATGTTTTGGTTTGTGCCGCGGTCAAAAATGAACGATTAGTGTCGACAACTAATAAGTTTGTACGCCGCAAATACATGGCTTCGGGATGCCAAGGAACCCAATCACACTAACAGGGGGATAAGGGAAGATTCTGGAGAAAAATCAGCCGCAAAATTCCTGTTATGGATTAAAAAAATGGAGTCTTTGTAGGATCATACAGATGAGATTCTCCTATTTTTGATAGTTGTGTATAGCAAAATAAAAGCATAAGCTGCCACGGCTGTGCGTACGTGCGGTGCCATCGTGTCTTTGTGCTCAACTGAGCGCCGAGCGGGCAGCGGCTCGGGCTGTTCGAGCGAGGCGGCTTCGCTGTGTTCGCCCGTCCGCCGCCGTCCTCGGCGAGCATGCCTCGCCCGCGCATGCTCGCCCGCGGCGGCTCGCTTGCCGCGCGAGGCGGGCCTCGCCCGAGGCGGCTCGCTTGATGTGGACCCGCCTATAGATTTCCAAGAATCCGCGATTGAAGGATAAACTCTTTGCGGCACAGATTTTTATTTTCAGAGTAAGACTAATATTTTTGTGTGTTCTTTATTACTTAGGCATACTTATAAATAGATTTTGCGGTTTTTCATATGTAGGTTGATCGGGGGGTCAGATCAGAGGTGGTTACTATAGGTGACCACTGTGAAGAAAATAGCAAAATAACGTTGCTAGCCAGTGGAAATAAGGTCTAATTTTCAAAACCATTTTTTTTTTGTTTTTCATATTTATACATACTATACAAAATTAATCATATATCAACAATTTGAACATAAAAATTATTCATATTCGTAAATATTAATTTAGCAATGAAATAAAACACTTGCAGAACAAAGAATTTCAAATTTCAAGTTTTCGTTTGATAGTTAACTTCTCCTTTTGACCGTCAGAATATGATTTCTAGTGCTATTCAAATGTTACATGTTAGTTTTGTCTATATTAATGCAAACTTCAACCAATATATTATGTCGCTATATCAAAAAACACGCGAATAAAATATAGGTGGTTAATTCTACTGACCACTGTGAAGAAAAGAGTTAAGAACTAGTTAATTTCCTATAATAAAGGAATACAATATTTTTGCAACTTTAGAATCGGGTTCAGTCAATATAACATTAAAGATATCCACATTGTTTACAAATGATGATATAATTATATTATTATAACGACTCAACTTGAATCACATTAAACAAAATTGGGCCTACTATCACTTTCTACCACTTACGTAACACCGATATTATCATGCTAAATTAAATGATGTATCTGTTACCGCTAATGTGCGTAAATCAGTTAGACTGCAGATTAACAAGGTATTCTGCAGATTATCTGGGTGAGTTAGTTAAAGTGCAAAAAGTTTATTCTATTGTCATTAAATTACATAAAACAGGTTCTTGATTGAATAAAACATGTTATTTAGTTGTAGAGAATTATTTAATATAATTTTCTAGACATAAACAAAGGAATAATTTATTATATTTTACGTAAAATTTTACTCCACTAATAAAATATTATAGTACGGGAGCCCTAGAACAAATTTTTTGTGATTACTAACAAGCAAATTTTTTGTGTGTAGCTACATTTTGATAAGATGAACAACATTTTTATTTTCGAAAAATCTCGAAAGTGTCCCGAAAGTCCTAAAATATGGATTGTTTTATTTGTAGGACAAGGTTACTCTTAGATTATTATATGTATAGTGTATACTTAACTATCAACCTACCAATATACAATAAATCAGCTGGTTAGGGTTCCGTTTTAGGGTACAGTTTAGTCAACCAAGTTTTGTTGATTACAGAACCCTAAAATGGATATTAATATTTTCTATTTGCCTCTAACTTAATTAGGAGTTCCTTGAATTTCTGATTTTCAATAAAAAAAATGTTAATTACATTTGAGTATAGCGTGTAAATTAGACTAATAAAATTAATTTATTCGATGTTGTAAGTTGACGCACGTAGTAGATATATAATATTATGTAAAAATCCAGTAATGTAACCTTGACCTATACAATGCGGAAAGAAATCGCAAATGCTACTGTTACCGTTTTAAACATACTATAATTTATTAATGTATTCTACAGGCCGTCGTATTCCATGAAGATGTTATTATTTGCAAGATTAATATTATTTAACTAACCTAATATCTAATATTTGATTCTCAAATTGAATTGAATAACAAAACCTAGGAGGATAATATCTTGTACTCTATTTCCGAAAATGTTTGCAGATTTCTAACTTCCTTGAATTTTCTTCCTCTTTGGCCTTTGGGCCACCTCAGCAGTAACGCGGAAAATAAATAAAGATGTTTTTGGAAAATATAATTTATTACAAAACGTATCATAAAAATTGTATTACAATTACATTCTGTCCACACCGACCATCTTCACGAACTCATTCGTATTAAAATAATATTAAACCTTACGACTACTCCTTACATGTTGATACGACACAGTATATACACAAGCGGCTAGGCCACAGTCCACCGAGAACTCGATCGATATTCGACTAACTTTATTAGTATGGCTTTATGGACTCAGTCGACCGATATCAGGGTTTAATTATGCTAAAATTTACAGCTGGATTCCGTGACCTCTCAGGAACGCGTCGATCTGTCCCGTCGAGACGGTGCCCTGCTCCCGGGGCGCTACGAAGTAGTACTGAGGTTGAGGTCTTTGGGCGCTCTGTGCCGGCGAAAGTGACAGTCTTTGGGCTTGGGCGCGGGCGGCCGCCCTATCCCTCTGCAGCTGGCTCTGCTGGAGCTGCTGCTGCTGGGCGAACAGCTGCTGCGAGTTCTGGAACTGGTTCTCGGACTGCTGCCTCTGGTATATCTCCTGGGGGTTGATCGGCTGGATCTGCTGGAGCTGCTGCCTGTAGAGGGGGCTGGACCCGGAGCCGATGTCGGCCGGGATCTGGGGCGAGGGAACGAACGGCCGGGCCTGGGGCTGCCGTTGAGCGACGTAGGGTTGGAGTTTTTGGTTGAGGTTCAATTCCCCGTTCGTCGAAGGCAGCGACTGGAAGAGGTTCGTGTTGTACTGGCCGCTGCTCGGGTCGTACACCAGCTCGGTCGAGTACAGCGGGTTGCCGCTCGGTTCGGAGGCGCCGGATAGGTCCGACTTCGTGGGCGAACCGAGAGAACCTGGAGTCGAGGAGCCGATTTGGTTTTCGCGGTTGAACTTGGCGAATTCCGCAGCGAAGTCGATCTGGCCCGCACTCGTCCGCGACGCCGTGACGGGCGAGGGCGAGGGGGAGTAGTCGGGCTGGGGGCTGTACTGAATCTGGGGCCTAGCGGTGACGGCCTGGAGGCTGAGCTGCGGTCGGAACGTGGTCGCGGGGGGCAGGGCTCGGGCGGTAGTGGCGGGGATGGCGGGAATCGGGCGGGGGGTGATCTCGATCTGTTGGGCCTGGTAGGGCTGTCGCGGGGCCGGCCTGGCGGGCTGGGGACGCTGGACGATGCGGGGCCTGTAGTTCTGGACGGGCTCCTCCTGGGGTTCCTCTTCATCAGCGTCCCTGAAGTCGTTCTGGAAGTACGTGGTGGTGGGTCGGGTGGTGGTGGGTCTCAGCGGCTGCCTGACGGGGTAGTTGGGTTCGGGGTCGTCCCGCTCGTTTGAGTCGGGCGCGCCTTGCTCCTGCTCGTCGTCGTCAGGCTTGTTGGGGTCGCAGGGGTTGCCCGACACGTACGTGAACTCCCTCTTGTTACCGTCGGGGTCGACGTAGCCGTACTTTCCGCGGACGACGCAGTCGGTGCCTCTCGTTTCCTCTTTGAATGATCCATCAGCAGCTTCGTAGCCGAAGGTAAAGCTACCATCATCATTGACCTGAAAACGATATTTAATGATTTTTAGTTACTTTTAATTCGTTTTCTAAGCATGAAAAAGAAATACACCATCTACGAATAATACATTTTTATTATTCGTAGAATTTTTTGTATATAGTTGTGGAATAAAAATACTTTCTCTTTTTAAATATTTTACCAATCATACCATTTTACGTTGACACCACGGTACCCACCTTATTGTAGTTCCTGATAGTCTGTACGGGCGGCTGTTTGGGTGTCTCGTGTATCTGGTTCTTGCGGACCGGCGCCCGCTGCGCCGCTATCGCTCGCGGCTCGTACTCCTCGTCCAGTCTGTCCTGTGCCCGGTAGAGCCCCTCGTACTGCTCCGGTGAAACGAGCACCACCTGGAAATAGATAGTAGATTATGTTATAAAAAGAAAATATTTATGAAAATTGATAATTCGTTATAGGTACCTGCTTTACAATTTTGACGTACATTTAAGTAATATTCTTGTTATATCAATAAAATTATTTTATACTTTTATTGTATAAAATACCTAAGATAAATAATTATAATAAAAATATTACAAAAAAAATACTGGTAAGTTTAATATTTTTCTTGTGCTACGATTTGCTACGAGCGGCTACGAAACGCTACGACGCGCTACTAATCGTCTTCTTTTAAATTAGTACAGCGAAGGTAATTTGTTGAAAATCTTTATACTTAGCTAGATTTGACAGTAATAATATTGTTGATATTGTTTTTATGATTACATGACCCAGTTAAAAATTAGTAACCGTCTTAAAAAAAAGGAAGGAAAATTCTTAATTTGACGGCATGTATTTTTATGTTTCTTTTTTGTGGATAACTTTGCCGTTTGGAAACCGACTTTGATAGTCTTTTTTTTTTTATTGGAAGACCAAAACCTGTCTATTATCTATTATATCTGATCAAGGAGGTTAAATTAAAGGCTGTTTGAAGTCGTTTTTCTTTCGTTAAAACTATTTCAGCTATTAAATTACACGACGCCACCAGTAGACATAGCACCTGAAATACTAACCTGTTGTCCTCTAGGTTCCTGTGCCTGCGGCGCGTAGTCGTACTCGGGCGCGGGCTGCGGGTGTCGCGGCCGACCGCGCGCCGCCAGCGACGACGCCACCAGTAGACATAGCACCTGCAATACTAACCTGTTGTCCTCTAGGTTCCTGCGCCTGCGCCTCGTAGTCGTACTCGGGCGCGGGCTGCGGGTGTCGCGGCCGACCGCGCGCCGCCAGCGACGACGCCACCAGTAGACATAGCACCTGCAATACTAACCTGTTGTCCTCTAGGTTCCTGTGCCTGCGGCGCGTAGTCGTACTCGGGCGCGGGCTGCGGGTGTCGCGGCCGACCGCGCGCCGCCAGCGACGACGCCACCAGTAGACATAGCACCTGCAATACTAACCTGTTGTCCTCTAGGTTCCTGCGCCTGCGCCTCGTAGTCGTACTCGGGCGCGGGCTGCGGGTGTCGCGGCCGACCGCGCGCCGCCAGCGACGACGCCACCAGTAGACATAGCACCTGCAATACTAACCTGTTGTCCTCTAGGTTCCTGCGCCTGCGGCTCGTAGTCGTACTCGGGCGTGGGCTGCGGGTGTCGCGGCCGACCGCGCGCCGCCAGCGACGACGCCACCAGTAGACATAGCACCTGCAATACTAACCTGTTGTCCTCTAGGTTCCTGCGCCTGCGGCTCGTAGTCGTACTCGGGCGCGGGCTGCGGGTGTCGCGGCCGACCGCGCGCCGCCAGCGACGACGCCACCAGTAGACATAGCACCTGCAATACTAACCTGTTGTCCTCTAGGTTCCTGCGCCTGCGCCTCGTAGTCGTACTCGGGCGCGGGCTGCGGGTGTCGCGGCCGACCGCGCGCTGCCAGCGACGACGCCACCAGTAGACATAGCACCTGCAATACTAACCTGTTGTCCTCTAGGTTCCTGCGCCTGCGCCTCGTAGTCGTACTCGGGCGCGGGCTGCGGGTGTCGCGGCCGACCGCGCGCCGCCAGCGACGACGCCACCAGTAGACATAGCACCTGCAATACTAACCTGTTGTCCTCTAGGTTCCTGCGCCTGCGGCTCGTAGTCGTACTCGGGCGTGGGCTGCGGGTGTCGCGGCCGACCGCGCGCCGCCAGCGACGACGCCACCAGTAGACATAGCACCTGCAATACTAACCTGTTGTCCTCTAGGTTCCTGCGCCTGCGGCTCGTAGTCGTACTCGGGCGCGGGCTGCGGGTGTCGCGGCCGACCGCGCGCCGCCAGCGACGACGCCACCAGTAGACATAGCACCTGCAATACTAACCTGTTGTCCTCTAGGTTCCTGCGCCTGCGCCTCGTAGTCGTACTCGGGCGCGGGCTGCGGGTGTCGCGGCCGACCGCGCGCCGCCAGCGACGACGCCACCAGTAGACATAGCACCTGCAATACTAACCTGTTGTCCTCTAGGTTCCTGCGCCTGCGCCTCGTAGTCGTACTCGGGCGCGGGCTGCGGGTGTCGCGGCCGACCGCGCGCCGCCAGCGACGACGCCACCAGTAGACATAGCACCTGCAAATTAAAAGTATTTATCATATGTTATTCGTGGGAAAAATACTGAAAATATACCTACGTAAAAATTTAAAATGATGAAAATTTGAAAAAAAAAATAGTTCATTTTTATTATGTAGACTAAATTGTAGTTGTATCACGTGGAAACAGTACGTATATTTTTCAAGACTTATGTAGCGTAACGAAGAAAGACTAGAGTCAGTCACATTTTCGCATTTCTTAAATTATTAGTACCGGTACGGGAGCCATAGAACATTTTTTTGTTTTTGATTACTACTAAGCTAATTTTTGAAGTGAAAACTTCTTTAGCAGCGTAGAGCACTTTTGTGGGATGGGTAAAAACTGTGAAACTCGCGTCAGATTCTCGTGCTAATCGAAAAACCGTAAGACGGTTGGAGAGGAGTGTTGTAACATCGAAATCAATTAATCGAACAATCGATGGTTTTTTTTCGATTGTCGATATTTTTTAATCGATTGTAAGGGTTTCGATTAATTAAAAAATCGAATTTCATAAAAAATGGGTTAAAAATTTAATCGATTGTAATCGTTTCGATTAATTAAAAAAATCGATTTTCATAAAAAATGGAAAAAAATTGTAAGGGTTTCGATAAATTAAAAGAATCGATTTTTTAAAAATCAATTTTCTTAAAAAATGGGTTAAAAATTTAATCGATTGTAAGGGTTTCGATTAATTAAAAAAATCGATTGTTTAAAAATCGATTTTCATAAAAAATGGGTTAAAAAAAATAATGCACAAAGTTAATAATCAAGTTTTCACTTCTGCCGGCACTCCCGGAGTGCAACCCGTCTTTTTTTGTTAGTAGCTACATTTTGATAAGACGAACACCATCTTTTCTATTTCTGTTAGCTACCACTGTTAGGATGTTTCAAAAATGTTGTTCGTCTTATCAAAATGAAGCTACTCACAAAAAAATTCCTTGACATTATAGTAATTAAAAAAAATGTTCTTGGGCGACTGACTATACGCATTGCTCTTAAGAAAAGCTTTGTTGGCACCATGCCAACAAATAAATATTGTTAACATTTAACGTGTGTATATTACAAACTGTTATTTTCAGCCCAACATTACAAATTGTGGTGTTATTTTTACCTACAACATATTATTAGCCAACATAAACAATACGAAGGTCTGAATTGTCGGACGGGTATCAGTCGTTAACATTTGAGAGTTGCTCAAACGGAGCATCAGTAATTATACAAGATTGATTGACCACGCTTGGGCTAGTCTTGACCTTTACGGGCTGACCTTATGTGTTCTATGAATTAGCCTACGCGTGTACATGTTTAGAACTAAGGCCTGATTGTTTGATAAAAATTATATATGCCCAAGTTTGTAGGTTTGCAAAAAAAGTGCAACATCTAGATACATTTTTAAATTAGGAATTTTCAAGAATATCCCTAAAAATGTTGGTGTTGTTTAACCCTACAACCTAACAACATAATTAAGTGACATTGATGAAATTTTATCTATATTTTAATAAGATAATAATGCAATAGCCTATTTAACCCTTACTTTATTCCCGTTGTATGAAATTGTACCCGATAAAAATAAAGATAAAAACAATTTTGGCAAAACATTATGCAATATAGATGACCTTTGATTAAGATTTTAGATACAGATTATCGATAAACTAAAACGAGGACGTGAAACTCTTCGTGAACATAATTAAAATACGCATGATATGATTAATAATAATTATTTTTGAAGTGAAAACTTCTTTAGCGGCGTTGAGCACTTTTGTGGGATGGATAAAAACTGTGAAACTCGCGTCAGATTCTCATGCTGATCGAATAACCAAGGAAAAAACGTAGGACGGTTGGAGAGTAGTGTTGTAACATCGAAATCGATTAATTGAACAATCGATTGTTTTTTTCGATTGTCGATATATTTTTTAATCGATTGTAAGGGTTTCGATTAATTTAGAAAATCGATTTTATTAAAATCGATTTTCGTAAAAAATGGGTTAAAAATTTTATCGATTGTAAGGGTTTCGATTAATTAATTAAAACGATCGTTTTATTATTATTATTTTTTTTAATCGATTTTCATAAAAAATTGGTTAAAAAAATAATGCATAACGTTAATAATCAAGTTTTCACTTCTGCCGGCATTCCCGGCATGCAACCCGTTTTTTTTCTCTTAAAATAAGCTATGAAAAAATGATACTCGTATTAGCTTAATCTATTTTGCATATTTTTCGATCGAAATAAAAGCAGCTCGTTTGATGCATATAAATGCGTATCTAAAATCTAAATGAAATAAAAATAAAAAAAATATCCACAGCCGAACATATAACCTCCTCGTTTTTTGGAAGTCGGTTAATAAAACAATGAACATTGAAATTATTTTTATGAATCTATTAAAGCATTATGGGAACGTTTCTCATAGGCGTTAAGAGCGTAATTCTTTAACGCTCAGAAACGCCAATTAACTGTGATTATTTAAACGGAATTACTTTACAAAGATTATCAAATAATATAAGATGAATTGTTTACCCACGGTGCTCGATGTTGATGAAACATGGGAACAGTTCATGGGCGGATGTGGTTTTATATTACGTTTAATTTGAATAAAAGGTTAAATTAATTATGTTGAGTATTCGAGAATCTTATATCTCAGCCGCCTCCGTGGTCCAGTGGTCTAACTCTAGAGCGTCGCTCTTGACTCGGAGGTCGTGGGGTCGATTCCCGCGTTGGAAACATGTTATTTCCAAGTTTGGTTAGGACAATGCAGGCAGATCACCTGATTGTCTAACAAGTGAAGATCCATGCGTCGGATGGGCATGTAAAAAGTCGTTCCTGCGCCTGATTTCTCGCCAGTCGTGTCGGTCTCCCGTCCCACTGGGTTATGAGAGTAAATGAATAGAGAGTGCCCTTGTGTACTGCGTACACACATGGGCACTATAAAATTACTCCTGCGTACCTGGCCTAGTTTCAATGAAACCGGCCACCGTCACCGAAACCGGTGTGGGGAGTATTATATTATATTACATCTCAGAAGAAATAAAACGTGGTCCATACTCTTATAAGTTATAAGCAACAGGATATATTTTTAATATTTTACCCCCTGATTTAGATACGTTTTATCGGTAGGTTCGTTATCAATGTTACAAAATTCTGTCGATATAATATGCAATACATGCAGAATAACTTATTATATAATTATTTCACAAAAACAAATAAACGCTTGAATAACTTACTAACTGCTTTACTTTAGCTACAAAATTATTGCCATTATGTAAACGATAACATTATAACAGCTGACAAATATACCGATACAATAATTTATATTGATCGTAATTATATTATTTACGTGTGTAATAATTACAAAACGCATTCCGGCCTACTTGTTCTGTGACATAACGAGTGTGACCATGCCTGAGGGAAAAGTGAGACAGTCCCGCGAAAACTGGCTCGCCTTACGCAAACGCCCATACCATACAAGCGCGTTCAAATGCTTATCAAACTGTTTTTATTTCGACTACTTTGCATTGCAAAATAAAATACTAATGTGTGAATTACATTTTTGCGTTTTTCACACTATTTGTTCGTTTTATGGCCTGTTTATTTAGTAATTACAATTAAAATGTAATCAAAACTATGTTTTGATTCTCTTTTAAAATTGCAATAAATTACATTATTTTTGTTTTTCGAATAAAATCGAAATTTCAGATCAACGTGGAAAAATTAAACAAACATTTACATATTGAAATTTTATGTTTGGCATTATAATAAAATTATTAAGTTATTTACTTGCATTTGTAATAATGTTTGTACCAACAGTATTTATTTAATAACTTTTGATTTTATAATTTGACCTAGTTTACGTTTGTGTTACTGCATATTGTACTTATACAAATATTTTTATTGTGAAACCTAAAGTGTCAGGTTTCAAAATCGTAAAAATGTTATCAATATACATTTTGATTTTTCTGTGCTTCTAAATAACAATTATTGTGGTTCAACCAAAATAGTTATTGTTGTCTGCAATAATATACATTTCTTAAGACAGAAGAAAGAGGGTAATACATTATCTACTTTTTTACAAATTACATTCCAAAGTGGCCGCTCATTATAAAGAGTTTGTCCTAATTTGTCACCCAGCGTGTTATCTCTAGTCGTTTTGTGTAGCGGAAGTAAATCAACAATTGCCTACGACCACGTGTCTGAGTCGTGAAAGTTTTTTAATGTCCATTGTGTTACGTATCTCGGTTATCGCGAATTTTAGAGGTTCTATGACAATAATTTCATGTGTATATTACGTGTATTGTCTTGTTGTGCAACAGAGAAACTCACCAAAATATTGTTGTATTCACAATTAAAATTATTCTTGTATTGAGGTTTAAATATTAAAACCAACCCCTTTTGCTGCTAAGTGATGTTATAAATTGAAATAGAAAATAATTTATCTCTTCTTATATAACTTTAAAATAGCTAACGATTTTCGTTCATCATATTTTTCAAAAAAAGGCAATGAACGGTTAAATGAGAATTGATTTTCTTAAAAAGAAAACAAATATTTCGGCATTGTTACTTCGTTAACCGTTACATAAGTTTACAAAAACATTGTGTCTGTAAAATTCCACGTGCATAATTTAGCAATATGTATTAGCTATACTAGAATACTAAGCTTACAGTGTTTGCAAGGATGTTCAGCTGCGGCTGGAGGCAAGTGAGTATGGTAATATCGTTGTATTTATATGTTTAGTTGTTCTACATTGTTCGTAATAACCCAAGAGCCAGTGACTGCTAGACTTTCATCCTCTATTAAAGCTGATAGTTTAGTAGGAACGATCAGCAACTATGGAGTTTCAGTCGCGGTTACTTTAGGAGTTATCCAGTTCTGAAGGTCTACCTAAACTTCGATAAAGTATAAATGTCGATTATGCATCTTTTTTTCTTTGGGACAGCTGTAGAAATCTTGTTTCCCAGTGATTATGGGCCGTTTTGACAGTTGCGTTCCACCGCCAGACACCCTTAAATTATTATGATGAATACTTTGAGGTGGTGGTTAAAATTTATCCTGACTCAGACAATTTGTCATCATGTTTTCATTCAACGTATTGAACGAGAGAGATCATATAATTATTTAATTCAGTTTTATCTCTAACTTCCTAATAATTAGCAAATAATAATAATCACCCATGTAAATATTTCCCTGCCAAACTACTGTATGCTTTTAAAAGTACTCTAAATGAGTAGGCTCTAAATGAGATTTATAATTGATTTCGGTAACGCTCGTGTGCTCCTTGTGTAGCAGGGGCGTAGCTACCGCCGTATAATATGCCGTATCAATTATACGGGGGCCCCGGGCCACAAGGGCCCAAAACGTGCTTTAGCAAAAATTAATAGAAACTATGATAAAAGTAAAAAAGGCAACCTTTCGTAAGGGCCCCCAAACAAATTGTATATGGGGCCCCGCTAAGGAACGCTACGCTTCTGTTGGGTAGGCTCTATTTCTACGGTTGCTCTATTTATTCATTAGGTCAAGATGTGATGTTGAAGCAATGTGTCATGGCGCTTAAAAGAATAAGTGTCCCTAATTCGAGTATGTGGCCTTGCTGTGGGGCTGCTTAGTATTGCCCGCGCGCGGTCCACTTTCGCCAAGTTGAGTAACTTATATTGCGCGCTAGATCCCTGTTAGGAATTTGATGAGGACATATTTCTAGATGGTGATTTTTAGGGTTCCGTAGTCGACAAGGAACCCTTATAGTTTTGGTCTGTCCGTCCGTCTGTCTGTCTGTCCTTCTGTCTGTCCGTCTGTCTGTCCGCGGTTTTACTCAGAGACTATATGACCTACAAAGCTGTAATTCGGCACAAATGCAGATATTAATGATGTCCACAAAATCTTAAATATACATATACTAGCTGTCCCGGCAAACGTTGTTTTGCCATATTAATATAAAGTATTTCGCCCATATTATTTTATTGAAGTGACTTAATAAGTATGTCGCCATGGCAACGTCGATCGCTATCTCGTCGCATAAACAATGGTCGCCGTCAGTCTCAGGTTGTTATAATTTACTATTATTTATTCAACAAATGCACTTATCAATATATAAAGTACCCAGTAGCCGATTCTCAGACCTACCGAATATGCATATAAAATTTGGTAAAAATCAGTAAAGGTGTTCCGGAGGAGTTCGTGGACTAACATTGTGACACGAGAATTTTATATATAAGATATAAAACTCAAAAGTGACTGATTGACATGGTGATCTATCAACGCACAGCCCAAACCACTGGACGGATCGGGCTGAAATTTGGCATGCAGGTAGATGTTATGACGTAGGCATCCGCTAAGAAAGGATTTTGATAAATTCCAACCCCAAGGGGTTAAAATAGGGGATGAAAGTTTGTATATAATAATACTTCTTAACGCGAGTGAGGCCGCGGGCAAAAGCTCGTGGTTTGTAAAATCTAAATTTTTTTATGGTACCTCCTATCAAGCGGGGATGATATTTTTTTTCGCGTTTGCCCCACCGTATGGGGTATCGTTGGATAGGTTTTAGGATAGGAAAATATTGGGCGAAGTATAAAGGAACTTTTTATAATATTGAATTATTTTGCAATTTTGACAACCGTTGTTTAAGGTCTACCTTCCGTGAATCAATATCTATATTGATTCATGTATAAACTTAGTTTAAAGAAGCGACATTCTGCAGTCACCAAATAAGAAGCTGACATAGAATATAATAATATAATAATAATATTTTATTTTTTTTACTCTAAAACATGAGTTGCTTGTAGCATGATTTAATTGATAACAATTAAAAAAAAATAACAAAATAAGTAATTTAAAATAAATGATATATTATAATATTAGTAGCTTCATAATTTCTCAGAAAAATATTTCGTAAGAAAAAAAGGTTCGTGATACATGGCGGGGTCACGCTTCCTCCTGCTTGCTCTACCACGAAACTCGCGGTCATTTGAATTTAGAAACTTTTTGACAATTATGTCATACAAACGATGCGATAGATATCGCTACATCTGTAAAATTAGAATACAATGGTAGACGAGATGCCAATAACCGCTAGAGACAGGACTCAGCGTTTGAACCATAGTAATCCCTAAAAGAGGTGGAAATAGGTAAAACACGACCTGACTCAAGTATCCATTCTTATGTTCTGTTAGTATAAAAGCAACCAAAATACTTCTACCACATAAGGTGATCTGTAAATGGCAATAAATTAAAATACTGTTTCAATATCACACATGTGTGGAATGCGGTTGCCCTAAAATGAACTCAGTAATCAGTTACTACTTAAGAATGCGTATTAAACTTTATTTTTTCGATCGTTCGTGTAATTTATAAGTTTATAACTTAATATTATTAATATTTCGAAATATGTATGAAATGGCTCATAGCTGGTTATTTTATATTATTTTCTTTCTCCAAAATTACACGCCTTTTAAGTTCACGGTCATTATTACAAAGTTAAAGGTGTTGATCTAAGTGGTACCACCACTTTTTCACATTATGTTTATGTTCATATTAACATTATTCCGAGCAGAACATGGCGTTAATCAACTCTCTACATCCAAAATGAACTGTTAAATATTAAAACAATAATCAATATTTTATGTAACATAATTATTTCTTGTATTAACTGACTGAAATATTAGTGGAAGCTTACACCGGTTTGATATGCATCTATCAAAATCAAGACTGAAACTGGTGAAACAAGTAATTAATTAATTATCAAAAACTAATTAGTACTAGTATATCTTAATCGTGTATAGACCAGGGTCTTAACCGTTTAATTATGTATGTTATGCAAAAAGTAGCGTAACTTTAACGCTCTGATAACGGACTATTAGATAATCGTCAAACGTAAATTAAAAATAGTTGCACGTTGGGACAGTTCAAATGTTTTATGTCTCATTAAAGCAGGCTCGTTCCTTATTCGATCCAGTAAGTTTTCTATCAACCGCCGTATACAAGTTCTACCTAAAAGGAGAACCCACCACCTTGCAAATGTGTAAAAACGAAAATAAAGATTTTTGAATTTTTTATTTTGAACCAACAAAATGGTGTTTTCATAAAATTGCACTCAGATGGGTCAAAAACCAGTTGTATTACGTTATAAAAAATATATTTTTGTGTTATAGGAAACTGGCTGCATCAAATAAGGAACGAAGCTTTATTACTTCAAGTAGTAACTACAAGTGTTAAAACAAAGCGAAAATACTTTTGCAGATGTATAAGTCTCTTGTATAGAGTTCACTGTGAATATAGCAGTGTTGAATGAGTTACTTATTTTTAGTTATGTATGGGCACATTCATGACGTTCATTTATTTCAAAGCCGCTACTTTCACAGTGTACTCTATACAGGGGACTCATAACGCTATAACTTTCATAGTGAACTCTATTCTATACATCTATGTACTATCAGAGAAGTTGGTTCCTATGCAGTTGGGGGACCTACGTAGTTTCCTCGCATTACGTCAAACCCAGCCGACAGATCACAATTAACATTGAATTGACATGATCGACCAAATGACGTTGGTCTCTCAACTGCATAGGAATCAATTTCCTCGATGGTACATATTATAAAACAAAGTCGCTTTTTTCCCTCATGTCCCTTTGTTCCCTTTAATCTTTAAAACTACGCAACGGGTTTGATGATTCTTTCAGTGTTAAATAGACCATTTATTGAGAAAGGCTACAGGCTATATTTTATCACGCTAAGACTAATAGGAGAATGTGGAAAAAACGGGGAAATTATTTGAAAGGGCTTGTCTCGCGAACTACTGGAACAATTTTTATGTTATTTGGCACAGATAAGAAGTAGACCACGTGAATGATCATAGGCTATCGATTTTAATCATTTTTTGAGTGGGTATATATTTTATACCCGTGTGACGCCGGGGCGGGTCGCTACTAGTAATATTATAAGAGACACATGCACATCCTAAATTATTATCACTTTATTTTGTTACACTCTTTACATTAATGTTTCATTAATAGTTGAATTAAGGTACCGTAATTCACATTTGAGTTACATTGTCGTGCATAATTTTATTGGTAACGCTTTTATGCGTAAAAATTTAGCAACGGAATTTTTGACATTCTTTCATAACACCACTAATGAGTAAAAGGTGTTGTGACAACATAACATGAGTTAAATTATTTTTGTTCATAATTAAAAATGTATTTGTTGTAGTAACAGCTTAATTAACAATAATTGTAAAAGATTATCATGGAACTAACAACAATTACGTAAATTATTTGTATAATAAATAGTGATACCTATAACATTCACACATATGTATGTTAAGTTTTAATAATTATGATGATAGGTCAGTCATATAACAAAATACTTATGACCTAAAATAAAGAGATTAGAAAATAGCACTGGTAATTTTACATAATATACTACTCGTATAATAGCGCGTGCCTACAATTTACAACAAACCTTACCAAATTTCAAGTTAGTACACCTACTAACTTGAAATTTGGTGGTTAAAAATTTACAGCTTCGTGATTTCGTGATAAATCAGGGAATGCCGCACTCAGAGACGCGAATATATTAATATTCGCGTCTTCATTCAGTAATTATACTGAACTGTAATTAAATGAAGAATTTGACATTAGCCTAATTAAATTATTTGTCAAATTCTTTATTAAAAATTGAAGTTTAATCAAAATGTCTCTGAGTGCAGCAGTGAGTGTTATTTCGCTTTTATGAATAAAACATTCGAAGTATTTTGCGGAAACCCTCCTTTTCCGGGTGATTTTTAGTATTTATTGTTTATGACTTATGAGTATTTAATAGAGATTGATAGAAACGGAATTACTTTCGCTGTGTCCGTATTACGCATGCGCGGTGCGGCTCTAGAAACCGGCGTTTCACCAGTGAATGACCGCTGCTGATTGATTTGTTGCATTTCTGTCCACGAGGAGGTGGACTCCGGACGACCACTACCGGGAAATGTGCAGAACCAAGAAATCGCGAGACTTGACAAATATGTCGATTTTGTACTGACTATGAAATAAATATATGTTGCTGGCAAATCTATTATATATAAATCTCCTGTCACGATGTTTGTCTGTATTCACACATTTAAAAAAAACGATTTAAATGTTTTTTTTTTAAATGTGTGCATTTTTCCAACTTGAGAGATAGGATAGCTTAGATCTTTAATTATAGTCGCAATTTTATTTTATTGCAAATTATTTGTCTATAAAGAGCGGCCATTGTTTATGCGACGCGGGTCACGGGATAGCGATGGACGTTGCCATGGTGACATACTTATTTAGTCACTAATTCAATAAAATAATACGGGCGACGACAGCTAGTAAATAATGAGTATATAAGTTGCTGGCAAATTATTCTAAAAAACTTTCTACATAAAGATGGTACGGGGCCGCATTTGATCTTTTTCTTTTTTTGCTTGGACGCGCGGAGTATAATAATTATATTATTAACATTCAGAGAACATCTACTTTAGCAAAGAAAAAGACCAATTTACTAGACTAGATGAAGCCCGCAACTCACGCAGAAACCGCACATTTTTCTGGGATAAAACGTATTCTTTGTCCTTTTAATAGCTCATTTTCAAATTTCAGCAAAATCGGTTCAGCGGTTTGTGCGTGAAGAGATAACAGTCAGACAAACAGACACAATTCGCATAATAATATTAGTATGGATTTAAAACTCATGTACACTCTGCAAACAACCATATCATAATTCATGATGTTTCGAATCTCAGATTCAATCTTTAGGAACAATGTTGCAGAAAAGTGCGCATCAATACAATGGTGCGAGAGTTTTTCTCGCAATTTCTAATAAGTTCAAGGCGTCTGTTGCGCCGAGGCCCGAGCGATCCGCCACGGCTCCCACAGCACATCTACATTATCGCTTTTGCAACCGTTTCATAACGTGTGGTGACAATCGATATGGTAACGATGCAGGGGTTTGGAAACTGGAAGCAATTTTACTCGTATTAAATTTGCCGTTTAAAAGGCACTGTGCAATATATGATGTCGCCGACCTACTGGTGTGTTTTGTTTTTGTTTCTTTCTTGCTGGTTTCTTAGGGTGGGTAGCACCAACTTAAGTACTTAAACTATAACTGTAACTTTAACTATAACGTTAACTATAGCTACAGCGCAAAATGTCAAATCTTTGGTTAAGGACGCCATATTTAACGATAACCTTAACCACACAAACTTACATAAATCGAAATTTTTTCGTGAAAATTTACAATGGATCACAGTGTTGTTATAACAAATATTTTTCCGGTCGATTTTTACGGATAATTTATATTTTATACTGTAACTGTAGCTTTAACAAAAAAATAAACGCAGCAGACATCTGTCAAATTCCGTGGGCAAAGAGGTTAAAGTTAAGTTAGCCTTAACTATAACCATAACTTTGACCATAACTTTAACTTTAACCTACCTCTGATGCAACCCATCCTTAGATGTTGCCAATTAGTTTGAAGGGGATTTCAAGGGTATCAAAAGCAGTCTATCAGCTGTGACCGTGCTCGAGGTATAAAATTATGCCCTAAATATTATAATACTAAGGGAGAGGACCTAATGCCAGACACTGAACTAATAGATGACACTTATGACAAAAATACCATAAAAATAAGAATTACTCTAATTATTTCTCACCACTGTAAATTTTATAAGCTTCTCAAGCTATCTGTTGAATTGAAAAAATGTATTAGAGACGCCTTCGGGAACAAAATTTTAAAATGGGATCAGTTTTCGTAAATAATATGACCGCGTCAACACACGCTCGGCAATTTCTTAGCAAATTAAAGGTTAAGGAAGGCGAAATTTTGCACGTAAGTTTTGAATACATTTATTTGATTTTTTGTAATTTCTATTGATTTCATTGGATTAATGGTCATGTTTTATACACTAATTAATGTTTATTTAAGATTTTTTTATCCATTTTCCCTAACAATATAAAGGGTGTCTACTATTAGTTCTTGAAAATGTAAAAAACCTAATGGTTGACATGGATCTCATCTTTGAGTTTTGCAATACATACTAAAGTTATTTTGTACTTTATTCTACTGCAAAAATCATCACTATTCTCTGAAAATATAATTCGATTAACAATCTAAGAACTTAGAACTACTGCACCTAAAAATGGACATGGTGTCTAATATTAGACCTTGTACTGATCTAAAAATCGATTGCTTTAGTTTTTTAGCCGTAAAAAAAAGAGAAAGGAGAGCTGAGAAAAGAATGATGAAAAAAGAAGAGGCAAAAGAAGCATGGGGACTAAAGACTGAAAATAAATTTGCTAGGAAAAAAAGACGGGTTGCACTCCGGAAGTGCCGGCAGAAGTGAAAACTTGATTATTAACGTTGTGCATTTTTTAAACCCATTTTTTATGAAAATCGATTATTTAAAAATAGTTTTTTTTAATTAATCGAAACCCTTGCAATCGATTAAAATTTTAACCCATTTCTTATGAAAATCAATTATTAAAAAAATTGATTTTTTTAATTAATCGAAACCCTTACTAATCGATTAAAATTTTAACCCATTTCTTATGAAAATCAATTATTGAAAAATCGATTTTTTTAATTAATCGAAACCCTTACAATCGATTAAAATTTTAACCCATTTCTTATGAAAATCAATTTTTGAAAAATCGATTTTTTAATTAATCGAAAACCTTACAATCGATTACATTTTTAACCCATTTTTTATGAAAATCGTTTTTTTTAATTAATCGAAACCCTTACAATCAATTCGAGTTCGAGTTCGAGTTCGACACAAAACACTACACACCAACCATCTTACGGTTTTTCCAAAGTTTTTCGATCAGCACGAGAACCTGACGCGAGTTTCACAGTTTTTACCCATCCCACAAAAGTGCTCAACGCCGCTAAAGAAGTTTTCACTTCAAAAATATAAAAAATTAAAATAAAAGGAAAGATAGTTTCAGCATGGAATAAGAATGAATAGAATCTGGAGACAACGTGGATAATATTTCTGATGCATGTAGTGACTATGATGAAGTAAATGAAATCTTTTGAAAAATGGCAAATAAAGACCTAATAATAGGAAAAAAAGTGTAATGTAATGTTCTATGTCAAGTGTCAACTATTAGTTCATATTGGTGTCTACTATTAGTGATGTTCGTTTTTTGTGATGTCATCTATTAGTACTTATGACTTAGTTTACAAAAAGACCAATAATATATTTTTTAATTGATTTGTCAGAGAATAATTATAATAGTTTTATTTTGTAAGAGTTACTGAAGACATGGAAGAAGTTATCAATCCTTTATTTTCATAAATATATATTTTATAACATTCAAATGTTGCATGTTTCCTTAAAGTTTCTGCCATTAGGTCTCTTCCCTTACTACTATGTAACCATAACAAGTGTAAACGTTGGCATGTATGTGCTTTTCTAGTTTTTTACATTTTATCGGCTATGTCTAAAGTTTTTACGATAAACTTACAAAATAGTCAATTTGAATAACACTCCTGTCAATAGAGGAAGTTCCCTACATTTGCCAGTCTTGACGCAAACTGTTTTTATCGCATTAAAAATATATTTGATTGCAACTAAATTGCTGTTAGGTATGCTCTTCTAATATACACAATACACAGAGTCACAGACACAGTACACTTATCTAGTACATATTAAATACTGAGTGTACTGTGTATGTAGGAGAGCATACTTAAATTATTAATTAGAGTGTAGAACTTAAGCGCGTAATTAAAAGTGTTTTGAAACAAGTACAATAATGGATCTTTCTCAACAGCTATTTAACGATACCGCGGTATCAATCACTCGAAAACGATAGGAATCAATCGAGATTAATCAAAAAACATAATTGCCCTCGACCTTTGGCTATCATAAATCTATGAATGAATAAATCCGTCTTGTCCGTACTTTCACTTGACAGATGACCTTGACAGACGGCCGCCATTTTGTTGTAATTAAGGCGGCCATTTTCAGATGCATGATGGAAATTAGATTTACCTTTACTATTGTTGTAAACTTTATTGTTTCTAATAATAGTCATTGCGGCTGATTAAATTTAAGACAAGAGATCGTGAGACAAATCTAATTAGTTTAGTAACACTTATCTCGGTTAATGATCGCTAAGTTTAAGAAACAGACAACTAGACATCGCTAGATAATAGATAGTATGCGTGATCAACGTAGATAACAACAGCGATCCCAATTACTCCGAGGTTGGTCCAAAAAGTTGCAACTTGTAGAGGATTAAAGGGTAATTTTTCAATGCTACGAGTATGGTAACCATCATATTTTCTTTTTAAAATGTGCTACCATGTACTTATCAAAATAAGTATAAAATTAATATCACTAGGAAACCTCAGCTGTGCTCGATTAAAACAATTTCACAAGTGAGCAAGTTCATGTGAAGTATTAACATGGATTCACTAGAACAGGTTATACCGGCCACCGGGCGGGGTCAAGTGTGGTGAAAGTCAATTATGTCTAGAGGACGATACCCTTTGCTATTAGTAATGGCATCATGTATTTACAAGGTGCAAACAAGATACATAAAAAAACGAATTATATTATATTTAATTCGTTATACATAATATATAGCTCCCGCACCGGTTTCGGTGACGGTGGCCGGTTTCGTTGAAACCAGGAAAATTCGCAGGAGTAATTTTTTATAGTGCCCAAGTGCGTGCGCAGTACACCAGATCCCTCTCTCTTTCTCTCTCTTCCTTTTACTCTCATTTAAACAATACGACTGGCGAGAGATAGCACAGTCCACAGGACCGACTTTTGCATGCTCATCCGACGCATGGATCATCTAACTTGCCAGAAAGTCAGGTGATCAGTCTGCATTACACACAACTTAACTTGCCAGCATTAAAATGTAGGTACCCTCTATTTTAGCATATGGCACTGGCCCAGTGGGCAACCTTTTGAAAAAACCTTCATGAGCTGACTGCTAATACTTATTCAATTAATTCTACTCACGGGGAGATGTTGCTTAAGATTTTATTACACAGAAAAGTTGGTACACCGAGCATTAATAACCCATGTCACTTCTAGTTTATGGGCTAAAGCATACCGCCTACGCTGTTATGGATATAATGCCGACGGTAATTTCTCTTGTACGTTTTATTCAGATTAAATAACAAGCTTTATTATCCATGTTGAACGTAACTTCGTTTAAATTCTTTCAAGATCAAAACTATTATGCCCTTTCTCGGGATTAAAAGTATATCCATTTCTAAGATTCTCTTTTCAAAGCGTGTAGAGGTCACAAGAAGACTATAGATAAACTTTTACATTTTTTTAATGTTATTGATGCTAAATCCTTACTTCATACAATTAGATTATTGTACTAAATTACGTTACGCTCTATTATGTAATATGATCTTATTTCCATTTACTAAAAATAAACAACACAAGGAAAAAGGAACTCTACGCGCCAATTTAAAACAGATTACAAACGGTCAACAACAAAAATGAAAGTCACAGAGACAATATCCCGCAAAATATCGACTGTGTAGCAATGGCTTTAGAAAGGATACTGGCAAGGTCGAGCCTATAGGGCAAACGGAGAACATAATCTAAATACTGGACTTATGATTCCGCATTGCTAAAACGGTTACCATAATATAGGAAGGAAATGTATGACTAATTATGGGAAATTTTCCTCCGTTCCGGGTGTACTGATTATCTACGTTTTAGTTCGTTTTTATTCTAATGTAAACAACGTTTATGCCAGTTATAACGCTACAAATTTAAATGATATTAGCTGTGCTACAAATTTATTTTGCGTTAATTTTAGTTAATTAATCCTTCGATCAGAGGTTCTAGGAATTCCCATTGTATTCTTTTGTTCTCGCGATCACCGGTGCTCGCGCGGGGCATGAAGGATTAATTAATTTTAGTAAACTACAGTGCTATTATGGCACGTTAGTTTGGTCCACTTTCAATTTTTGGCTTACATTCAGAATTACATTACAAAATTACATTGAAACGGGATTTAGCGATTAAAAGGGTAAGGTTGTTTTTGCACGAGACTTGTGACTTATACTTAGCTTTGTAACCTTGCGGGCGCTAAATCCAACTGCTAAGTCCTATTTAAAATATTATACAGGCCATTTAACATTATAATAGCAACCACTAACCATGATTGTTCATGAATTGTGCTAAAAGCTTTGATTTTATATTTTTCTTCATAGTAAAATCCGTTATAATGTTTTTATATAATATGTAATTTAATTTAATTCATAAAGAACCTTGTTTTTATATCCTGTAAATATTTTTAACGGATATCCTTTAATAAAACTTTGAACTATGAATGGCTAATTGATGAATCATGTCACGTTTACTACGAAATATTTTTTTCTTTACTTGCGTTTGACCTTTACACGTGCTTCCACAATTAATTGATTATATTTGTGCAATAAAATATCATATATTTATTCATATTGATACTCGTATAGGAAGCTGACTTGTTAAAGATTTGTAGCCACTGGTTCTTGCTACCGATTTTTTTTTTCAATTAGAATAGTCAATAGTAATATTATTGCAAACAGATTTTATTTATTGTTTGTATTATGAGATCGTACATGTTGTGAAACTAGTTAATCAATTTTGATAATATTTAAGAAATCCATACAAATATTTTAAATGCGAAAGTGCCTTAAAGCCTATTGCCTCTTTACGCTCACACCGCTGAAACGATTTTGCTGAGTATAATACTTTGAGTCCCAGGAAAGGACATAGAATACTTTTTATCCCCGAAAAATATACGTTTCCTACGCGACGAACAAAGTTTGACGCAACGGAGTTGCGGGCCTTATAGTTTTATTATAATAGAATAAGGTTAGTAAGTTTGAACTTAAAAATTCGAGCACACGTAACAGGCCATTTTGGAGACCCACACACTATTATTATTCACGTACTTAGTTCTTAATTACTTATTTTAATGAGTCTATTACGCGGATTGTGAATAGCCCTTACGTAACGTTCATCTTAACTGGTCCACTTTTATCTGGTGGAAATGCAAATTTCTCAGCAGGAATGCAATAAATTAACAAGTTATGATCCTAATTGCGTCAACTTTCTTTTATAAATAAGTCTGTAACTAAAAAATACTTAAATTAAATTATTAATATTCAAGTAACTTTTTTCGCAGAACAAGTCCAACAGAAAGGAAAGAAACAATGTATTTCGTATGTTGCTGCTACTTGTAAAATATTGAGTCTAGATTTTTTTACTATTTTTAATTGCGAAACTCTACGAATAAGTGTTTGCCGCATACAAACCCCAATTTATAGGATCTAAACTATTTTCCCAGTACATTCGTAAGATAAGCGTTCACCAATTGCAGTTTAAAGTATCAATATCTAACATAACCCGGCGGGTTATAGTTAAGTTATGAAATTATAAAATTCTCTAATCACAACAGGTTCTCGCGCGATAGTGTAATAGAAACCAGAGACGGTTACGCAACCACGGTAGAGCAACCGGCAACCGGTCCGAAGGGCAGAATGTAGAGCATGACTCGCGTGACACGTCACAGGTTGCTTTGTGTCAATGTGTGTCAACCGTCTGCGATCGTCGACCTCGGACACCAGCTTTTAATATTTGGTGACCCCAGCGTCCAAGTTCAAGAATTATTATTAACATACTATATGACGCCCGCAACTGCGTAGCGTCAAAATTCGTTTATCGCTCAGGAACCGTACATTTTTCTAGAATAAAAAGTATCCCTTTCCCGGGACTCAAAAGTATCTCTATACTAAATTTTAGCAAAATTGATTCAGCGGTTTGGGCGTGGAAAGGCAACAGACAGACAGATATACATGACGGACAGACAGACACACTTTCGTCTTTATAATATTAGTATGGAAAGCGATGCTTTTCACCCTTCTTTACATGGGGATTACCCCATGTCTTGCGCATCTTCGGCGTAAAGGGGACATGGACACACATAGGACCGAATGGGGGACTCCCCAGACTGAAAATTTTCACCAAAACATTAAAATAATTTTAGTGGTAATTTGAACGCGTTGGTGAATTTTTTTGGGTAATAGAAATACTAAGATACTGAAAATTAGCAGATTTTTCCAACTATTGCTTGTTACGAGTAGCTGTTAGCTAAGAGTGTGAAACAGAAACATCTAATTTTCATTTAATAAGTAGCTCATAGTTAATACCCGTATCTTAATGTGAGTTGTAGTAAGAATTAATTGACTGTTTTGTAAACATGTATTAAAGAGAGTAGATAGTGTGTTAAGTACCAACAAACCATCGCGTCGTGTCGATAAAGTTACTATCACTCGAATGTTCAATGTTCATATTATTTTAAAAAACAAGATTTAAATAAATCTGTTGCTATTATAATATTGTTTAAGCTTGATTTAAATTTTAAAATCAATCTATCAATAATAATCTTTGAAATAATCCAGTAAGGACTATAAATCTTAAATTAAAATAAAGGGCTTTTTCTCAAAAGCAAATTTAACTATTTGGGTACAATAAGAAAAAAGATGTCAATTACGTTGAAATTTACGACATAACATGTTTTCACCGATTCCAATGATCAAGTTTTTCCCACATTAATTTCTACTACTTTATAAGAACATTAGTGTGAACTCTCCAATTAAAAGCAACTATGCTCGAACTTTGAACGTTACTAACCATTTAATAAAATATGTATGTAGTTTATTTTAAACCAACCTTTTTACTTACCAACAGTTACAATTCTACACATTTGTCATTCTCTACATTTATCCAGGCAAAACGTCTATGGGGTAGATAAAATTGACTTTGATCTACAGTGCGTTACTTTTTGTTGTACGAATATTTTGTCGAATAAACGCCTCGCTATTTGGATTTTGAAATCTTTTCTCGTTGACGAAGATTGGAGCATGATTGTTATTACCGAGTTACAGACGACCATTGCGTTATATATGATTGTGTGGACTACAAAACATTCCGCAACGGCCAACGAGGAAATATTATCTCAATAAGACACCGATAATAATCTGACGATTGGAATCCACGGCTTTGAATTCTAAGATATAAATCGTCTATTCTCGAGATAAATCGTCTGTACTCGAAGCATCAATCTTACTGAAATGTATGATGAATGAAGACGAAGTGACGTCTTAATCGTTCTTGATAAGAGGCTGTCTTTTAGTGGATAGCCTGCAATCAGCGACGATCAGTCATCGGCGATGGCACTGTGTTGGCACGGTGAAGGCACGATTATCGATCTAGACCGGTGTGATCTAATTGCTTTGGATGGGCAAGTGCCAATCTATTAGGATTATTTCAAAATGTTTAGAGTAAATGAAGATGGTAGAATTTATGATCCGAAAGTTCGATGATACAAATATTTAGCAAGTACCGCCTATATGCTTGAGTAGTGAGCTTAAGGGGCCGGGTACCCTCGAAATTCTCATACATACGTAATACCAAAATCATTTTCTCATACGAAAATATTTAACATGTTTGTTAATTTACTACTAAATATTTAAACACTAAAAATAGAGTAAAACACTAAAAAATATATAAATAAATAGTAAATTTACTACAAATTATTTCAACTCTAAAAAATATTTTTTAGTATTTGAATATTTTGTAGTAAATTTACTATTTATTAATATATTTTTTTGTGTTTTAGTCTATTTTTTTGTGTTTAAATATTTAGTAGTAAATTTTCTAAAAAAAATTTTAAACAAAAAAATTTTTTTTTGTTTTTAAATACTTTGAAGTAAATGTTTGTGCAGGAACCTAGGTAATTACTATTTTAAACTGAAAAACAACTCAAACATTTTAAATATTTTCGTATGAGAAAATGATTTTGGTATTAGGTACGTATGTATGAGAAATTCCAAGGGCAAGTTTTCAGTATAGGCAACTTTTTGTCTAGGGCCGGACTATCGCTAACAATCGAATATAGAACAACCGTTACAAGCCGGTAACATTGGTGTATAATTGTAACGAGTAATTAATAAATCTGATCGCTCGGTTAAGTCACGCGAGTTACGTCGTGGACACGTTACGTAACCGTCACGTACACACAAATAGGGTACGACCATCTACGGGACGTTACGCAGTGACACGACAATGCTACTTGTCTGGAACGTACACAGTGTAGTCATCAAGCGAGTCGGTCCAATTTCGACAATGACTGTTAAATTTAAAGTAGCCCGCAAACGATCAAACATCAAACCGTCAAACACGTCAAACACGTAGTTTGTTTGACAAACAGCAGCGCAGACGATCAAACGTGCATCAAACACGTTTGTCAAACAATTAGCTAGAATCGGTTTGAGATCATGAGATTTTGTTTAACAAACACAGCGGAACACGTTAAAACACGTTTGTCAAACGCTACGTAATCCAAATCAAAAATCCAAACACGTCAAACACGTAGTTTGTCAAAAAAACTACGTGTTTGACGTGTTTGATGTTTGACCGTTTGCGGGCTACTTAATGCTCGTTACCTCTTTCGTTTTTCATGTGAATGAAACAGAAGGCATGACAATTTAACAAGCTGTCAACACTCACAGACGTTGGTGAAAATGGTCCTAATGTTAAGAAGCTGTTATAAAAAGCTATCGCTCTATCTTCACTACTACAGCATCCTCTTTTGAGTGACAAGAAAATCATTTGTCTACGGACGGACGGTCGAAGAAGAGGCTCGCTGTACATTTTGAAATAATAAACACCTGAAATTATCTTCTATGAATCATGGCTTACAAATCCAAAATACCTTTTAAGGTCTCGGCGCAAGAGTTGTAAGTGCTAAGTTATGTCCTAAAGAGACAAAGATACAAGCTCTTAGTGAAAAAGGCCAGATAAGAGCCATTGTCTGCCTGCGGTCTTTGTTGGCCTTATCTTGCGTTGTGATTGTGCGGTGGAACAGACAATAACAGAAATAAATCCAGGGTCTGTATCATATAAAGCTTTTTCTAGTACTTCGACAAAAGACAATACACCCAATAAATTAGTTACTGTATTTAGAATTCAACTCTATGTATAGATGACGGATGTAGATTTCGTCGGGCTATGTCAAGTACAGTCGTGATATTCTGTCGGCTAATTTTGACGTAACTCGACCAAATTACGTAGTGTGATCCATTTGCCTATGAATCATTTTCCCAAAATTTAAGTACCACAGACCAACGTCATTTGGTAGGATCATATCAATTCAATGTTAATTATTGTGATCTGTCAGTTGGGTTTAACGTAACGCGACCAAATTACGTAAGTCATCCATTTGCCTTTGAATTTAATTCCCGAAAGTACATTAAGTAACATAAAATATTATGTCAGTATAGAACTTTATATTCTTCAAAATGATCTTTGAATACCAACGCTTTTTAATTAAATGAATTATTAATCAAAATAAATTAAAAATACTAGTTTTTTGAAGATAGATAATTAACAAAAATACATTAAAATGGCAGAATGAATTAACCTTTTACACTTAAAATGAGGAAACTAGACAAGCGGTTCCGGGGCCTTGATGATGAGGAACAAGATGCACATTCAGCGTGACGGGAAACAGCTTTGTTTAAGCTTCACGCGTATTATGCTTATGATTTCCGGGATTCAGATGGACACACCGAAATTAAGGCGACGCGACGCCTTGGCTGTAGCGATATCGATTTTTTAACCGACTTCCAAAAAACGAGGAGGTTATATGTTCGGCTGTGGATATTTTTTTTTTTTTTTTTTTTATTTTTTTTTTTTTTATTTTTGTATGTTCAACGATTACTCCGCCGTTTGTGAACCGATTTTCGAAATTTTTGCTTTGTTGTATTTGGTTTTACTCCAATTTGGTACCATGTTCACAAAGTGGTGACCTGATGATGGGATCCAGGAGTAATCGAGGGAACTCCTCGAAATTTATATGGAAACATATAGTGATTTTGGTTTTATGTGAAGTGTACTAAGAATATGCTACCAAAAAGTCAAATATTGGGTCAAGGTATACCATGGTTTCGAAGATGCTGAGAGAACTCCTGACTCCTTATAGATACACGTTTGGGAGTTTCGGCGTTGTTTTAAGAACAGAAAGCATATGCTACTATGCAACTCATATTCATCATCATAATCATCATCATCATCATCATCATCATCATCGTCTTCATCATTACCACGTCGTGTTAAGGTCACCAATGTCTCATGGCACAGAATAGATAATAGTACAAGGCATAGGTGTGGATATACTAATAATAATAATAATAATTTTATACTGTATAACAACACTTTGTTTAAATATACACGGCGGTCAGCACCGCGGAGGCGACGGTATCGCGGCGCCGCCGCGCGGCGAGTGGCGGAAGATCGAATATACTTTACTACTTTATATACAGATCGAATACTTTACTAACTACTTTATAAAATTTTAATAGACAAAATATAGAATTAAAATAAAGTTATTTTAAAAAGAGCATTTAAACAAAACAAAGTCAATAAGTGTCTTTTTAATTAGTTATACTTATTAATCGATAGATGGCGCACTAAGTATCGATTTGAATGGATTTGAAATTGAATTCTTGATTACAAGAACAGCTGTCAATAATTATGATAATATTATATTACTAGCTGTCCCGGCAAACGTTGTTTTGCCAAATAAATAATTTTTGGTATTAGATGAGTAGCTACGCTACATCCTATGCAAGTTTATACAGTTTTTTATCTGATAGATCCTTCGATCGTGGAAAAACGAGACACAATAGCCTTTCTATTGTTATCGCAATCGCCGGTGACCGCTTGGGGTTTGAAGTATTAAAATTGTTAAATTACTTAGCACAATATGTTCACTTCACTGATAATATATTATTTTGTGAGTGTGATTTGTGACTCTTAACAAATTGTAATAAGATACGTAAAATATACGCGAAGGTTTACCTACCAGTGTAACTAAAAAGAGTGAAATTATTATTATTTTTAACAAAAAATTAAAACCGACTTCCAAGGTAAAAACAATATTAACATTAATATGAACTAAAAAGTATTAAATAATTTTTGCTATCTAATAGTGCCTTTTTCCGAATTCGGCTAAACCTCAACTATTTCTGTACTCAATCTTCATAATTTTGAAGTCGGTGCCAGTTCCAAAAGTTTCAAATATTCTGTCAGAGGACTGAAGATTCAGCTATCTGGTACCGACTTCAAAATAATGAAGATTGAGTACAGAAATAGTTGAGGTTTAGCCGAATTCGGAAAAAGGCACTATTAGATAGCAAAAATTATTTAATACTTTTTAGTTCATATTAATGTTAATATTGTTTTTACCTTGGAAGTCGGTTTTAATTTTTTGTTAAAAATAATAATCTCAGCAATGACTAAAGCTAAGAAATTAAAGTTCATTGTCAGTATTCATTATGTCTTTGTCTTTGAATTACCCATAACATAACACGATTGGTCAACTTTTATAACACTCAATTAAAAAGACCTCTGTAAAAAAAGGGAATCCTATTTTGCCAACAGAGGAGAGTGATTTAAGCTTCCAAAATTTGTACATAGATTGGTTCAAGCATACACTTCAATTTTTCCATAGCTTATATGAAATGTATTTATGGTTTTTAAATTACGCGACAAAAACCATTTTTTCGCTACGCCCTTTCCATTTTTTGCTGTTGCTGCTGTTAAATGTTAATTATTAAGAACGTTATATTATATCTGGTGCCATTTTGAATGACAGCTGTTTTGCGTCCACGCCCCCATGACAACGTCAGACGCGTGTCCAAACATCTTCATACGTCTGTGATAATTAGTTTAGACGTATCATGACAAAATTCGGCCATTTAATTTTAATGAGTTAAGTAGTTGTTTAGTGAACCCTGAAACAGAATGAACTATACGAACTTAAGTAACTTCTTAAGTAATCATTACTGAGTGCGGCCGTAGATTATGACTATGTTGCTCTACTGGTTAAGCTATTATCAATTTACTCGCTTCAGCTTAATCACTAATCAGTAATGGCCGATAGTTGGCAATACGCTAAGGTCGAATGATTCACAATAGTTCATTTGATTACAAGATACCAGCGTGGGAACCTATGGCATTGCTCTTGTATTCCTAGTTGTACTAGTTACTATACCAGGGGTTCCCAAACTGTGCGCCGCGTCGCCCTGGTGTGCCGTGGAAATGCAAGAGGGGCACCGCGAGTCGATCCTCCATCATTATCCCTAACCACAAAATATGTTATAAAATAAAATTATAACATGAATTATACAAAGCACAGATGATTAATCCTTCGATCGCGGATTCTTGGAAATCTATTGTTATTCTATTGTTGTCGCGAATCGCGATCACCGGTTCTCTAATGGGGCTTGATAGGTTAAATAAAATACACTTGTTTATTATTATTTACTTGCTTAACCTAACTATATAATCATTAAAGGTGTTTATTTATGTATGTTTAAATTGTAATGTCTAGGTAGAGTAGGGCAAAAGGGCGCCGCCGCGCCATGACAAAATATTGGGGCATGTAAGTGCGCCGCAGGCTGAAAAAGATTGGGAACCCCTGTACCATACTGTACTACACCTACGCTGTTGTGTAAATGAGAGTAATCTATTGCTGTCTACTCCTATTTCAACAATTTATTATGATGTATGTACCCGCCCACGTCTTATAGGTCACTTTTGCCGATTTGATATTTAGGTTTTGTAATTTTGTAATGCTCCTAATGTAACAATAAGGGCTGTTAAAGTATAAAACATTATACTGCAACAAGATTACTGACTGTTTACTTTCTCAATTTGATACAGTTTTGCTTAATCATGCCTTAAGTACTTAGTCCTGTGTCAACCACAAGAATATTCAAAAGGTGTAAAGGTGCTGAGAGTATTATCAAGAACATTTCCTTAGTCCAAACTAAAATTTTCAATGTGTTAAATTTTCAAAAGGTACCCGTGGAAATCGATTCCTATTTCCTATGCAGTTAACAGACCTCCGTCGTTTGGTCGGCTTATGTCAATTCAATGTTAGCTGTGATCGGTCGGAATAGGTTTGACTTAACGCGGCCAAATTACATAGGGTCGCCATCTGCCTAGGAATCAAATTATCTGATAGTACAATCGAAGACGGATTGAGTTTGCCGTTTTTTACCTTTTTTTCTGGGTCGTAGGGTTCAAAAGCTATAAGCCGGAAAAATGTATAATGATTTAGGCATATTTTGTTATGTTTGTTACTCTTTGTGTATTATTAACTACCGACTTTTTTCTTGTTACATTGTTGTCTATATTATATAAAAACTTTTAATTGGCCTTCATGTGTGTGTTCTTCTGTTTATAATTGTATGTAGCAGTAAGTTTTCCGAATTTGATAAAATAAAATAAAATACTAACACAAGGCTGTAATTGAATATTGGTTAACATATTTAAAAACTGCATAATAATATCGACAATTGTACGATATTGTACAACATCAGATAGCCAATTATATTAGTTACCTCATCGCACAGTTTAGTTTAAGATTATTCTGAACTAAAAGTACCTCCTAAAAACTTTTTGTCTTGCTCAAGTCACTAACGGAGGGTCCACAGATCACGATTTCTAAGTTACCTTTCAAAAATTATAGTCACTTTACTCGATACTATAGAACAGTGTTTTTCAACCTCTTTTATGTCTTTGAAATAAAAACATTTTGACAACTCCCCACCTTTGCTTTTTTGTATATGTTTGCTTTATGAATAATTCCTTTCTGCTTCCTTTTGTTAAAATCATGCCACTTAATATATCAATATTTTTTATCTTTTTTTTTTGTTACATAATTGTCTCGGCCTCTGGCAACACCACTATAGAAGCTTCGCAGCCCCCCGTCCGCGTCACGGGCGTCTCGAGTCACGACCCACAGATTGAAAAACTCTGCTGTAAAACGCTATAAATCCTCTGCCTTTGATACAAGGGTCAAGGACCTAGAAGGAAGGCCATGCACAACAATTGACTTGTATCAGATTGTAGTGAGGAACGCAAAAACTTCATTTTTAAAGTGATTTATGAGCATATGAGGTTTTTTTTTTTTCAATTAATGTCGAGGAAAGGCATGGTCACTTGAAGAATCCAGTCAGTTCAGGGATATGAGACCTCCATTTTTTGAGACCTGGTATTTTTAGATAGCATTTTTTTTAAGAATTTTTGTATTAAATAGGCGTACAGTATTGTATCCTGAGCACAGCACAACACACTCACTGCCAAACTGTAATAGTCTAAGATCCCACTGCAGAACTGTGCAGGTGTCGAGTACACGCTTAAAACCACCTTTTTACTAATATTTATGAGTAGGAGAACATATTTCTACTGGGGTGCCAGTCCAAATGTGGCCGCAACTATTTATAAAAAAAAATAAAAAATTGAGTTTGCGGGATAAAATGTTTTCATCGGGTATTGAAAGCAAACATGGTTCATTTCGCGGCAATGAGTACAGAGATTTAGAAAAATCCGATGTGCCGTTGGGCACCCGGCCGCAACTCTATTCGCCCTCTGCCCCTAACATGCAGGTACACTAATAAAATGGCCTTTTTCGTTCTATGTCTATACTTTAACAGATAGGCACTTTAACTTTTTTCGAAATCTTCAATTAAATGTGCAATTTAATTTTTTACACTTAAACAAATTTTGGCCTATTTTTGCTCTATAATAGTAACCCTTCGTGCGCGAGTCCGACTCGCACTAGGCCAATTATTACTATTGTTTGAACCGATGATGTATCATGTACAATCACTATCCTCGTTAGACCCGTAATGTTACGCGCTAGCTCCCTTTTCCTCGACCTTCGATAGTTTGCCATCTTTGACAGCCGGCACCCCTTATTTGCGGCCAGATTCAATTAGGCACACCTATATTGTAATAATAAGAGGAAAATAAGCTTCCATTTGGTATATAAAAGATCAATATACGTTATGGATGCAAAAATGTATCGGAATTGTACCTGTTCACACCTGCATAGCTAGCACGGCCTTCCCCAGTCGATTCTTCGGAAGAAAGTAATGGCAGTTTCTTTCCCATGTCTACATATCTTTTTCCCGAGCATGGCGCCACCCATCGACTTGAGTTTCAGTGGACAAAGACAAGAAACTTTTTCCATAGCAACGGCTATGCAACGGCAATTATTATATTTTTTGACAGTTAGTTTCTTGACTCTTTTTTTTTTATATGGCACTTCGGCTATAAAACTATGGCCAATGTCGTGTAAATGGCGGCAAATTCAAAAATGCGACTCGTAACAACCCAATCTATAGTCGAAATTATAGTTTTGATCTACGAAATACGAATAATAAAACCTAAAGAAGTTTATTATTCTTAGTTTGTAGACCAAAACTATAATTCCGGCTATAGACAGGGTTGCTATACATCGATATTTTGAATTTGCCGCCATTTACTCGACCCTAGCCATGGTTTTATAGCCAAAGTGCCATATTAAAAAACAAAAAGAATCAAGAAACTAAATGTCAAAAGCGGATAAAAATGGTCGTCATGCTTGACATATAGATTTTCAAAAGCGGAAGAAATCGAGATACGAAAGAAACTTTTTCTCCAGTGTTTTTCCGGTAAAACTGTCAAAATGTAGTTTCTTTCCTTTGTCTTCGACGGTATGCTAGCTAGGCAGGTTACAATAGAGTTGCGGCCGGGTGCCCAACGGCACACCGGATTTTTATAAATCTCTATACTCATTGCCGCGAAATGAACCATGTTTGCTTTCAATACCCGATGAAAACATTTTATCCCGCAAACTCAATTTTTTAATTTTTTTTTATAAATAGTTGCGGCCACATTTGGACTGGCACCCCAGTAGAAATATGTTCTCCTACTCATAAATATTAGTAAAAAGGTGGTTTTAAGCGTGTACTCGATACCTGCACAGTTATGCAGTCGTATCTCGTACTATAAGTCAAAGTTTGAGTTTAATGCACAACAAGTCAAAGTGAGAGTCTAGGGTACAGTGAATCAAAGTCTGAGTCTAGTGCACATGTGCGCCAAAGAGTCTGCACAGTGACCTACTTCACAGAGGATGAGGAAGTGGGCATACGACGCGACATGTCGTGACGAACATCACGAACTATAATGCCAACATAGTGTGAGACAATCTAGCGATAACAATATGTTATGGCTGCACTAACATGAATTGCACGGACTCATCTTAACGGTGTACACACACTTACACTTAACACAACTACATCCATATTATAAAATTAAATAAATGTATTAAACCATATTACTATTAAAAATATATCTGTATGTCTGTTACCTCGTCTAGTTTAAAAAAACAAACCGATTAAGATATTTTGACTCAAGACTTTGACCGGTATAAAATACGCATCTCAGTCTCAAGACACGGTTCCAAGTATCTCTTGAGTCCCGCGAAAGCACATAAGATAGTTTTTATTGCGCTCAATCAGCAAAAGACTGAATGTAATATTAGACCCATAAATCAGTTTCAAAGATGACAGTTAATTTGGAGAGAAAACATTGGCATTGAACAAAAGATGTTTCGCATCAAAATTGCAATCCTAAGTTCCTTTTCTATGAATTTCAATGTAAAAGCGAATAGGTGCTTATATTTTACTACACTTGCATAATATCTTTTAAAGATATGTCTGTCTGATCATCATCACTTATTACTTTTAAATCTAAATCTAGAATTGATTATATTATTAATTGATATATTATTATAGTCAAGTGTTTTATTTAGAATAAACTAGTCATTGGTTAGTCGTAGTCCACTATTGAAGAGCAGTGGAGGTTGACGAATTTCTCTATAATGTATATAATCTTGCTTTGTAATGGTTGTAGGGTAAGCTTTTTATTACATTGCAAATTTTTTGTATATTCCCAGCTTTACCAAAGGCATATAGGAGCATTCCTTTTTCGAGACAAAAAGAGGTTTTGATTGTTTATTCAGAGCCTAAACTTTTTACTATTTCATGAGCATCTACGAATAATAAAAAACTAAAGAAGAGTAACTCCGTCAAAAAACATGTTCCAAAATATTTGTCAAAAAAGTGTACCTTAGGTTAACTTTTCATACATTTGAAATATTTAGGTGACCTTGAGCGGTACAAAGGCTGACGTTACATGACAGTTCGAATGGAACCAAATTTAAAACTGTATTAGTATGGGAGTTACG
The DNA here is from genome assembly GCA_937595015.1 of Polyommatus icarus. Taxonomy (NCBI): domain Eukaryota; kingdom Metazoa; phylum Arthropoda; class Insecta; order Lepidoptera; family Lycaenidae; genus Polyommatus; species Polyommatus icarus. Next base: position 15,925,130 of record OW569324.1, read on the forward strand.
TTTCCTGGTTTTATTATTCGTAGATGAGCATACATAAAATGAAGTATGGAATTATCGCAAATATCGGAGCAGAGGGCACTAGGTACTAGAACATAGAGTAAGCTGTAAGTAATCCGATAAAATCCGTCATGTCGCACACGTCATATCAGAATATTGACATTTGACAGAAACTTTGTCTAACGTTGAACAAAAATTTTTGTTTACTGTATGTGCTGGTGCTTCCGTCTAGCGTGAAAACGTTGCAGTAATATATTTTATTCCAAAAAGTGCAAGTAATCGTTAGTTTATAAATAATACGACAGTGAAAACAAGTAGTATACGGAAAGGATATCAAATATTATGTCAATTTCGTAATAATTTAAATGACATAAACTGGTTTATCACACGATAAGTTTCACTTTCAAACCGTCGCGGTAACAAAAGTGAAAACTGTTTCCGAGGAAACGTACGCACTAAATGTTCTTAATGTTTAATAAACATAATGTTATGTTATATGAACTACTGTCTGTAGTTCATATAACATAACATACGACCTATTTAAAGATTCCACGCAATTTGGCAATAAACATAATTAAAAACTTTGCAATATAGATTATGGACACTTTGTGTGATTAAGTTACTCTACATTTTTAACCGACTTCCAAAAAGGAGGAGGTTATATGTTCGGCTGTAGATATTTTTTCAGCTATTAGAAATAAATTCTCCTTTCGACTCTTAAGAGTAAAAGTTCTTAAGTATGAAGGAATATCTGAAAATAATATTTAAAGGAACTATTTTAAAACGCAGGATATGGCACAACGTACTATAAATATATTATCTAAAAGACAACAATTAATAATTGTCTATTGGCCTGTTTCACCGCTTCCTGATAAGGTGCCAGATAGGGTTATTTGACAGATTTTCCATACTCCATCTGTCAAATTAAGTGGTGGATAGCCTTATCAGGAAGCGGTGAAACAGGTCCTATGTACGTCACATTGTCTCAAAATATGTAGCTGCCAAAACAACCATTGTAGAGCCATTAATTTGACATAGCCATATTTTGACTATTTAGCCTCGAAATTTAAATATATTATATACGTACATGTAGTGACAAAATTAACCCGTTCAATGCCGTTTAAGGCATTTAATAAATAAGCTCGTTTGAATTAAAGTTCAATGAATCAGTGGACGAAAGGCCTATTGGTCATAGGCCTTTCGTTCACGAGATAGACATTTAGTGTTGCTAAACATAGCTAAAGTTCTTTGCATGGACTCATGATTCATTGTTACGTTCACAGTTATACAACACCAAGGACCAAATCGAAAGATAATGCTAGTTCAAAAGCACCCGGAAATTGAAATTAAAAAGTATCTTTTTTAAGAACAGCTGAAAATTACTTATTTCATTCAAGTGCTGTAAGATAGTAAAGTGATATTATAATTTATAATATTATGTACGTGTACTTAACAAAAATTTTAAAAAAATGACCTTGGTCCAAAAAACTTAATAATGAGCTAACTAGCAATGATTTATAACACTGCATTGTCATTTTTTATAATAAACAAAGCGCAAGTTTTGCAATAGCTCACGTTGGAAACAATCTTTAAAAAATAATCGTGTAGTCATGCGTTCCCACAGTTTCAATAGCACAAACTTGCTTTACTTGACCCGCGGATCAACCAAAAGGTCTCTATCCTACATTATACTTTCCTAATTATTGATTTTGTTTACCCTTAACTACCTCACTGTGTTCTGATCTGAATCAGAACTTCCAAACTTTAATAATATAATTAACAAAAAATATTTAAAAGCATTCAGGATGAATGTAAAATAATATTAATAAAAAACGAGTTCATGTTGAGCTTTTTGAAAGGTTAAGCTTTTACAGTTTGCGTTACTTAAAGGTTTCCACGTGAAGCTTTAACGACTTAAAATTAATTTAGCCTTAAAGTTCGCATCATTCTCATACCTACATACAGATGTCTCGTTAGATTAAATAGAGCTTAATGCTAATATCATGCAAACATAGAAATGCAGTTTAGAACCACCTACGGAACCACGTCAGACTGATAGAACACATTATCACATCACAGCAAAAATCCGAAAAATCCTCGGTGCGTTCTGAAACCACAATCCTACGCGTTTCGACACTTACGTAAATTTTGGCGGACATTTTGTAGGTCAAGTGTCACTTGTCACTCGCGAGACGTGTCATGCGCGGGAGTCGCGCGGCGAATGGTCGCGGCCGCCGTGGACGGGTTATATACTCGCCCCGCCAAACTGTTATTATATTAATTACATTTGAATTTTCACCGCCCGCTAGGATCCCGGCCTTCCTAGGTGCTCCCGAATGTGTAATTTCTAGTGAAAGTCATGATTAACAGTTTCCATTGGATGCTAATTTATGGCATCTAAATAATGCATAATTCATAAAGTCCTCATCAGTTAGTGGATAAAATTATGCATTCTATAAGATGGGTAATTAATTAAGACAACTTTAAATAATTATTAACGATCTTCAGCTTGCCAAAATAGATTAATCTGTGACAGAATCTTCTAGAAACATTAAGGTTTTTATGAATATTCAAACTGCCTGTTTACATTATTATGTTTTGATAAAAAACCTGATATAATTT